>CM050404.1:111102263-111702263 GCA_027580255.1 Therioaphis trifolii | reverse complement strand
AGGTCTAACACAAGAATATGAATCAATAATATTGTTGACAGAATAGTGGTAATGACATACATTTGATACATTATTATACGAGTACATACGTGATTTATATAACGTGAAAATTTTATGTTTTCAGCACAATTTCTTTTGGAGTTATGACTAATTAACCAAAATAAATTCATAGTAATTTTCGGTATATTTCTACGTTTTACTTCAACTTTTTGGTAATTTTTCCTGAAGTTTGGAAAATCTTTTAAGGACAGAGAAAAATGACTTTTAAAATTACCATCTAGATACAATGTCTTATTTTAAAAGTAGTTGAATGTACTATAGGAAGTTAACTACTCAAAAAAGTCTCTCCAGCTAGTGTGTTTACTTGTCTCTGATCTATAAAAATCTGAACGTAACTTTTGGATTTTTTTTTACTAAAAATTGATGACATACGAAAAAGAATTATAATTACAACAATACAAATAATTAATATCATGACTAATAAAATCTTTACTTCACTCAGAATCTAAAATAAATAAAAAAACATTTTACACATAATAGATCTTTCGTTTTACTCAGTATCTTAAAACAAAAAAACTGTTTGTGAATCATTTTATTTGAAGTTTATTGTTTGTTAATTTTATATGATAAAAATTTAATGATTTTAATTCAGTTCCTCTCTATTCTTATATTTATATTTATAATTTGTGACAATATGGTATTACTAAAAAAGCTTATTTAAAATTAACTATACATCAAAAAATGAATATAATTTATTTTGTTAATATAATTTAAAATTATTTAAGTTGTTTGGTTTTGGTGTCTTACGATTAAAAAAAAAAAAAAAAAAAAAAACACTGTATACTATTTAATTCAGTGCTGTGTATGCAGTAGAATCACATAATTATAGTTATATAGTCATAATCTATAGGTATTAGGTTATAGAATAGAGTAGTATTTAATGCAACTTGACTTCAGTGTTAATAAAGTCTAACGCTTTACGTTAGGTTAAAAATATATAGATTTATCTAAAACAATAATCAACACATGTACAAATACTAGTTCTTGAGAAATGTTCATTTAAATCGTAAGAGTGCTAAAGAGCAAAGCACTTTTACTTATTGCGGAGATAATGAGTTTAGTCATGACTGTCAATAAAATTGTATTAGAACCAATTTGAGCGGTAGCAAACAGAATGAGATGGGCAGGTGCGTCCAAGTATTAAAGTCTTGATATTCAATAGGAAATTGTGTTATGCAAATGTATTCATTTTTCGAGAGAACAATGCATAAATTAATTTTGCATAATAATATGATTCGCGTGTAATTGGGACACAAATTCCTTTCGGCAACGGTGTTGGCAGTAAATAATACAACTATATATAATACTCGTGTTGGGTGAATGACGCTGCGGAAGTGGTGGCGATGGTGAACGAAGAGAAGAACAGCAGTTACGGAGAACCGTGCACCGTGGTGGTATGGAAGGCCAAAGATACAGCGGCCGGTCCATATGAGAGAGCCACGCCCTGAGTTACCCTTGGCTGGCTGGCCGGCCGGCGTATTGATCCGGACAGGGAGTAAACCGCCGTAGTAGCGAGAGCCAGCGTAATGCTCTCTACTCTCGCTGAAATATCCATACTCATCTATGCGCTCGCACACATGTCACTGAATACACACACACACACACACACACACACACACACACACACACACACACACACACACACACACACACACACACACACACACACACACACACACACACACACACACACACACACACACACACACACACACACACACACACACACACACATGTATGAATATTGTAAGATTATTACTATGAATTATCACGTCCGTATGTTATCAAATATTACCATGTATTATTATATAGGTACCATTATATAATTATTGATTAGAATCTCATAGATATGAATGGTATGATAGCTTGACTTTGACAAAACTGTTGTATCAACGCGGTGTGCATTGTGTTTAATATGTATAGATCACTATCATCAGAGAATTTTACGCAATAACGTTTCACTCCTAGTGAGCAATGTATACATAGCACACGTCTTCGTCAGCATATTTAACATATTGTGTCTTTTTTCGCTTTTTATGAGCAATTTTATAGAAAACAAATTAAATTTAAATCAACTCCCACCAAACATGACCAAGTAAATTGATTTTTATTGTCAATCAATAAAATTAAAATAAACATTAATTATTCAAATATCCAATATGACGCCGATAAGCACGAAAATGTACATCATAGACCACATAGGTAACATAATGATAACCAAAAAGGATTGTGATATTCAGTAGCACGGTATATGTCAATATGTGTGTTAAGGTCATTTTGTTTCTTTTAAAATTGAACAATTTGACAAAAAAAATCAAAAAACGAAATCAAAACCACTATATTTATTGTGAGATATTGATTGTTTACTTAAAAGTGGATAGGATGCACCGAGATTGTAATAATGGTTGTTTTTATTTTTTCAATAATTTTTTAGTAAAAAATATTTTAGAATCAATTGAACGATGAACATTAGATACACTGGACTGGAGGCGAAATTTTAGTTTTCACAATGTTAACAAAAACTACTACACATCGCTACTGATTTTTTGTATACTTTATTAATTTCATGGACTCAAGTCTAATATATCTATGTTAAACGTGTATAATGTAGGTATACAACTATAATTTACGTATTACTTTACTTGATGTTGCATCAACAATATATTGATACGCTTATAATATTCTAGAAAGTTTTCATATTACTATATTCTGTTTGATGATTCCTGTATTTTAATGGTTTAGAAAAAAGTTTAAATAGGCTATCTCGTCAATTTATGTTTCATCGTTTCATTTTCCTAATATATGTCTCCGTAAAAAAATCTATAATAAAGCTGATAAAGCTGATATATCGAAAGAAGTTCGTCCTTCGTTACTTCGGTCCTCAAACAAGGTAATAGTATTGGATATTGAGAATCTTTGATAAATCATTTTACGAATAGCGTATGATAAGTGGATCATAATATTATTTAAAATTTGAAAAAAATAGTAATCATTTTTTTGGGGAAAGTATTTTCAGTGAAATTAAAAAAATAATTTTACGGTCCACTAGTTTCAAATAAAAAAGTTTTGTAATAGTAATAAAAAATAGTTCTTGTAGATTTAATAAAATTCGTGAAAATGTTTTATTCCACTATACTTAGTCACTTCAAGCTTGCATAGGAAAATATTTTCGGAATCGATTAATTTTTACAATTTTATGACATGAAATAAAAATAAATCAGACAATTCACATAAATCTTACTTTGAATCTTACTTTGAACGCATGTAAAAAATAATTTACTGATTTAATCTTTATACAATTTTGACAATAGATAAGAATATATGTAAAAGTTTATTGATAAAACTAAATGAATAAATTAATAATTTCAAATTTTTATGTGGTGATAATGATTTTCACCGAAATTCTAACTTAAAATTTATAATAACAAAAATTCTGGAAACGATTTCTAAAATTTTTTCAGTGCTATTCAGCTTACTATATTGGTAAAATAATTTAAAATCTTCAAGTTTTATATCAAGGATTTTATATTTCATTAAATCATGGACATTTCAGACTGTTAATGGAATTTGAGATATTGTGATTTAAGTTTTTGAATAGTATATTAATTAAAAACTTTTCATATTATAATCAACACATTTTAAAAAGTAACTAAAACATTCTTCTTTGAAGAATACTTAAAATTTAAAAAAATTATAATCATTATACTTAACCCAGATTAATTCAGAGTGTTACTTCAATGCAATAATTATCAATAAAACTTTAAAGTTCTAAATAATAATTGTTAACGGGAATAATAAAATACTGACATGTTTTAATGTAAGCGAAGTAATTTCATTTCAAATAATGAAAATCAATCAAACCATTATAATACAAGCACAAATCGTTTGATCATAAACTGAATTTCTGAAATATTGCTAAAATATATACATGCAGATATACTCTTGTTCTAATCGACAAATGAAAATATTTTCTTGCCAAACATTTGTCTTATAGAACATCAAAGGGACTAATATTTATTCATTTCTTTCAAGTTTTTAAATATTTCTTTAGACCACTTATAAACGTATTTTTGTCAGCTTATATGCTATTTTTTTACTTATTGAACTAAATGTATAAGTACTTAAGGAGCTGAAATGAAGAGGGTTAATTGGAAGTAGAACGGTAAACAATTCCAGAGTGGTAAGAATGCCTCTACCATCAATCAGTGCGTAGACCAACCGTCCCCTTCCGTATCAGCAATAGAAATTTCATCATCATCTTGGATCATTTAAATGACGTGAATGAACATGAAGTTAACAAAGTAACTAAAGGATAATATTAAAGTGGTACTAAGTTCATAGCGTATGCTATCTTTAATCTATAATAATTTATTTAAACTGTTCAGTATAAGGTTTTAAAAATAAACACTTCAATTGCAAAACAAAATTGTAATATAACACAAAATGTTTCCCCGTAAACGTTTGTAAATTTAGTCTTTACAAATTAATTATTATTTACTATGCATAAATGACTGCTATCTTACATCACACATTTTATTTATCAAGTTTATTAGAAAAATTTTAAAAATTCTTTGAAATTGTAATATTATTAAATTGTTACAATAGGTTTTGTTTCAATAATGGATCTTTAGTTAAATTATCAAATTAATGGGAGAATAGAATGTACTTGACAAAAATATTACTAAAAAATCTACAAAGACAACTTTGAAAATTTTAGATTTTTTGTCGGTGACATTTGTTACAAGTCGGTGAAATTTGTTAGGTCTTTCAAAAAGTATACTCTGACTTATGACCAAATAGAATATAAACACAAACTCAAAGATCTATTTATAATTATTTTATTTTCTATCAATTTGAATATTGAATATGGTATAAACTAAATAAAATTGTCAATTTAAAAATTAAAAAAAAACAATAAATATGGGAGTATAATAATTTTCTATGAATAGGGTCACTAAAAATATAAATTTAACATGAATAAAATTATATTAAATATCAAATAAATATAACAATTATATATTTAACGGTTTTTGTTAATTAAACGATAGTTAATCGGTATGTTTTTTTTATCAAAACTATTTGAAAATTTATTGTATCACAAATGAGATAGTTTTTTTACCAAAAGATCCAAAAATGTTATTCTTTCATTTTCCAAAGTTTTAAAATTATTGAATAAAATGGTGGATATAATGATATTCTTTAAAAAATATTTTAAAGTTTAAAATTGATATAAAAACAAGAAGTTCCATAAAAATTGTTTAATAATTTATTTGAATACATATGAAAAAAAATCTTGAGTCACAGTTTTGAAATTTTTCGAGTATCGTTAGTCAAGTGTATGAATAAGGTTATACCTATTACATTTTCAGAACTTTATGTCAAATATTAAAAACTTTATTAGAGATAAACTTAAAAAAATAAGGTACGTGCAAAATTTTTAGCACGAAATGTATGAATTTGTTCTTTACTTTATTAAAGTATGTAACAATATGCAGTCAATATACGGTGAAAATTCCTAATTTTTAGCTACATCACTTTCCGAGTTGTAACTAAATAATTCAAATCGATTTTGTGAAAGTGTCGTTTATGGCAAACTTCACTGTTTTTACTCAGTTTTTCTTTTTTTTTTTTTAAATGTATTGAGATGAGAGACAAATGAACCCTCAGAGTACCATCAAAATGTGATTTCTGATCTATAGAGCTGCTGGATGAAATTTTTGGACAAAGTTCAGGTAGCAAAAATGTACCTAGGAAAAAAAGTACGTTCTTTGCCCCACGGTGTATTCTTTGCTCTTCGGAAAATTTAATATCCCTTATGTGTGAATTAAATTTTAAAGTAATGATAGATCATTTCTTAGACAACGATTCGGAGTAAAACTTCAAAATTAAAATATACCGTTAGTATGGTACTATTTCCTTGAATAAATATAAGTACCAGGAAGGCCGATCTCCGATCGCATTTAAATAGTTTTTTTATCAAGTTTTAGAACAATTTTTTAATTATAAAAACAGTAAACTAATGCTACTTTGAATGCATTTTGTTGGACCTGACCCTACTAAGTTTAAAACAAAACTAAACAATTTTGAATAGACAATTATTGTCTAGACTAATTAAACGAAACTAAAATCTCTTGAAAATTCTTTTTATTTTGAAGAATACATTTTTTTTCAATCTTAAAAGTAGATGAAATTTATGTAAAAATTTAATCTTTTTAAAAATAAAAATCGTTTACTTTTAAGATTCGTTTTTAACATTCTTAAAAATATTTAAATAATTAGCATCCCAGATCTGGGCCATTACTTACCTATCCCTAAAAAAAGAAATTAAAAATTATTTGCTTTTTTTAAATATTTAATGGAAAAGTTTAGCATTATCTGCTCTTTTTAAATATTTAATAGAAACAACAATTTTTTTAAATTTGAAAAGTCCTAAATTTAAAAAAATCGTGGCCAAGCTATTTTCAATTTCATAAAAATAATACGAAAAAAATATTAAATAATTTATTTAGTTACGCCTCTACATTTCTTTCAATTGATAAGTAAATTAGGTTCTATCTGCTTTTTAAAATAAAAGAGCGGCTGTTCATTAGATGCGCTTAGAAAGTGTGTATTAAAGAAAGTGGGCGTAACTAATAATTCTCCTATACTTTTACTGTATAAAGATTTTTTATGAAAACTCATAGAAATGAAATTTTCTTGAAATTTTGACTAAGTCCATTGGATTCCTGAGGTCGAAAACTCTTTATATATGAAATATAAGAAAAATCGTTAGAGCCGTTTTCGAGATGGCATGACTGGAAATAGGTACATAGGTACATACAATTCCTTGCTCGTTGTACAGTATAAGATAAGATACAATTCCTTGCTCGTTTTATAGTATAAGATATTAATATTTACTTGATAAGTATATACACGGAAGTTTGAATTTGAGTTTTGAATTTGTTCTTTTTGCAGAAGTACTGTTTAATAAAATGTTTCATACAATGTAAAATTAAAAGAAATTTACCATTAAATTTGTGAATATTATTTAAAAAATTAATTTTTTGAATTTTTAAAAGTATTATTTGTATCATTTAAATAGTTAAATGTGTATTATTTTTTTTTTTATCACTCAACGACTGGCCGTCGGACACGCTGAGGGTCCGATGCAGGGAGAATCTGGGGGTCCGATCAAGGCCTGATTTAGACATATGGTGGCCTTAAGCAAAATCAAAAATGTGGCCCCTTATCAACAGTAGCGTATATAGCCCCCCTCCACAAATGAGTTCTATATAACTCCCAGATACCAATAATGTGTGATAAACTATGCGTTGAAACTAACGTTAACAATAAAAATATAAATCAATTTTATAAGAAAAATTGTTTACTACAAAGTAGAAACATTTAACGAATAATAACTTTTACAAATGAAAATATTAAATAATTTACTGACCACTGAGTACTGACGAGTCACGAGTCACGGTTCCTATAATCGTATGATGAGTGTGTACTTATTTATTATGTAGGTACTCGTGATATCTGTTGTGACTGGTGGCCAGTGACCACTGGCCATATATAACCAGTATGGCCGTATGGTGTTTCCAGTATGTATAAAAATAGACTTTTAGACTTTTATTTATTTTCATTTGAATTTTACGCTCATAAGGATTAATAATTTTATTATTTTGAAATATTATGTTTCTTATACTTAGTTTATACGATGAAAGTAGTAATCTAAAAAAAAAAAAAAAAAAAAAAAAAAAAAAAGAAGCTTTATAAAAATCCGAGGCCCTCTAATAGCGGAGGCCATAGGCAGTTGCTTATCCTGCCTAATGGTAAATATGGCCCTGGGTCCGATGCAGGGAGAACGCTACATGCAAGGAGAATCGAATTGTAGGTTACCAGAACCCAGAACGTCGCGTTGTCATCATCGCGGTCCCAAGAAAGGTTTTCCATTAGCAACGTATAAAGATATGAATTATCACGTCGCGCGACGGTGATATGGAAGGGGAAGTTTGGGCGGCCACGTCTAGCCGCCGTCCGTTGCCGTACCGCGAACCTGACCCACAGATACTTTTACTGTATAAAGATTTTTTATGAAAACTCATAGAAATGAAATTTTCTTGAAATTTTGACTAAGTCCATTGGATTCCTGAGGTCGAAAACTCTTTATATATGAAATATAAGAAAAATCGTTAGAGCCGTTTTCGAGATGGCATGACTGGAAATAGGTACATACAATTCCTTGCTCGTTTTATTAAATATAATATAATATAATATAATATATAAATAATATGAAAATTGAAAATTAATCTAAAAATTGTTAATTACGTTAAAATCATACAATGATTTACTTATACGTGTATAAAAAAACTGTTGAGTCACGATTTATGACATTTTTTCAGTTTCGTTAGAGAAGTATATTAGTATAGTTATATTACATTTTCAAAAGTTTTCACCAAATATTAAAATCTTTATTAGAAATACCGTTAAAAGCAATGACGTGACGAGTGATATATTCACCACGGGCAAATACATAACTTTCGACCCCCCCCCCTAAAACCTTTTTTCAAGATTTACACAATTTGAGAGATACTAAATGTATCAAAGCAAGTTAGTTAGTTAAAAAATTACAAAACTAAAAAAGTTATTATTGGTTTTGTTTGGCATTTATATTTAATGTATAAGATTATAATACATAATACTTTTATTTAAAAATAACTAAATTGAAAAATAAAAATTATGTAACGTGTTATCTTCAAAATTCTATTTTTTGCAAAAAAATAGTCAAGTTTTTTTGAAACTTTTTTTAAGTATGTAGTACGTCAAGTATATTATGGTGAAAATTTCAAGTTTTTAGCAACACAACGTTTTAAGTTATGATAAAATTACTAAAGTCAATTCAATGAAAGTGTCATTTACGGCGAATTTTTCCTTTTGTACTCTGTTTTTCGGCAGTTTTCCCTCTCGTTGGGAAAAACTATTGAGAGAAAAGCTTAATAAGCCACTATGTACTAGCTAAATGTGCATTCCAATCTATAATGTTTTGGTATGAAACTTTTGGACACCGTAAAGATGAGCAAAAAGTGTCTCCAGAAAAAAATAAAAATAAATAATTGTAAAACCACAAGATCCTTCACTTCACTCAGAATTCAATAATATAATATTTATATATTTAACCGTTTTTAGTTTCGGTGAAGGTATTTTTTCCATCAAACCTATTTGAAGGTAAGAATTATTTGTTTAACTAAAATGTTGTTTGATTTGTATTCAAGGTTTCATTATGATTGGATGGTTCAATGTGTGTATGTGTTGAGTCACACAGATGTCATTCATTCCATTAGTCCGATCGTAACGAAGCCCATAAAAACCGACTATTCACGAATGTAAGACGGTGCAAATATTAAATTTGGCGCACACGCATTTACACATTTTATTCCTGCTACAATATAAAACTCTTTTACAAATACTATGTTTTGATTTATGAATTTGTTTTGCACCAATTGACGGCGACAACCGATTAGTTGCGACCATGACGCGACCCTTAATTGTTGTTATTATCAACAACGATTCTATGGTACTTTAAACTAACAAATTTTGACATTAGTAAATATACCAGTCTACTCGTACATAGTTATTGTTGTAGGTATAATTTTGTATTATCACGGATTACATTAATACATTATAATTTAACTGTATATTGGTAATACTATTGTTATTTTCCATGTTTTGATAATTTTATTAATAAATGCAAATGATTGGAAAATTATAGGCAAACATAAGTCTGAATCATACCATATGAAATTTCAACATCATTATAGGTTATTGGGTAAATTAAAAACAATTGATAAATAACATTTCTAATTTTAATAAAAATATTATTAATAATTTTGTTGCTAATAAAAGTACGTACTTCACCTCATGGGATATTATTCGCTACTCGGGCGTATTAATGGGGATGTGTGTATTGAATTTTAAAGAAATGATAGATAATTTTTTTAGTTAAACGATTTTGAGCAAAGCTTCAGAATTAAAATTTACCGTTTGGATTTCTTCAAATAAATTATTGAAGTTGAAAATAGACTTAAAACAGATTATTACATAAAAATCGTTTCATGATTCACTTAAACGCTTATAAAAAAAATCTGGAGGTACGATTTTTGAAATTTTTTCAGTATCATTTTTCAAGTATATGGGTATGGTCATTTTTAATTTTCAGAAAATTTTAGTCAAATATTAAAAATATTATAAAAGATAAACTTTAAAAAACTAAGTATTTTCAAAGTTGTATTAATAGCCCAAAAGTTGTGAGTTTTTTTTAACCTTTTATCAAGTATATGTTAATACTTAATATGTCATTATTCATTTATGGCAAACATTTCAAGTTTTTATTAACATTACTTTCCTAGTTATGACTATATAACTAAGATCCAATTTCGTGAAAGTGTAATTTACGGCTAATTTTCTGTTTTTAATCGTTTTATTGACAGTTTTTCCTCACGCCTGAAAAAAAATATTGAGAAAATGAAAAATGACATATTTAAAGTACAATCCACATTCAATTTTCGATTTATCAAGTAGCTATATGAAACTTTTGTAAAAATATTACAGCCCGAATAAGCGTTAATAGAAATAATAAATAAACATCATTGTAAAACTTAAAATACTTCACGTCACTTAGAATCTAAAATTATTATGGTTAGAGTTAAATATTAGCTGCTTTAATGTATTTTTGAATGACTGAAGTAAGTGTAACAAATAGTGAATCGTACATGGCAGAATTTAATAATGACAATTTATATTTCTAGTCTATGAAATTTCAGGCTGCAGTGTATATTTCCTTATTTATTTTTTTATATTATTTCAAAATTCTGTACTCCTTCACTTATTTGGCAAACGAATTTTTCGAAATGTTACCTGACTACACCAAAAATTGCATGGTGTGTTTGTTTCTACTCGTATTAGTCGTAGTATACATTTGGCCACAATTTCAGCGAATCGTGTATAAATCACGATGATGTTGCATGCGTGAAAGCTTTTTGTGCGCTTTTGGTCACATAGCACATGCGTGTAGTTGTAGATCCATACATGTAGATATAAATTCTTAGGACGTTGCGGAACGTATTTTATTTGAGTTTATTGGACCGTGTTGTTCAAGTGAGACAGATAAAGTAAACGAGCAAATGAGTGAAAAATAGAAATAAACCGATATAAACACAAAAGGAGTAAAAATAGTCTGAGTTTTCATGTTATTTATTTGTGATTCATTTAAACATTGATTTTTCAAATAATTAATCTACCGATTCTGTAACATAAATGTCTAGATTGAATTAAATATCTTCATAGTTTTGTCGTACTTTAACATAAATATGTTAAATTTCTCAATGTTTAAATAACTTAGATTTCAATAAAAATTTTTTTTTAAATATACTCCGCGCCACGAGAGAAGTAAACCGTTCCGCGTATGCCTACTGACGGCAGCGATTGCTTCCGACGGCACCGTTCCCCCACTAAGCGCCATTCAGTATCACGCTGTAGCGTGCTGATGCGCGCAATCGAACTCGTTTCGGTCGGGACACGGTTTACTTCTCTCGTGGCGCGGAGTATAGTACATACTTCACCCCTTGAGATATTCTCCGCTACTGAGACGAGTTAATTGAGAATGGGTGTATTGAATTTTAAAGAAATGATCTATCATCTATCATTTCTTTAGTTAATCGATTCTGAGCAAAGCTTTATAATTAAAATATACTGTTTGGATCGACCAATTTCTTCAAATCATTTTTTAAAGTTGAAAATTTACGTCAAAACAGTTTATTACATAATAATCGTATAATAAATTATTTAAACGCTTATAAAATAAAATCCTTTGATTTTAGTAAAATTTGATTTTAGATAAAACCATGATTTTTGAAACCTTTTAAGTACCGTTAGTAAAGTATATGAGTGAGGTCATATTACGTTTTCAAAAGTTTTCATCAAATATTAAAAATAAACCGTTCATATATTTCATAAATTTTCGACCAATATTCAAAAACAAATTTTTAAAAGCTTATCTAATTTTTTTTTTTTTTTGACAAAGAAGACATTTTTTTTTAAAACAATATTAAATCTTGTTCTATCAGTAGGTATTTATAGTTTCATTATGTTTGGATCACCAATTCCTTCAAATAAATTTTTCTAGTTGAAAGTTTTCGTAAAAACAGAATATTACGTGAAAATTGTATTATAATTTACTTAAACGCTTGTAAAAAAATTTTGGATTCACAATTTTTGAAATTTTTTCAGAATCGTTAGAGAAGTGTATGAGTAAAATTACATTAAATTTTCAAAAGCTTTTGTCAAAAATTTAAAACTTAATTAGAGATAAACTTTAAAAAACGAGGTGTTTTCAAATTTATATTTTAAGTCCAAAAATGTTCAAATTTTTATTGAAACTTTTTTTAAGTATTTAATATAACGTCAATAATATATGGTGGAAATTTCAAGTTTCGAGGAGCATTGATGTTGGAGTAATGACGAAATTACTGAATTCGATTTCATGGAAGTATCATTTACGGTGAATTTTGCCATTTTTGCTCCATTTGAGGCTATTTTTCCGGTCGTCTGGATAAACTATTGGATGATAGCTTAAGATAACCTAACGATTATTATGTAATAAACTGTTTTTACGTCAATTTTCAACTTTAAAAAATGATTTGAAAATTGATCGATCCAAACAATAAATTTTAATTCTTAAGCTTTGTTCAGAATCATTTAACTAAAGAAATGATAGATCATTTCTTTAAAATTCAATACACCCATCCTCATTAGCTCGTTCGATGATCTAAAAATACCCCATGGGGCGAAGTACGTACTTTTTTTAATTTAAACTCACAAAAAAATACAGCTAAATGGATCATTTTTAAATAAATTTTATAGTTATGAAAATAATATAATCGAATTAAATTACTCTTTTAACATCAAAACTAAAAATATAAATTTTAAGAGTTTCACTTATTGATTTTATAACGGTAAAGCATAACAAAAAAAGTTATAATTAAAGAAATAATAAAGACTAAATTTAAAAAATTTCATTTAGATTTTGAATAAAATAAAGAATGACTAGTAATTTTTTCGTTGGTAGTTATAATGAATTAATTCTTCAACTAGCAGTGTTTACTAGTATTTAATTCTTAAAGGGGAACTAGTTATATTAGTCTAAAAATTACGACCAATCTAGAAATTCCTATAGAGGCCAGACTTTTTATATAGTTAGCACTTTAAAGTTTAAATACGTAATTTTAGAATATTCCTGAATACATTTTTCAAACGTTTGGAAAAATTACCGAAAAACTGAGAAAAAATGATAAAAGTCACTAAATTTCCTTTAAGTCGATTTAAGTTATTTAGTCACCTCAAAAAAATAGAAAAGAAACTCGGTATTTTGATTTAATATTAACAATTTTTTTTGTTTTCTTTTGACAATATAATGAAAGAAATTTAAAAAAAAATTAGGATTGAAAATAATTTTTTCTAAAATTTGAAAAAAATCTCGTACTTTTAATTTCATTTAATATAATAATTTTATTCTTGATATAAGGATCCAACAATTCAAAAAATATTTACTCTTATAATTAATTAATGAAAAAAAAAAATCAAAATCTTTCAGATGAATCTATCCTAAAAATGCTCGATTTACTAATTAATTATTAAGGTCTTTTAATTAGACTCTGTGGCGAAGCATGAGTATTTAGATCGGGGAGATGTTAAAAAAAATGTTACAGCCCCCTCCCTTTGTTTATAACTTAATATGTTTGTATTATAAAAATATAATATGTTCAAATACTAGAAATAAAATAAAATATATTTAAAAACATAACAACTTTTAAATTAATTGTATAAAAAGAATGTTTAATAAATAAAATGAAATTTAGTATCTATACTTTACATGTAAATACCGCATTAATATTTGGACATGTCACAAAATAATTTTAACAAAATTTATGTTAGGTGATATGGATTTTCAATTTTTTGTCTGTGAAAATAAGTCTATGACGTCGTCAATAAATGTTGGGTCGATGGCTAATTCGCTTAACATTTTTTTCTTAATAGCCATAGTACACAAATTTAGAGTCAATCGTGGTTCATTATATTTCTAAAAAACGTTTTGATTCGTTTTAATGCACTCATATACTATAAAAAAGATAAAAAGCCGTCGTAACAATAAATACGATCGGTGAGACACGTCTCATAGCGCAACGATAATCCCCACTCAATAATATATTCCCCCTGCACACCATGCCTTGAAAAACGAGACGCTGCAACGCATCGTCTCATAATACCTATTACTTTCATATCTGTATTTGGATGTTTAAAGAATTACCCATTTCGCCACAACGGAAGACAACTCGCATGCACGGTCCATAACTAATCTATTTTAAGAATACTTATATGGTATGGCACAAAAGTAAAATTACGATAAATATTCAAGTATACACTATTTTTTAATAAAAATAAATAAAATATAAAAATGCATTTTATCAATTAAAATATAATAAAACCAAATTATATATCTGTATTAAAAGTGGGTAGACGTTGTCTCATTGCCTCCTATGACGCTTCGCCTCGGAGCTTTACACTCACCAATAGTATCTGATTTATTTTCAGCATATAATTTACAATTTTACTTTTTATACTTCATAAAAATACATTCTTTAAGCTTACTTGTAAGTTATTAGAATTTAGTTTAATAACATATCATTATGTATGGCCCTAATAATGTTTTAACCATCTACCTATGATAAAATGAATGTTATCACGAAAAATGACTGACTGTTTTTGTCTTTTCATTTAATGCGTATTATTTGTATACAACCCCAAAGATTTTTATTTATTTTATTTTTATAAGTTTTAATTTTAATTGTCAACTATCAGAAGGTGTATGGCATTACGTTTTGCATGAATTAATTGTTCTTAATAACGTTTGGACTATGTCAGGTGCATTTAGCAAGCTTTTTACTATATTATAAATATAATCCCCTTATCCTTCTACCAGACCGTTTCCTATTTTAGTTTGTAGTAAAATATTGTTTCTTCATTGTCTTTCTTTTGTGTTTTCTTGGCTTCAAGACAATGGCCCAATTCTTTATTATTATTATTATTATTTTTATTATCATCATCATTATTTTATACGTATATAAAAAATTGGAACTTTCAGTGCCATGTTTTCTGGAGGTGTGGTATTTTTGGAACCAGTCCAAGAGTTTACTGACATATTGACCAAGTTAACTTGGCTCTAAAGTGAATTAACTATGAGACTCACACCATATATTTTCTCTAAAGTAAAAGGGTTTACGTTTAGTA
Organism: Therioaphis trifolii; assembly: GCA_027580255.1. NCBI lineage: Eukaryota > Metazoa > Arthropoda > Insecta > Hemiptera > Aphididae > Therioaphis > Therioaphis trifolii. Next base: position 111,686,879 of record CM050404.1, on the reverse strand, counting down.
CTCTCGCAGTTTATTATAAATAACTAATGATACATTTTTCATTCACTTTAACTTAATGAATAACAAAAAGTCTATATTTTCTTATGTATAATAGAATCAACATACATTTTTTTTACGAAAACCAGACCAGACAAGGTATGAACTACTAATAGTTCGACATTGACAAATTGATAACTCATAACACAAATCATATTAAGAAATGATGATGCATAATCATTAGCGCAAATCAACACATAATATTAGTGAGGCTTAAAAATGAAATAAATTTAAGACGAAACCATTTTTTAAGATCCTTCATCACTCACTCTATAAACTCCATAAACTATCCTGTATCTGTTATATTTAATATCTCTGAATTATATCGTATATTGAACTTGAAACCAAGAAGAAATCATTGTTTTCAAAACATGATTCTGAGTGAAACTTAGTTTGAAATTTCACTATCGACTATTTTAGTCAAAAAAATGAAAAACACTATGATATTTTATTAGATATTTTATTCTAAACTTTAAAACGAAAATCAAAATAGTCATTTTGTAAACCAGATTTTTAGAAAATGTTTAGTGGTCAAACAAATGTATTCATAATGCTATGCCATTTATTTATTATTATTTTTTAAACTTTTTGAAAATGTGTATTTATAGAATAGTATGGTCAATTAAGATTCAATTAGTGGTATTCGTTTATTTTTAGTAATTATTATCAATTTATAATAAATAATTACCATGTTCACCACGATTATAGATAATACATTTTGTTATGTTAATAAATTATTATTCATGCTTGTGATATCAGTCGTTAGTGATAAAAAATAATTAAGTTAAATTTTGAATAACTATTTTACTAACCATTATTATTACCAGAGTATGGTAATAATATGTAATGGATAATATTTTTCACATTTTCAGAAAACTTTGAAGATCATAGAAAACTAAATAAATAAACCTTTATTAAAATTTTAAGCACCAAAGTTTTTTTCAAAGTCAAATTCATAAAAAAGGCTATTTTGATTTTTCTTTAAAACCATAAAATTAAATTGAAAATTTTGATTTCCAAGATGTTTTAAAAATGTCTTAAAACATTGTAATTATAGAGCCCAAGTATAGTGTATGAGTAAAGTCATATTAAATTTTCAAAAGTGTTTGTCGCATATTTAAAACTTTATTAAGGATAAACTTTTGAAAAACAAGATATTTATAATTTATATTTATATTATATTAATATTCATTTATAAAGCAAATGTCATCGTTTTTGGTCCATTTTATGCTGTTTTTCTGCTTGCCAGAAATAATTATTGAGATGAGAGCTTGATATACCCTTAAAGTATCCCCTACATCGAATTTCCAATTTATAGAGGTGCTGGGGGAGACGGAGTGGCCGAGTGGAATCAGGCATCACTACTGACGCACACTGTCGCTGGTTCAAACCTCGGCCACGGGCGGCTCTCTCTCTCTGGGCAGGCGACTGTCTAGAGAGAGCGGCCGCCATCTCCCCTGTGCAGAAGGCAACGGGAAACCACTGCACAGTAAAAACCCTTCCCTAGTAACACCTTCTTCTAGGTGCAAACCAACCCTCGGGTTGATGACCCTAAGAAGAGAGGTGCTGGATGAATTTGTATGGTTTTATTTTCAAGGGTGACGCCGAATAGTTCAGCTAATCTGATATATATTATGTTTATAAAGTGTGAAACTACACAATTTTTAAATATACATACCAACATTAATTGAACATACATTAAAACGAGTAATTTAATGGACTTTGTTTGGAATTATGATAAGTGATAAAATAAAGGTATGAAGATAATATGAATATGATAAATGTACTTCCAATATAATCACAGTATTCGGAAAGCTAGTTTTAAAATTTAGGACGCTAACCTAAAATTTGCACCACTAAAATTTGTAATAATGTTTATGATAACACTTGAACTGGTACTTAAAAACTTATGAAAGATTGCAAGATATTAATTATTTTAGGAAATATTCTTATAACATTAAAACACTCATAACATATTTCTATAAACATAATACTTCATGATCAAAAACAATAATAAATAATTGAAATTCGCTAACAAATTTTTAAAGAAACTATGATGAGGAGTTGGTTTTATGTTTAAATTATTGTTAGTTCATATAAAAATATTTTTGTAATTAAACGATTTTTTAAGTAATAAACAACTGTATTGAAGGAGAAACACGACGAGGGTGCACTTTTTGTATGTTTTTCTATTTCTTTGATTCACACTATGCAACAATAGTTTTATATTTTTTTTCTTTATTATCACAGAGGCTTTTCATAAAAAGGTTTACAATAGACAGGATTTTGTGCCTTTTTGTCCCAAGGTAATTCTATTAAAAGTGTGTTGGTTGGAAAAACTTAGGGAAATGAGACATTTTATTCAAAAACCACATTCAAATGGAGTTTTCCAAAAATAAAAAGCTGGCACACTCTCAATCTAATCAGACTTGGCAGACCGACGGTATTTTTTAATTCCAAGAGTACATCTTTTATCTTTATTAAGCTGAATAAATAATCTAAAAACGTTTTTAAGTAATTATTTGTATACTTACATACACATGTCGAAGATTCTTAAATAACTAAATTATGAAATGCAATAATATTATTATTTCACATATTTAGCCAATATAGTTTTATTACTTCACAAGTTCTTGTAGTAGTAGCAAACTGGTCTAAATTAATTTTACAAATACTATAGTTGTTTGATACACCAATTGGTGAAAGTTTTAGACTATGTAAGCGATCTTAAAGAGTGTTAACCATACAGGTGCACTTCAAACTGACATGGCAATTTCATTAATTTTTTTTAACAGTCACACAAATATAGCTGATTATGTTTTATAACTATGTTTTTATTCTGCCTTGTCATTAGAGTAAAATAAAATTTAAAAATATCAAGTTAAAATTCATTCCCTTGGGTTTTTTCCGAACAAAATATTTCTTATGTTAATAAGATTTAAATTGGTTAAATTGGATTAAAATTGGTAAGTAAATTTAGATGCATTTTTTAAATTATTAACAATATTATTTTAGATGGGAAAAATTTCTTTAATATTTTATATTTTAAAATAACCTTAAAAGTAAACAAACAATTTTATCACTCTGGAGAAAAAAAAATTTTACGAGGTAATATATCAGTGAAAAAAAATGGGAATTCGTAAGTCAAAATTGTTAATAATAAATGGCCTAATGAGTTGAAATAGTATTTAAATTCATTTATAAAAACTGAAATCACCTGTTAATGATGGAAGTTATTTCATGATCTTTCCGTTCCTTGAACAAAATAATGATGGCGGATAAAGCATCTTAGATGAGCAATTTTTATGATCGGCTCATACATAGTACGATAGTGTTTTATAATATTATTTTAAATTTGAACCAATGAAAAATCACTAGTTTTAGAAAATAATTTGTAAAACTCAGCGAATAATTTTAAAATCCACTATAATTTATATAATATTATTTTAAATTTGAACCAATGAAAAATCACTAGTTTTAGAAAATAATTTGTAAAACTCAGCGAATAATTTTAAAATCCACTATAATTTATTTTTTGATTATGGAAACTTCTACAAATATATGATACGTTAATAATATATGGTGAAAATGTCAAGTTTCAACCAATTTGATTTTGGAGTAATGACGAAATTACTAAAGGCGATTTAATGAAAGTGTTGTTTACGGCGAATTTCACCGTTTTTTGGTCTATTTTAGGCTGTTTTTCCGCTCGTCTAGAAAAACTATTGAGATGAGAGCTTTATAAATCTTCAAAGTACCATCTACATCGAATTTCCAATCTAAAGAGGAGCTGAATGAATTTTTCGGAGAAAGTTAAGTAGAGCAAAAAGTGTCTTCAGAAAAAAAAGAAAAAAATCATTGTAAAACAATACGATCCTTCGCTTCACTCAGAATCTTAAATCATTTTGTTAAGATTTTAAACTAACTTTAAATGCGTGTAAAAAAACTACGACGAACAATTTTGCGATCTTTGATGCTCTTAATAAAATGTATAAGAAAGTATTGAATTTCCTAGACTTAATACCAAGAATATGAAATTTTCATTAAAACTTTCAAAACGCGATAAATTACCCAAATTTTTGAAGCTGTACATTTATCCGAAAAATCATAGTAATCGTATGTTGTATTAATATATTTGATAAATAAGATTAAAACGAAAAATAAACAATTAGATGATAAAATTAATATCTGATTATGAAATAAAAATCAAACCATGAAACGATTTAAGCAATAACAGTGCTTATTATTCGAACACAGTTGCATTTTATTAACATGACTAATTAAAACTTGAATTATGTCACGTATGAACTTGATTTAAATTACCAGCGTGTTTCATTCGACAATTGTATTTCTTTTTCTACAATCACACACTTTACGGAAAAAAATCCACCAATTACTATAAACAATATACACTAAAAATTATCAACAATGATAACTGAATAATTATTTAACCAATAATAATTTTAAAATTTCAAATTGTTAATATGTTTCATATTATACTACATCATTGTACTTCTCTATTAGAATTATAATCAGTAAATCATATTATAAGTAGATATAGTATAGGAGACATGCATTAACTCTACTTCTAAGGTACACATTTTTATTTAGTTACATAAACAGAGATTTCAAGACAGTTTTCGATTTAGCTTCAGCTAAAGTATAGTAGATATAGTTTAAATGACACATGATAAAATATGATACTAGATACTAGATGATTTTAGTGGTGTAGGTAAGGTAGTTATATAAAATTGTTTTAATAAGAAAAAGAAAACTTTGGCGTTGGCTTAAGTAAAACAAGTGAAGATTTATTAACTGAAGATTACAAATGTTGAATTTTTTTATTTTTTGGAATATAAGATGTCGTCTGTAATCTTATGCACTAATGTTCGGTGTAAAATGCCTATTTTTAAACCCGAATTAGGTATTAGGAATTGAAACTCGAACAGATATACAGTATAAAATATAAAACTTTTAGCATGATTTAAAAAAAATAATATTTTTGAAAAGATTAGTACCTAGTTAATCGTATATGAAATAAGGATTACACGAAAATTGAACATAGTTTATGTATGAATATAAAATAAAAGTTTTAGATATTTCCAAATGTGTGACCTATAAGATATATACGTCTAATAAAATAATATTTATTTTATGATTATGATTTTTATTTTGAAAATTATACAAACTGAACAAAATTAACTAATACAATAACAGTAAGTGATAAGTGATAACATAGAATTTTTTAATCAATTAATATATTAGGCTTGTTTGCTTGAAAGAAGAAGCCATCTTACAATGACAGGAAGGTGTTTTAATACATTTAATTTTTTATTTTATTTAGGTATTTTGAATTCATTTTCTACGCCTAGATAGTTATTTCACAAGTTATGTTTAATTATAAATGTAAATTAGTAAATCACTTAAATGCAACCGATTCGTTATTGCGTTCAAATTTTAAATAATTAATTATAGTACATCGTTGTGATATTTGCTCATCGTATTTCACTGGTTTAATATCCCACCCAAGTATAATGGCATAAAAAAACTATAATACAATCCTCAAAGTATTGTAATAATTAAGTAATATATAATATTTTCGTCAACAAATATAGAACTAGAAGCAACCTATAAACTAGAAGTTTGCTGGCCGGAAGTAATGCAATAAAAACTCGGAAGCGTCAGAGAAATTCTGGTTGTTTTAATCCAATCACACGACTCACCAGATCTCCCCGGCCAACGACAAATAAACGCATAGGAACTCAGCAGCGGTAGTTTAACTTTTTCGGTCATCCGAAAGAGAACCGCATTACTCTACCCGGCAATTCCACTATGCCAATGTGTAATTTCAATACCCCCAGCAGTGCCTCAAGGGTGGGATTATTATTACCTTACAATGTATTATTATTCGATTTCATGCTCTTATCATGTTCCTGGTAATGAAAATATATATTACACGTATATACATCAATAAAATTATTTAATGGTTTACTTAATAGTGATGCCCGCTTAATTTAATATGATGTATACACTAATGACCTTATATTACTATTACAATAAAATTTTAAAAAGGTCATCATTATGAATTTTACTAAAAAAAAAATTCTGTTTCATTATTTGTGAACATTGTTGTGATTTAATAAAATGAAAAAAATAAAAAATATATTAACTACTTTAAAAAAAAAAAACTTCAATACTTAAAAAAATCTATTAATATACAACGTTTACATGAATCAAAACAAATGTAATAAACTAAAATGTTTTTTACTTTATACGTTAAATAAAATCTCGAAAATGTTTATTTCAGAAATAGTTAGTTTGATAAAAGATTAAGTATAAAGCAAACTTGATGGTTACATTTTTTAATTATTTTTCATTGAATGTTATTTTTTAAACGATGATAATTCATCTTTCCATTTTCAAATACACCAAGGAAAATAATGTATGATCAATCATGCGTACTTGTCGCAACAATAGTCGTATTTAACTAGTTATTGTGTCTCACGTGTGTATGACTCGCTTGGGCTAATAACCCAACTGATGCGTTTTATATATAAGGTGCAGAACAAGTCAGTTTATATATATATCTCGACAGCAGTGCCGAGGGTTAGTAGTTGGATGGACGGACAGTGAAGGGGATGCTGCACGCTGGAAGTGAACGAATAACTCGGAGAGTGAGACGAAGTCCATTCAACAAGTAAGCCTATACATTTGTGAACGGCTCTCAATACTTTACTGCTGCTATTAATGTGCTATCTTTCAATCGAATGTAATATATTTTTGTTAATTGTTTAATGGTATCGCCCTCAAATATAATGGACCAAGTTTGAATATTGATTATATAAACATGATGTAGGTTAAAAATGTATTCATTTTACTTTCATACAAACACTTACATAATATACGTATGATAAACTAGACATATTTTTGGACAATTAACATAGTAAAATGCAAAAAAAACCAATTTTATCAGCGAAAAAAACTATTTTTGCCGCTTCAGGCAGGCATACGAGAGAAATCCTTAAAAACGTATTAAGAGGGTTTGTGACATATATAGTGGTGCGATGGTGGCTTTACTCGTGTATTTAAAGAGAGGGTAATGCCGGGAAAGACGTCAAAAGGTGTGTTTGTATGTATGTATGTATGTATGTATGGTCCTCGTTTAATGAATGCCTCGCGCGGTCCCGGACCAGGAAGCTGGGTTAACTATGACGTCATTCCGTTGCCCGTAACCATAGTAACTACAGTGAATGACGTCATTGCCGTCTCGGTGTGGCCCAGTTTCGCTTACCGGGCGGACACGCGTTTGACCTGAAACCACCACTAACGTTGACTCCCCAAAACCAGCGACATAGTGTATAAGCCGACAAAAAACTTATTGAGTTGGTAGGGGTAATTGGTGACGGTAGGACTGTGAGAATAGTAAGAAGTATGTAAAGTGACGGTAATGATGGTGATGGAGATAATAGTGGTAAGAATGGATAAAATGATAGTAATTGCAACATCTTACATTTTTATTTGATTTCCGGCTGCGTCTTGGCATTACTCTCTCACAAAAACTACATAGAAATACCTCCCTCTTTTAAGCATTTAATCCTGAAGAAATTGTTTAGATATTTTCGTAACATCACTAATTCGCGGTTCGTAATTCACAAAATCGTAGCTTAAAATTACTTTTACAAAATGTATTAAACATAAAAATTTTACAATTTTATTTATTTTTATTTACGATTTGATATACACAATCTGTACAACGTAGTACAATAAGTGAGTAGGCTAGAATCAAAAGTCACATGTTCCAAAAAATGGTAAAATGAGTTGTCGAAACTGTCTAATAGAAATTTTGACGGGGAATTAGAATCTTTAATTAGTTGGTTTAAAAACGCACAAGAACCTGTGTAAATACCACTATGAAACAAATAGTAAGTGTCAAAATTAACATGTTCCGTTGGATCATGTGAGTTTTGTAACTAATAATAAAATTATGCGTCAGAAACGTAAGTAATATTACTGTTGTTAGTTGTTTCTGATATATTTTGTTGTTAGTCTTCCCAGAATAATAATATGTACGTCATATTAGAACGTATCAAACAATATTTTACCTATTGCGAAATCCAATGACGTACATAAGCTTTAGGAAGCTCATTTTGGACCAGAATGGAAAAGTAACTCGGTGTTGGAATTCTATACCAAACTAAGCTTGGGAAATCCAGAGGAGCAATCTGATGAACCAGAAACTTATTGCGAACAAGTTCTAGAAAACGTCACAGAAATTGTATAAGAATAATGTTTAAATAATGTGGTTTTTTTTTTATTATTATTATCAGTTACTTTTTATAGGTCACAAGTTTAAAATACTTAATAGAATAACGGTTAGAATTTTACTAATAAAAATCAAAAAGTATGAATCTATCAAATTTTATTCTATTTTATTATTATTATAAGCTACGTTTTACAACTCACATGTACACATGTAGTTATAAATAAAACTTACATGTTCACTTGAGGTTATAATCAAACTCACACGTTTCATATATTGATATCAAAATTCACATTTTCCAAACTTCTAACTTAAAAATATAGTATTTAAACGACGAAAATCATATTTTTTATCAAAGATTTGTGTTTTAAGACATAAATTATACAATAATGATGTACTTTGGTTTTATTTAATGTCACAGTACCTTTCCTCTAGTTTTTGTCGTTTTCTGAAAAAAGCGATTTCTGGAACATGTGACTTTTATACAGTATTAGATACTTTTTCAGTACCCCACGATTGAAGACCATAGGTCCAAATTGGTTTTAGTAGTGTTTTATACATAAGAACTTTAACTTTTAATTAACAGTGTTTATTATTTGTAAGCAAGGGATGTAGTCTGCGGAGTTGGGCATTTAAGGCAAGTCTCTTGATACGGATATGGGCGTTCCACGTAAGGCGTTTGCCCAAGTTGAGTCCTAAGTATCTGACTTTGTTAGACATTGGAATAGGGATATTATGTAAAGAGAAATTTAGATAGAAGGAGTGACATAAAGTGAATGTTGTATATACTGACTTTACAGGTTTTACAAATTAAAAAAAAAAACTATGAAAACATATGTACTGTATAATAATTGGCAATCTTTTTTACATCAACTCTTCGCAAACTTATCAGGACCATTATCAAAGCGTTAAAAAAACACCGATTAGAAAATATTATAAAATATAATAATAGATATACTTCATAAGACCTGGTTTATTTTAAAAAGTGTAACAAAACCACTCGATGTTCGAAACATATTTTAAGGTATTTTAAGGTTTAATATAGTTTGGCAATTAAAATAATTATTGTACCTAATATTATGCTTAAATGTTTTCAACGCAATTTCTAAACGAAATTTTAAAACCTTCTTACAATATAATTTAGACATTAAGTGGTAAATAAATTATAGACTGTGTAAATTATACTAACTCACGATTAAAAGGATAAACAAATTTAAAGATGATATATAACGAAATATTTATAAATTTTTATTAATATTCTTTAGTCCTTATAAATAATATAAATAATATTATACTTTTTTTTTTAAGTTTACCTTAGATATAATCTATAAATTACTTTCACATTACTTTTTCCATTAACTTTTCTAATGATTAAATATATTTTATTAGCTTTGTATACCCATAATTAAAATATTTGGTTCAAATATTATATATATATATATATATATATATATATATATATATATATACATATGAGGTGGATAGTACCAAAATAGCTAATCCACAAAAGTGTATTTATGCAGGGCGGCCAATTATAATTTGGACGACTATTTATCAACATACATTTTTTAGAAAATCCAATCTAAGAAAAATAAGCAATCTTCAGTATGTATAAATGCAAGCTATTTAAATCATTTTAAAACCTATAAATCAACTTACAAGTAATTTTGGCATTGAAAATATGTATTTAAGTATCGATACTAAAAAAAATTAAGTACTCCAATTGTATTTATTATTTTATCATAACATTATAATGTATAAATATATACATACATATGTGTGTGTGTGTGTGTGTGTGTGTGTGTGTGTGTGTGTGTGTGTGTGTGTGTGTGTGTGTGTGTGTGTGTGTGTGTGTGTGTGTGTGTGTGTGAATTTAATCAAATTTAAAATTATTTTTCAGGTGTTATAGCATAGGTACTAATTTAGATTGTAGAAATTGTGATAAATTTATTAAATTTCTTTTACCAATTTTTAACAAAATATAATGTAAGTATAAGACTATAGCAAACTTGGTTCCAAACCAGCAATTAAACGTAAGCATAAACAGAGAAGAGCTTTAAGGATTAAGATCTCTTCCAAATTTTAAAACTTCTCTCAAATACGTTCTGAAATATTTTTATATAAAACGTCTCATAATTATTAATTGAAATTAGTATAATGCAAATGTTTGAATTGTTTCATACACAATTCAAAACACTTAAGTATAACTATTCACATTTTTATTTATTTATTTAATTATTTCATATGGCTTTTAACACAAATCAACTCAACCAATAGAACTATAACTATTGATTTTTATTAAAAGACAATTTACAATTTTCATCTATGCTGTTTTAAGTTTATAATTGAATTGGAACAATTATTTATAATTTTATTACGAAAAAATATAGTTATATTATAAGTAAATCGGATTATTTTTTTTTCAAAAGGTATGAGTTTTCAATGTATGTTTAATCTGTATTGTAAATAATGTATAGAACCCAATCAAAATAAATTGTTTTAATTATATACAGCAAAACTATTATAGATAAACTATTATAGTTGATTTAAGTAAATGAGTAAAAATAAATAGTACATTTTCCGATTTATTTATTTTGTAATTAGATAAAACGAACGTAGCGAAAAAGTGTTTATTACTTTTACAATCACTTCATTAAAGTAACCCATATTTTAGTTCCTTTTAAAATTTCAAACGCCATTTGTATCTAAGGCATTGGTCATAATTTCCCACAATCTTATACTACAATAGGAACAGGAACCCTATTTTTCATATTTGCTCCCTATTGTTATCTGCGCACGTATAATATATACATTAAAAATTTGATTTGAATATTAAAATTGAGAAAAACAAATTTTGATTGATTTTACAATTTCTGATAACTTTATACAACTTCTACTAAGATATAAAAAAAATAGATACATATGTATTGAGTAAATTCATTGAATAGATAAGACAAAAAAACAGAAATTACTCTTAGTCTTTACCATGCTGGACATATTTTAGATTCTGATTAAAGCGAAGGTTCTATTGGTTTTATAATGATGTTTACCATATAATATATGACTAAATCGATATATATATATACAATATATGCAACTAAATCGAGTTATTCAGTCATAACTCCAAAAATAACGATGCTAGACACTTGAATTTGCACCATGCATTATTAGAATATTTATTTATGATTGAAACAGGTTCAAAATATTTCAAATTATTGAGCTAAAAATAGAACTTTAAAAATACCTAATTTTTTGAAAGATTAATTCTAATAATGCTTATCATATTTGATAAAAAGTTCTGAAATTTTAATTCGATCTTACTTATATAATTAATTAAAGATACTAAAAAATCTCAGAAATCGTCAGTCAGGATTTCATTTTATAAGTTTTAAAACTCAATTCTTTACAATTTTTATGAAATTGACTGTTTTTATATGCAATAAAATTTCTCATCAAACTAGATACTTTTAATATTTTCAAAATTCTATAATTAACCCAAAAGTAATCAAATATTTTTGAAGTCTGTATAAGAATGCTTCTAATATTTAGTGAAAATATCAAGTGTTTAGCACAATAATTTTTAGATTGACAGCTATATATCAAATATGAATTTATAAAAATATCGTGTATTATAAACTTTACCGCTTTTACTCAGCTTTCGATAGATATTCCTTACACTTGCAAAAACTTTGAAGAGAAAACTTAGAAAAAACATAACCAATTCAATTAACTTTAAAAATTGAATGTATCAACAATAATACAAGATGATCTATAAAACTTTGTGAACACCCGTGAAAATGATTACATACATAGCAAACATATTTTTTATTTGTCAAATCATTTATCATTAAAATGATACAAGATTAGTAATATTTTTCTATATTCGAATTTAAATTTAAAATTAATATTTTAATGATACTATAAAAGTTTTGTTACGTAACACTATGTATCTAGGTACTTTTTATAATTATTTTGGTTGTTCTTAATTTGATATTGGTTCTTCATTTTAAATACAGACATTTTATTTTATTTATCTATTTCTTAAAAATGATTTATATAATTTGAGTAATTCACTTTAAAATATTTAAAAAAGGACGTATTTTTAACAATTTAATATTCTTCGCTTCTCTTACCAGATAATGATGATGGGTATATTAAATTTTAAACGATAAACCATTTATCTAGTTAAACGATTCTGAGCATTTAAAACTGAAAATTGATATAAATATTGTATATTAAGAAAAAATTGTATAATAATTAATTTTAACGTTTATAAAAAAACAATCCTAAATCACAATTTTCGATATTTTTCAGCATCGTTATTTTAGTATATGAGTAAGGCTATATTAAAATTTCAAACTTTTAGTTAAATATTAAAAATTGTGTAAGTGATAAACTTTTAAAAAACAAGGTATTTTCAAAGTTCTATTTTTAGGCAAAGAGTTGTCAAACTCATTTCGTAAAATATTCTATAATATGTCATTATCATGAGGTAAAAATTTCAAGTTTCTAGCAAACATTATTTTCCCAGATGTGACTAAATAACTAAAATTGATTTAGTGAAAGTGTCATTTATGGCATATTTCACTGTTTTTATTTGGTTTATCGGCATTTTTTTTTCACCCCGGGAAAAACTATTGCGAGAAAATAAAATAAACTATCAAAATTCCATCTACATTTAAATTTAAATCTATTGAATTAATGAATGAAAACTTAGAATAAAATTAGGTGTAAAAAAAAAGTGTTAAATAAATAATAATAATAAAAATAATCGAGGGAGGGACGGAGTGGCCGAGTGGAACTATACTAGGCGTCACTGCTCACGCACACTGTCGCCTGTTCAAACCTCGGTCTCGGGCGGCTCTCTCTCTCTCTCTCTCTCTGGTCAGGCGACTGTCTAGAGAGAGCAGCCGCCATCTCCCCTGTGCAGGAGGCAACGGGAAACCCTGCACAGTAATAACCCTTCCTTCCCAAGTAACAACTTCTCTTAGGTGCAAACCAACCCTCGGGTTGTAAAAAAAAATAATGATAATAATAATAATAACAATAATAATAGTAAAAATGGCTCGTATGTATGTAGTTAAAATATAGAACCAATAACGAATTTAGAACAACGATAATAATGATAAAAAGTCTGTACACCGTACATAATAATACGTAAAGATATTTTTTCTCTTAACTTTCTACTGTTTAGACTTATAATCAATTCAAAACGTTAGCAATTGAAAACTTCTGCAGATTTTCATTGTGCATGCGTTACTGGATGACATTAAAAAAAAAAAAAAAAACACCAATTTAGTGAAAACAGATATAGTAATCTGTGATAGAGCACTTAGCTACACGAAACACGTTGAACAATTGCTTTTAAATGTCACGCGATTCAAATTCATACTAAAAAAATAACTTAAAGAAAAAAACATTGTGATTCCGTTCGTTTATATAATAAAAATATAAAGGTAAGTATTAAAAATGTTGCATTATTATTATCTTGCGAGTGTTAAACATAAGAATATTTAATGGGCTCCCATGAACTTGTAGCATGTAGTGTAGTACTTATGAAAAAAAAAGAAAATAAATATACAAATATTTATTTATAATTGTGTAAAAACTATATTGAAAAAATTCACTCCTAAGGTTTAGGCTGCGTGTGAATTATTACAATATATACAATTTCTAGTAAAAAAAATGGGGTCATATGCATATTGCGTGTACAGCAAAACTTTATAAATAACATTAAATTCAACTAAAACTTAAAAAACATTTTTCTCAAACGACATTTATAACCTATAATTATCATTATTATGTTATAACTTTATTTATTTTATATCAATTTTGATTATTATACATTTTTAATAAAAATACAGTTCAATTATTCATATGAAAAAACTTATTTTATAACTTATATTATAAACTTATAGCTGGACATTAAATCTATAATTGTAACTACATTCAATATTAAATTATTTAAAAAGGATAACCAGATAATGGTGATAGAAGTTTGTCTTTCACCCTTCGGTTTTCGAAAATATAATGGTGATGGGTATTCTGAATGTTAAAAATCGATAAATTATTTCTTCTGTAAAACACTTCTGAACAAAATTTCAACAATATTATTCATAATATTCATCAATATAATATATAATTTACATATTTCACAGTTTTTAATCTAATGTTTGGTAGGTTTTTTACGAAAATGTCATAAAATGATTTATCTTGAACAATTAAGACATGTGATTTTTTTTTCAATGAAAATTCAAAACATGTTTTTGAATCAACAACTCGTATTTTATAATGAATCAATTATTTTTCACACTCATTTTAAATAGAAAATTTATGTAAAAACAGTCAATTTCAAAACAACTATATGATAATTTCTTATAAAAAATACTTCTGAGTAACAATTTAAAAAAATGTTTTAGTATCGTTAGGTGAGTATATAATTAAGGTCATACCTATTGAATTGTCATGCCTTAATATTGATTATTAGAAATTGTATTAAAAATAAACTTTCAAAAAAAAATTTTTCTATGTTAAATTTTTAGCTCGAAAGTTGTCTTTTTTAAAACTTTTGTCAAGAATAGAACAATTCGTTAATATATATTGTTGATATAAGGTGAAAATGTCAAGTTATAAACATAATTACTTTTGAAGTTATGACTAAACAACTAAAATCAACCTTACGGAAGTGTCATTTGCAAAATGCAAAATTTTTACTCATTTTAATCGTTTTTCAACAATTTTTCTTATGCTAGACAAAACTTTAGGAAAAAGTTACTACTCTAGAAATTTTTCTAGGAAATCAAAAAATAAAAATAAATATCATTATTAAATCAATAGATTCATTAAGAATCTATTTGTTCTAAAGTTTTTATAAAAATAACTACAGATAATTATACTAAAAACGATAAAATTTGGTAACGGTATGTTAACACACAAGGACAAATATCCACCACCATTATATCACATACTTTTTTTCTAATGAATATTTATTGCAAATTATTCATAATTTTAAATAGTTTTCAAATTGTCCGATATAAAGATACCTAATATTTCAAATAATTAATAATAATTTTACACGTTTATAATGTGCATTCATTTATACCTAAAGTTTTTTATTTTTTATGAATAATACTAAACACGGTAGTATACTCAAGACACTTCATATATTCATTAAGTTATAATTATGATTCCCAGAACAGTTTTTGTTTAATAATAACTCAAGTTATTAGAGAAAAATGATAGTTTAGTTTTCATATTATTTAAAGTGTGGCATTATTTAGTAAATCCATTCATAGGCTGTTAAAATTAGTGACATCATTATCCACAGTTTGTTATAACTTCAAAATAATAATAGAAAAATTAATATTTTACTCAACTATCAAGCTATTAAGCTAGAAGTTAATAAACAAAAATAAACATGTTAATAAACAAAAGTGTAAGATTTGTTGAAACATTCAAATTAAAAACATTCTTCTTTTTTATTTCATACATTTTTTACAAGATAAATCGTAAGTATGTATTTTTCATTTCTTTTACTTTTGATAATTTAATAGAAAACATGCTTATATGTATTTAAATTTATAGAATGAACAAATATACTCACATTAAGGAATCAATTATTTTCTTATATAATTCATACTTTTTTTCAACACTATAAGTACATGAAATGGGGTTAATAATGCATTGGTTAAATTATCAATCAAAACTTTATAAATATTTTTCAAGAATTTTTTATTATTCAAGTGCAAAATTTATGGAATAACTCACATGTTTAGGATTGTCAAATGATTATAACATTAATAATTTAATTTACAAAATTAATTTTGTCTCGCAAGACGTAGAGGTAGTGATATTGCCTACATGAAACGCCCTATTACCAATTTGAACCGTAAACACGAACGTCGAATGGTATCAACTGATTTCATACCCACAAAGGAATCACGTCATTTTAATTTTAAACAATACTCCTTTTAGACACGCAACTTGTCATTTTTATATTTTAACTAACACCAATGACGTGAAAAACAATGTCATCTACTAAGTAATTTATGATTTTAGTATTTTATATCTTATCATGAGGATATCAGTTAACTATGTTATGTTATTTATTAAATTTATTTTCGTATAACAACTATGAAATTATCCTTGTATTTATAAAAGTAACTTATATCTCATTTGTTTTTTTGTGTGTACCTAATTAAAATATATTATTGGGTTATGAATGATATGATATTGGGACGCGTGTAGTGTGGGTTCATAATAAAAAAAACCGTTCAATTTCAGTAAAATAAATATATAAAATAATTTTTTTTTTCGCTACAATTGTATCAATCACATTAAGGACATTTTTTTCATTTAAACGATAATGTGAAGGTAACATCACTATTAGATTCACTATCGTGATCGAATCGGTGTAAACCAAAAACAACCAAAGCACCACGATCAATCAAATCACTTTCAGAATCATATTAAAAACAAAAAAAAAACTCACCGAAAATGTGTTGTACTGAAGAAATACTGAACGATAGTCGAAATTATCACACAGTCAACTTGAGGTCCGTCGTCGTCCCTAACGTTTTCTTGCCGGCGCTTACTATGGTCACGAGAACTTCTATTAACAGTAATATTACCGTTGTAAATAGATATTTTCGTCCCTCACAATTCTCCCCCTTTCTTTCAACAGTAATATGATTTCGATACTCGATGTTTCAATGATAGATTTCGTGAAGCGAGTTTTCTTGAGACGTATTTTGTATATTATAGCATTATCGGTTCAATTATTTATCAATACACACAAAGAAATCTGCACGTGCATGTGTGTGTGTGTGTGTAGACGCGCGCGCGCGTGTTTTCTAAATATGTATGTTTATGTTATTTCACCAAGTGTACGCGATCAAACTCGAAACAAACACTGTCAGACGGACCAATGAAAATAAATTTTTTTTTAATTCGAACGAATTTAAAAAACGAATTAATTATTATAATAACAATAAGAAAAACTGACAATAGTAATAGAAACAAGGTGAAATCCAAAAACCCGGCGTGGCGAATCGCAGGGACGAGCAGCAGCAGCAGCAGCAAGCAACTACCAGACACTCAGCACACACACACTAGCAGTCACAAATGCGCGCGCGCGCTCAACACACACACACACACACGCGCGCGCGCGCGCACGCGCGTGCACGAAGCTTAGTCAGAATGAGGATACGCCCGCCGCCGCCGGCCGCTAGCGCACACACGTCGTTCCACGATCAATAGACACAACCGGAACGCCGCTCGTGCCCGGCGTGTGCCAGTCATAACGTTTGCAACCTCTTTGCAATGATAAGTCGTGATTACGCGAACCGTCCACCAATCGGCTGTCGTCTGCCGCACCTGCATTCAGCTGCAGAACAGATGCAGCTCTGTAGATTGTAGACATTAAATTTTAAATTTTGTATCTTTGTCTTCGGTTGCGTCCTACTTCCTACAATCCTCATGACTTGAACCACCATTGTCTATGTCATTTATAACCCGTCGGCAGAAAATCATTATAAATATACAGAAGAAACCGTTTATAATAACATTCAAAGGACTAGTCAAAGTTAGTTATTATAACCAATTGTCATTGTAACAAAAATGACAAAAAAAACTTAAAAGCTCGTTTATACGAATGTATACGTTTATACATAACGAACATAATACTTCATTACAATTATTACTGGGTTATTATATTTTAACTAGTAAATCGTAAATGTAATACATACAGAAAAAAACGATGAAAAAATATTTTTAAATATTTAATTATTATTTTAATTTATAATTTACTTTGTATGTATATTAAAAAAATCCTTAATCTTTGTTTGGATTTTGTTTGTGTAAAAATCATTCTCTATTTTTTTTCTAGTTTTTCAAAATTAACTGTTGAACTTACGTTATTTAGAACCATATAATTCAATAATATTTCTTCTGCATTGAACGCTGCTTTGATAGATAAATCATCAAGAGTATCGGTTTCTTCATAGTTTCGCCTTCCTCGGGTTCTTCGGACTGGTTGTTCAATGAAGAAATAAGCTCTTGATCATTAAGTGATTCTGAAGTTAGTACATCATTATCAAAGTTAACATAATCATCTATATCTAGAAATTATATTTCTTCTAGTTCTTCTTGGACCATTTGTTGTTGTATTGCATTTTTTAAACCAGTGTGATGAAAAAAGTTTTGAATTGTACTCTGTGTTACTTTTTCCCAAGCTTTAGAAATCAGTAATATGCCATCAACTACATTGATATTGGTTTCAATTTTATTTTCAATATTATTAATATTTTTAGCATCAAACTTTTTTGAAAGTAACTTTTCATACATTTTATCACACCTAGATTCATTGGTTGAAGAACAGACGTACAATTACTGAGTAAAAATACAAGTTTAATATTACGTAGTACAACTTTAGAACCAATGTGCTGAACAGTTGTCAACGAAGAGTAAGTTATTTTCTTTTTTTCATTAAAAATAATAATTTATTTATATATTAAATATATGCATTATGTTTAATATATTTTTATGTTTTTTCGTACACAATATTTTTAATTTCTAAAATATTATCAGGCTATTTAATCTATTATTGTAACGGGCCACCGGGATTTGTCCCGGTGTCCCACCAGGCCAGTCCGCCCCTGCCAACCAGTGGAACAATTAAAATTATACTTACCAAGGCCTTCAGCTAATTTATTGGCTTTTTATTGAAGAATTAATCCATTAATTTAAATGTATAGATTTCATTGATTTTTAAATCATTGTAGTAAAATAATGTCTAAATCCAGATGCGTACAATTTCGACATTTCTTAGCTCAATTCTTGTTATATTTTGTCTCGAGGTTTCCATGTATCCGAAATTGAAGAATAACTAGTTCATTAGTTATGTTGAAAATTTTCTCCCTTTTTTTAAAAGAAAAATTACATATTTTGCTTTTTTTGTTCAATAGTAAATTGCTTTTATTTATTCATTTTACAACGATTTAACACTCAAACATAAGTTAATCACACGATGATTACGATCAAGTACACGGATATCGGAACACTGACTATAAAATTACGAAACAACGATGAAATTAGCTTCATCGGTTGTGATAGTCTTCTTCTTCTTCTTCTGCTGGCATTTATTACTCTTGAAGAGTTTTTGCCGCCATCACGATCTGCCTCCATTCTTCCCTGTTATGAACTATTGTCCTCCACTCTCGTACTCCTATTTTCTTGAGGTCTTTTTCCACTGTATCCAACCATCATTTTCTAGGCCGTCCGCGAGGCCTCTTTCCAGTAGGTCTCCATTCCAGCACCGTTCTAACCGTCTCTTCCTCGTTTCTGCGCATTACATGACCAATCCATTGTATTCGCTGGTCACTTATGAAGCTAGTGACTGGTGCCAGTTCCAACTCATCCAGTAGTTCCTGATTAAATTGTCTTCTCCACGCACCTGTTCTGTTATCAAAGACAGGACCACAAATTATTTTCCATATTTTATTTTCAAACATCCTTAGTCTCCTTTCTGTATCACTAGTGGTTGTCCAGGTTTCGCATCCATAGGTTAACGTGGGCCTTATTATAGCCGTGTACAGTCTTACCTTTGTTTTTTTTTTTAAGTAATTTTGATTTCAGAAACTTACTTAGTGCGAATGCAGCCCTTTCAGCCTTTGTTATTCTTATTCCGATCTCTCTTGACCTATCATTTTTGACATTCAGCTTGGCTCCCAAGTACTGGAACTCGTTAACTTTTTCAAAAACTACGGCTCTTAACGGTTGTTATAGTACCTTCGATAAATTTATCTAAGTCATTATAGATAAAATATTTATCCAATAAAATCAAAAAATAACCGTAATAACACGGTTTATTATCAATACAAATTAGTATGTAATGTACAATATAGGAGTTTTGCAGGGACTTGCAATCTAAGGTTTACACCTAGTTCGTCATTACTACCAGTGGCATTATAAACAGTTTCTGCTGTACATAACAAATGTTATAACGGACTTTGTACTTAATTTTGTTTTTTTTTTCAAATTTTGATTCGTTTTTTGTATTCATATTATAAAAATTGAAAATAATCGTTCTGTGTTATAACAGGCAACTAGAAAACCCAAGACACAAATACGATATGTATGCCATTTTCACATAATTAATAAATGATTATTTATCAACCTAAAGCGTGAAGTTATAGATACACATATAAATACAAATAAAAATTGACGTAATATAAAAATACAATTTATAATTGGAAATGTTCGATACAACTTTTAACTTAAAATGTAATGACTTTGGTAAGACAAAAAAGGTCCATTTAAGGTCTTCAATATTTAAGAGTCGGGAGTCTGCCAGTGCACTAATACACCAACAGATATTATGCAATAATTATGTATAATATACAAATCATAATATATAATCTTCATACACGACATTAGATCAATATGTGTGTATATACGAGTATATAATAATTATAATTTGAACGTAATGAGATGATTAAACATGTGGAAAGAGGGGACTCTTTTAACTCAAATGAGAAGAGATCAATTTAAATAAACTTAAACCATTACTTTATAATTGCAAGAGGTGTAAGGGAGTAATCGTAGAAATAAATATAAGTAAATACAACCTTCGGAAAAAAGATATTTAAATGTATTTTTTGTGACAATGTACTTCTTTATTATAAATAACATTCATTGACGATGAGCATTTAATTAATAATGAATGTAAAAAAAAATATATTACCAATAAACTGCAACTGTTATTAAGTATTTTTCGTATTATTATCTATTTATCCAATTATAATTTAACAATTATTAACCACCAATGTGAATATTTACCTAGTTTCTAAGATATTTAGGACACGGTTAGCTCATATTTATGAGACAATTATTTTTCGCTCCTATGACTATATTTTAGATACCGAGTCAAGTAAAGGATCTATTAGTTTTATACTAATATTTTTTTTTCTTTGGACATTTTTTGGCATACATAACTTTATTCAAAAGTTTCATATAGCTAATCTATCAGAAATTTGGTCTAGTTGGTACTTTAAAAAAGTCATTTTTCTCTCCTCTCAATAGTTTTTCCAGGCGTATGAAAAACTGACGAAAAACCGAGTAAAAACGGTAAAATTTTCCATGAACTACACTTTCAATAAATCTATTTTAGTTATTTAGTCAAAATTTAGAAATTAATGTACCAAGCTAAAAACTTGAAATTTCACCACACATTTTTGGTATAAAAGTACCAAATTTACGAAAGTTTCAAAAAAATTGACAAATTTTCTATTAATATATTAATACTCTAAAAATTGAACTTTAAAAATACCTTGTTTTGTTGAAGTATATCTTTCATAAAATTTTTAATATTTGATAAAAAGTTTTGACAATTTAATATTATCGTATGGTTATACGATTACTCATTCAATTAATTAATAATCAGAGGCTGGTCAGGGGAGTTGGGCAGAAATATCTCTTTGGACCGTGGGCTGGTGAAATTCATCCGATTTTAAGCAACCCCAAGAATGAAAAACATTTAAATATATAACTAATATACATTTAATTATATAACCTGGATAAAAATAGTAAACGTTTAAAATTTACCAATATGTAGTTCGAAATACCCCAAAATTTGAAAAAAAAAATCTTATACACCCAAAATTTACCGAGAAAATAAGTGTAGATCGATAAAAGAATCACTCTGTATATATTTGTTTTACCTAATAGGAACTTGTAAATATGTACATAAACATATTTAATACTTTATGAATGTCAAACAATTAAGAAACAATGATTTGAATGTAAATTTTAATAAGTCAAAAAAATAAATAAAAATATTCCTATTCTTAATGAATTTCATAATTCTAAGTTACAGTCTTGACTATCAAATATACTTGATATCACCCTAATCACAACCCTTCCAATCGGCCTACATCACCAAATTCTAAACGAATTAGATTCAGATCATGTTTCTGTTGCCTCCACTCTAAATGAAAAAATAAAAACTAATCATTCAATCCCAAAACTAATTAACGGCCCAATAAAATGGTAAGTCTTCAAACAAAATATAGACAAAAACCTCAATAACCAAAAACGATATCAAAACATAGACGATATCCATATAAGCATCGAACATAAAACAGAAAAAATAAAAATAACAGTTACTCAAGCACAAATGAAAAATACACTCAAACATTACACAGTCCGCCCACACCCCCCAAATCACTATCTAAAAATGTATGAAAGAAAAACACAAAGAAAGAAAAATATGGCAGAGAACCAGAAATGTCGGAGTTTAAAGAAAACTAGACCAGTTAATTAGAATTGTAAAGCGGGAACTAGATATTTTAAGATACAATTCCTTCCGTGATTTCCTTGTAAAGCCAATAGAAACGGCTTAAGTGTTACTAAAAGAATACTAAAGCAACGCAATTTGATGCCTTCATTGAAAAATGGTATACATAGATAAAAATGGAGGAGGGGAATTGAGGAGACTGAGTCCCTACAAAAGTTTAAATTTAGGCTCATAGCCCCCTAAAAACCTTTCTATTTGAAGTATTAAAAAAAATTTGGCTATAGATAAATAATCAGGACATAGGTGATGGTTTTTAAAATAAAAACCTTTACATTATATTGAAGTAACTGAGTTCTGACTTCTTATTTATATATCTGTTTTAAATGTTTTAATTAATTTTATGGATTTTATTTAAAAATGATGAAGTTTATATTTTTGTATGATATTTTGATGGCATAGCCAAATTTGCAAAAATTCCGAATACTTAGAATCATCACGGAAAATTTCACTTCTCAACAAAACAAAAACTCAGGAGAAGCATCGAATAAAATCAATCATGAACATGACACCATCATCACACTAACATACGTCCAAAAAATACAATTTATCATATAAAACTAGCAAGCAAGACAAGTTCCAACGATAATTTTATAACAAATAAAATTTAAAAAAATTTGGAGTAATATGACTAATTAACTAAAATCAGTTTCAAGATAGGTATTTACTTTTCTATTGTCAACTTATTTAGCTATCGTGGTCTGTTTAATCAAAAAGGTAGATACTCTCCTGACGTTTTTGATTAATTTTAGGGTCAAAAATCTGTACAAGTCAAAATCGATAATTCAACATTGATTAATTTTTTTCTATTCAGTAGTTAACAAAGTCAACCGTTTTTTTTCTTAAACTTTTGGTAATTTTTTCCAAATAGGTATTTGGAAAATGTTTGAAAATTAAGAAAAATAACCTTTTAAAAGTAAAAAATTGATGAAATTATTTATGTATAGAGGGGTTGCATAACAAGGGCGTAATTCAGAAGGAATGGTGGAGATAGAGCATACGCCATTTTTTTAATGAAATTTCGATAAATATAATATAATTATACAGATAGTTGATGAACTAGATTTAAAAGCTTAAGAGAAAAACCATAGTTGAAAAACGGTGAGGAGTATACATTATTATACATACACTACTTGTTTTCTAAATTCTAAGTGATCGCTATGGTTATTGATTTATACCTTTTCATTTGAAATAGTTCGGTATGACATTAGTACTACTATTAAACTTTAAATGCGAATATGACAACCTAAAATAAGTATTCTTGAAACATCGATAGATACTCTAACAGAATAAAATAAAGAGGTATATCCCATTAGCCCAACATTAATTTACAATTAAAAATTATGTGTGCCTGTGATACTTACTTATGTGTGCCTGTGATACTTACTTATGTGTGCCTGTGATACTTACTGTTAACTATTCCTGAAGGTATGTTATCATCTCTTAAAGAAATAAAAACGAGTAATTGCTCCTGAAGCTCGTCATAAAGACGTAAGAAATTTCCGTCAATTTCACAACAAAAATGCTTGGAGAAAGACACTAATAGTCACCTATTTAATATTAAGTAAATAAATTCAGAAAATTCGTCCATAGTATCTTTATTAATTCGAGAAATAAAAGAAAAAAGAAATGAGTGAAAATATACGTAATTAATCATATTAAATTTTGAAATAAATTCCAAATATAAAATTACTTTAAAATATAATATTCCATATATAATTATATATTCCAAATATATAATTACTTTAAGATATATTAAACTTAAAATAAGAAATATTAAACATTATTTTAGATTGAATAGTGGTGTTAAACGATAGATATGCAAATATTTTCAGCTAAAAATAATATTCACATATTCTATGAACTTTACTTTAAATGAAAAAACTTTTTTCTAAACGGAGCATTACGGATCTCAATTCATAGAATGCATTTTAAGTGACTTTAACTTGAAATAGAAAGTATTTTTAAATGCAATTGATCAATAATACAGTTAATATAATAATACAGTACACATTATTTTTTTACTAATTACAAGTCATTACAACGAACTTTTATCCGGTAAATTCGTTTTTTATTGTTAATTAAATTTAATGGTCGATGCAGGTTGTTACAACCTGGTAAACATTGATAATAATTTTTCAAAAAAAAATGATCGGTTGCAAGAGATACTTAAGTTTAAAGCTCATTAAATTAATAGTATTATAATGTGATCTGATTTGATAAATTAGAATAATATAAAATTAAACTACTGTTGAACAAAAACTTATAAATTACACCATATTATTAATTATTGATATAATCAGGTGTGTTCCGATTAATTTTTTTGATAGTATATTAAGCTGCCATAAGCCAAAACATGAACACTTAATACAGAACAAATATTTTTCTTATGATTTATGAGACGTATCAATACTATGAAAAAAAAAATTGAAATCAAACTTCTTAATATTTTCTTTACATTACCTCGTAAGGGGTAACTTTATACAAATATTCAAAAAATAAAATTAGACCTGAAACTACGGAACGGTAATCTGAGTAGTTCAAAAATCATGATTATGACTATAATGTATAACATTTCAACTATAAACGTCACAAATAATTATTGACGTAAATAGATGAAAAATCGTATTTAAAAAAAAAAAATGGTTTCAAAGCATTTTCTGAATTTTAAAAGTTTTTTTCTTCATACATGATTTAAGTAAACGCAGTATACCCATAATTTTGTGAAAATATCAGAGAGTATACAACATATATGTAGTATACCCTAGAGGGAACACCTCTGGATATAATGTAGAGGCTGATGTAAAGAGTGAAAGCAATATGTGATAGTCAGCATTCGTTATGTATCTATGACTACCTCAGACCATGTCAGACTAATAAAATAAATCAAATCGTATTATTTTTTATTAATAAGTACATGAAATCTGAGTAGAGCATCATACAAGTTGACGCGGCACTCACTGCCTAGGTAGTTGTTGCCGGTCAAGTTTTTTTCGCGGGCACAATACACCACGCGAATCGCGACTATTTTGGGTACACTTCCGTATGAAAAAAAGAACTTAAAAAAAAAACACAAGTAACGTGGACGGAAACGATATATTCGAGAAGACAAAACAGAATATATAATTTTGTACAGTCTTTCGTTGGGCGTACCGTGCGGACTCGGAGACTCTACCTGTCAGACCGATGGTTGGTAGTAGAGAGCGAGCCCGTCCGCGGTGCGGATCCACCCTGTGTTGCCGGCGGCTTCCCTGCTCCACCTCAGCGCCTATCGAGGCGGTAGGTGGGAGGTTATCGTCGCCACTGTCGCGGCCTTTGGCGTGGCTGGACAAGAGAGTGAACGCGATACGTAATGGTCGGTGTACTATTGTACCTACAACCACTACGGACCACGTCAAAGTAGGTAAATAATTAAAAATGTATAAATATTTTATCATTATTAACTATAATATAATAAATGGGCAAGAAATAAAGATTTCTATAAATATGAATTTAACTGATTTTATATTTTACACACACTTTTATCTATATATTAAATCATTTCATATTTTTGTATGAATATATATCATAGACATACATGATAATGTACATTAGGTATATTTCATATGAAAATATTTACTGTAATAGATAGTTGCCTCAGGAAATTAGAGATTAGTTAAAGAAATTTGACAAAACAGCTTTAAATTTTTTAAATCTTCTGGTAAGGAAAAATTGATACATGTCCTCGCTCAAATATCTGGGTTTAAAACCATACAAGTACATTATTACAACAATACCTGTACATTAGAATTTCAAAGCAACCCATCTAAAATTTTAAACTCGATAATCGGCAAAGTAAAAAACTCATAAATTGTACACATGATTATTGAGAATAAATAGTTATGGGTTCACCAAACAAATCAGGAAAAACACTTTAAAACAGTATATTTATACTTTTTTACTTAAAATACATTTTATGCTCATTTATTACAATAATTTATACCATAGATAATGTTTTCATATACATATAGATATATATTAAGATAACTGCAAGGCAATAGGAAAAATGAATAAAGTAAATAATTTCATAGAAACATTTTGTATAATTTTTTTGTGCAAATTATACATTTTTACATATGTTTATAAACAGGAAAAAATTAATAACAACAGAATTACCTTAAACACATAAGCCATAACTTAAAATAATGAACTTTGAAAAATATCTATTGGTTTATAGTTACTTAAATTAAAAATAATAATAATAAGAAGAAACAGAAGTCACATATATTATATAAATATAGTTTTGTTGAGGTAATATAATAACAAAAGAAGAAAGAAGTAGATTAATAAATCACAGGTCTTATGAGTAATTTTATGACAATTAGCAGGTTTTTAAACTATAATATTATGTATGTATCTAATGCAGTCGTAACAACAACAAATAATTAATTCATCAATTAGAATACACTTAAAATAAAAAAATAAATATACATATTATTATTTGCCACTATTTCAATAATATTTAGTTAAAACTGATACAATTTTGTCGATAATAAATTATAAAATAGAACCAATTTATTAATACTCGGTAATAAAAATGTTTTGACCAGTGGTTAAGTTCTAATTTAATAGAAATATTAAGACAAAAATAAGTTAGATATTTGTACCAAAAACATAATAAATAATCATAATAAATATTAATTACAATATTACAATTGGCAACTACGAATGTAATGTTAGGTGGACACAGTATTATTGTAATTATTAATTACATGGGTTAAAGTTAAATAAATTAACCACAAAATAGTCTAGTTTTTGGCACTTAAGAAACAAAATATGGTAGTTTTGTTTATTTGAAATAATAATAATAATAATAATAATAATACAAAATCATCAATGACGTGATAGTTAAATAATATTATTACTAAGATAATATTTACATACTATCAACATTGAGCATTGTAATGAATAAGTTCATAATTAATTTTCATTAGAAAATAATTAATGGTCTAGTTAATAATTAACAAGTAAAATTATCAATTTAATAATTAAAAATAAATATATTTACATTTAAAGCTATATCATTAAATATACATTTTAGAAAACAATTGCACTTAAGTCGCTTTTAATTTCCTTAAGTTCCCTTCTTCCCATATAAAAATTTTTCTAATTTAACTTTAATCTAATTAATTATAGATTGATTAATGACAAAATATAACATCACTATTTTGCTTTTTACTAATAATTTTGCAACATTCTTTAAACCTTATTTGTTTCCGTAGCTTGAAATTTTTACAATAAAAGTAATACATTAAATGGAGATCTTTAAAACAAATACATAGAAAAAGCTTTAATTAAATAAAATTAAATGGCTGATATAATTTTTTCTTAAAATTATTCTTATATTAATCATTACTTATAAAAATGCAGCAAAAATAGGCTTTATCTATTTTTTAAACAATGAATATGACAGATCAGTATTTAAAATATAGTTATTTGACAGTAAGCTTTCATTTTCTTTTTAAATAAATATTTAATGATGGTACAATATAAGGATCTTAATAGTCAAGAATTTGCTTGGTTAACAAATCTTAATAATTTCAAATTGTGTCCAGACTTAGCAAACACTTGTTAAAAACATTTTTCTGAAAATTTTACCAACATTTTATTTCATTCACCACTAGACTAGAAAATCAGAAATAACATTGTTATTAACACTTCTTGAAACATTGTTCCGACAAATTAATTCTAGGCCTGGATGCAACTTTATATGATTTATTTTTTATATGACCAAAAAATATTATAAATCTATAACATATTTTTTTCAATAATCATACTATTTAGGTCAGAGTTACATTTTTCCAAATTCTGTTTAAATATGTTAAGTACTATAGTGTCTATAATGAGGTACTTTTATGTCTAAAAGCAAGGAAAATATGTTATTGAAATCAAGATGTGTATCTAAAAACAATTGAATTGGTAACTTTTGTTTAGTATCTATGCGTAATAGGCGTACAACATATTACAATTTTATATTTCATATTACATATTCAATTAGTACAGTTACAAGTTATAATGTAATATTAAAATATTGAAACTTGCAAACTCAAATACCATTAGGAATTTAAATAGCCAATAGAAAATATTATATTTTAAGTCAAAAGTATAAGATAGTAAAAGTATAAACCTGAAATTATCAAATGTCACTGCCAAATCAAATAAATCTTATGTAATAAAATTAATGTTATCCAGCCATAAAAAATACATTACCCACAAAAATTATTAATCAAAAAATAAAATAAATTTTAAAATTTAATTACTGAAAATTAAATAGTATATCAATGGCATAATGTTATGACTTTAACATATAACTCAATAAATTTGACCATCATTTTATCTAATATAATTGATTTTATAAAATATGGTAACTTTAAAGCTGTAAAAATAAAACACTTAAAGAATATGCATTATAAGAATTATTTTCAGTTTCTTTACATATTAATAAATATTACTTTATCAAAAGTAAAGAAAAAACAATATTACTAAACTGAACAAAAGATTTTTTCAAGTAGTTATTTCTTTATTAGCAGTGGGTGATTGAATTACGCAATTAAAGTTCTTTAATGCCCAATGAATAACATTTCAGTAAAACGATAAACATAAAATTAATTATTGTTTTAACTTATTATAAATAGTTTATTATCTTATGTTATGAAGTCATTTAAATGTACTATATATATATATATATATATATATATATATATATATATATATATATATATCAAAATATAAAAATTGTATTATAACTAGTATTTATTATTACAATTAATGACCAAACATTATGCCATCATAGTTATTTATAATTCAATAAATTAAAATTGAAATATCTACAAATTGTACTTCTTTAGCAGTTTAAAATCAAAGCCTAATTATTTAAGAATAGTTATCAATTGAATAATTTTAGAAAATAAATTAAATATTGAATTTGAGCACAAAATTTAATCAATTTTTAAAATGTTTATGACTTATGTATATTTTTAGTAAAATAAATTAAAATTAAACAATTCGAAATCAAATAAATTATTACTTCACTTATAACATTAAACGGCAATTTATATTTATCAAAGCTGGATAGTAAAAATGGTTAACGTACGTTGACAAACATAATAATACTAAAAATAAATAAATAAATTTAAAAAAAAACTATAAGGAATACTAAAAAAGAATTTTTCAATTTTTTTTCTTTTGTGAGATCAGGAAGAAGAAATAGAAGAAAACCTCAAGATAAACAAGGAGCCTTGAAATTCGAACTCTCCTTCTCCTCAAAACTTATCACTTATGGCAAGTTAAAAAAATAGCATTATTAAACACCAATAACAAAAATAATAATAAAGAAAAATTGAAATATTTAAAATAAAATATAAATTATTCGGCAAAAGAGTGTTCAACCTACATTTGAAATAATTAAGAGTTAAAGATTTTGATATAAATAAAAATTCAAATATTTTCTATTTACTTCTACACCCTTCCCCAAAACAAGTACTAATAATTATTAATTAAAAAAACTTTAAATATTACAACTGATGGAAATTCTGTAATACACAAATGTATAGCCTATAGAATATTTATTTGAGTTTAATTTTTAATTTTAAGATAATGCTTAATATAGTATTTAGTTATGGGCATTTTTAATAGTTTACAATATTGAAATACTGTAAATTAATAATTATAATTTAAAAATAACATTTTTGCTTGGCTTGTAGAATATGGAAGGAACTATGATTATTATCGCTGATAAATAAAAATGTTATTGCTTTCAAAGACTAGAATATACAAAATAATTGATATCTCTTATTGTGATATAAATCACAAGCCAACATTTCATACATCTTCTAGATTAAATTTAAACCTTATTTTTTTCCCTTAAAAAAATGCATAATACTGAAACATTATGATAACGGTAAAATGTGATATTTGATAATATATAAGGGACATTTTTAAACTTAATTATAACAGTCCCAAATATTCATAACTCTCCTTAAACCACAGAATAAAATGTGATGCAAAGTGCCAAATTTGTTATTTGATGTTACTTGTAATCAGTGTCAAAATCTAACACAAATAATTTGGTTTCTTCAGTTCCATTGCGGCTACCCACTGCACATACTAATTTAGTTTCATTTGCACGTATTCGCCATACAACTCCGCCGCTACCACCACTTTCTAAGGCTATTAAATTTCTTATAAATTCACCTATACATGGCATAAAAATATGATTTATTAATAAATTGTTTAATTTTGAACTATTTTCAAAGGTTTAAAAATTTTAAATATTATATTACCGGTTTTGACATCCCATAATTTAACTGTCCCATCATCAGAAGAAGTTACTACAAATCTAGTATTAAATTGTAAGCAGGTGACTGCAGAATTGTGTTTGTTTGGGCCTATTTACAAGCAAATTAAATATTAAAAATACAAAATGAAAATTATTAATACAAAATATTTACCTGATAAAGTCTGTAAGCACTGTCCAGTAAGTATATCCCATACTTTAACTGTAGAATCAGCATTTCCAGACACCAAAATATTATCTCTGAGTTCCATGCCAGATGTTAATGATTGATGACCCATTAAAGTGTGCTTACACGTACCAGTCTCTACATCCCATACTCTAATGCTAGTGTCTAAGGATCCACTAACAACATGAGTACTATCAAACTAAAAATGTTAACAATTACAAATAAATTAATATGGTTTATACTTTTCAAATATATAAATAATTAACATAATAGATATGTTAATGTAATTAATAATTTTATTTTAATTACATCACTTATAGAAGCATGAAGAAATTATTTTAATTTATTAACATATATAAATGATTTTGGGCTAAAGAATAATTTTTTTTTCCATGACCATTTTTTCTGACTTAAAGTTTCTGACCAAAAAACCAATTTCTAAAGACTACTATGCTACTCCACACTATTTATATTTATTTAAAATTGTTTTGTTGATTATAGTTTGATAGAAAATCATTAAAACATTCAAAATTGTGTTGTATTACAGGGCAATAATCAAAAACATATATTGCATATAAACAATGTAATCACAACTTCAAGTACCACTAAATATCTCAGCTGGGTGGCCTTAAATTGTATTGAATATTTCAGAGGGCTTGGAGGATACTGAAATACACAATTTCTAACAATTTTTGAATTTTTTACATTTTAGATATGTGTAGACACAATACAACTTACTTTTTATTTAATGGAACCCCTTATGTTTTTTTCTACTATTTGGATAGTATTTTTTTTTCAAACAATTTGTGTGTAAGAAGTGTTTTTTTATTTTCGAAATTGACCAAACATTTTTTTACAAAATGTTCACCTAAATTACTTAATTGTTAAAATAAGTGTAAAATAATTTAACTTTATTTTTAGAATATGATATTTTTTTTATTAAATTGTGTTTATTCCTAAAGTAAAATCATACCTTAGTTGGAGCATTATTACCGATGAAATATTACCTATTTAGTAAGTGTTCCAATAATTTTATGAAAAGTAAAATATGAATAATACTAAAAAAGTTCAATTAATTTTAATTTATGGTGAATACTAACATCATCTATGCCATAAGAATAAACACAAATATTATTTTCATTAAAATAAATATATTTTTTGACTATCTAATCATTAACAGAAATAATTGAAATAAAACTACACTAAAATAGTTCACAATTAATTATAATTTAGTATACTAAACCCAAATTATTACTTACTTACGATATCTTTCAAGATATAATGAATTACTACTACAGATAATTTAAATGAAAATACTTGAATCATGTTAAGAACATAAAAGGGAAAATTTGAACAGTTTATTAAATAACGTAACTGAATACATTGTTTTTTATTGTAATTAGTAATTACTACTACTTATTTATTATTACTGTTATTATTATTATTATTATTATTCGTTAGCTATTATTTTAATTTAAAAAATATCACTAACTAAAAATGAAGCTCAATTATTTGACACTAGATTTAATATTTTAATTATTTACTTGAAATTTAGGTGAACATTTTGTAAAAAACTTATTATGCATGACATCAAATTTTAACTTACTCCCATTTGGTCAATTTTGAAAATAGAAAAAAACTTTTTATACAAATTTTGTTTGGAAAAAAATTATCTATCTGAACAATAGGAAAAAATTAGGATTTTCATTTAAAAGGAGTAAAGATTAATAAGCATGCGCACAGCAAAAGGGTTGAACATTTGAAAATTGTCAAAAATGTATATTTAAGTACCTACTAACTAAAACCTACTAAAATAATAATTACAGTATAAGGCCACGCAGCTGAGATATTAAATGGTACCTCAAATGTGAACAATTCAAGGGATGAAACTTAGCATGTTACTTAACATTTTCTCAACTGCACAAAAATACACAGTGGAGAAAATGTAAAGTAGCATGCTAAGTTTCATCCCTTGAACTTTTGAAATGAATTTGTACTCTAAGAGTCTAAAATAATAATTGGATTGTTTTCATTAGTTTCTTTCCCAGGGTGGTATGATGAGAACACTCAGAGGTATCTATGCTGGCATTGACTAACAATCTCAAAAATATTTGATGCTATCATTAACTCAGTCAAACAAATAATAATTTGGTCTCCATCTCTCTTTTTAATCCTCATTTTAGGGAGTAAGGAGTAACTGATGAAAAATATTTTATTACGTAAATTAAATAAAAATTGTCAGTACATCATTATTTTCATTTTTAAAACTTACAATTTTAAACTCTTAACCTAACAATATGTTACAAATTTTTAGTATGTGTAAAAATATAACATAAACTAACTTGTAGTGAATATACACGATTTGTATGACCAGATAATGTATGTAAACAAATTTCACTCTCTGCATCCCAAACTTTGACTAAGAAGTCATAAGCACCACTCACTATTAACCGACCATCATATTGAACACAGCGTACAGCAGCTTGATGGCCATGAAATATAGACAGGCATTGACCAGTTTTAATATCCCATAATCTAAGAGATGCATCTCTTGAACCACTTACAACTCTGGGAAATAATTTAAGTAGAATATTAGAATTAAACAATTTAATATTACTATAAAAATAAATTTGACTACCAATTTACAATAAAATAATACATACTTATTTTCATGTAGGTGCATACAACGAACAGTTGAAGTATGACCATACAAAGTATGAGTACATTGGCCAGTTTCTGCATTCCATACTTTCAAAGTACGGTCAGTAGAACCACTAATTATCACATTACCAGCCATTTGTGATGACCATACTCCACCAGTATGCCCAACTAATGTACGCAAACACTATAAAAATATCAATGAAATAATTACAACACGTCTTCCAGAATAGAAATAAAAAATTATTCGATTAAATTTAATAAATAATTTAAAATTACAATAA
This sequence comes from Therioaphis trifolii, assembly GCA_027580255.1. NCBI lineage: Eukaryota > Metazoa > Arthropoda > Insecta > Hemiptera > Aphididae > Therioaphis > Therioaphis trifolii. The sequence continues at coordinate 111,652,790 of CM050404.1, read as the reverse complement.
TTATTTACAATACTTACTTTTCCAGTTATAACAGACCAAACTCTAAGTGTATTATCATCGGAACCACTAACAACCTGATTTCCGCAAAATTGTAGGCATGTAATCACATGATCATCGTGACCTTTGAGTATTATTGGCATTTTTATTGGTTTAACTCTCCAATTCATTTCTATTGCATGATGTCTCATATATAAAGCCTAAAAAATAAACCATCGTAAATAAATTATGTTTTAAATTTACAAAATATATACTTATAAAACATATTTCAAAATAAAATAATGTTACCTTCCAAGGCGAGGTAGCATAATGATTTTTGGAACATTTTATATTGGATTGATCAATCAATGATATACCAGCTTTTTGACACTTTTCTCTCCACAATAAGTTATCTTCAGACAAAAACATCCAACTACGGCATGTCTGAGCTGCTTTTAACAAGTCTTTAGGCTCCAAAAATGATAAAACATAAAGAGCCAACTAAAATTTAAAATTATAAATATGATTAAAATTTAAAATAAAGCTTGTAAAATATAATACAAAAAGACATTACTTCTTTGGGAAGTAAAGAAATAAAATCTCTTTGAAATTGAGGTTCAATAAGTTGCAACATATGACGGACTTGAGTTGGTTCACATTCATCTACTAACATGTCTATAGCCAACATTCTTTCCACATTTGACCATTTCTAAACGTAAAATATGAAGAATTAACAAAAGTGAGATTAACTCATAACAAATATTTTACAAACCGAAAAAGTTTTTAACCAATTCGTAATTTCTTCAGGAGAATCATCTTTAGATGGAATACAACTCCTGCGTAATTTTAATTTATCTATTTTTTCTACATCATTATCAGCCGATTGGGGTGTCAGTCTAAAAATATCATTTAATTTAATTAAGAACAGTTTTAAGTTAACAATTAGTAATAAGATTAATATAGTATTATTCATTGGCAAATGAATACATTTGGAATAATCCAATAGATTAATAATATTTCCAGATGTTTTAGGGAAGCATTTCAGTTTTCACATGCTTAATGTTACTACTTATTTAATAAATTACAGCCCAATATATTTATTTAAGTATTCAAATAAAATAGGATTTACTAAGAAATAAATAGTAGTAAGTTTCAAATGTAACTTTATCTGGATTTTTTATTGTATAAATTATTTTTGTGATTACTTTGACAAAGACATACGTATATATATATATATATATATATATATATATATATATATATGCAAACTCTCTAGAATAAGACAAAATTAAGCATTAAAAAATCATTTTAGAAATATAATGACAAAATATTTTCACACTGCCTATGGCTTATAATTACCATTTTTTTTTTTTTTTCAGATAACCTTAGACCTAACATACTTTTACATTTTAAAAGTCTTAATCAGAATTGTACGTATTATTGGTAATATTTAAAATGTAAATTTATTGGTTTTAATCTAAAAATTATAATAATAGACACTTAATAAACATTATAAGATTCTGAAATGCTGTATAAATTTCAAAACTTCTCTTTCAGATTAAAAAGAGATTCAAAAATGACTATTAGATAAATGGGGATAAGAGTTTTCACGCCATATCCTATTATTAAAAGTAGAAAGTTTAAATATTATTTTATATGTTTACACTAATTTTGAGCAAAGTAAACCAATTAAATATTTTAAGAGTGAATGTGTACTTGTATGACAAAAACTTTATACTATTATTCAATAAAGAAGATTTCACTCACTTCATAAACTCATTTATGATAAAAATACATCCAATTAATAATCTTTTTTTAATTATTATATTCAGCGATATTTTATCAACTCATTTAATATATATTTATTAACAAATACTCTATCAACCAACATAACTTCTGAATATATAGTTGTCAATAAAAAAAACATCAAATGCCATATCAATGTTTTTTTATAAATTACACATTAAATTAAATTCACATTAGAGTAACATTATTTTAATGAATAATTAAAAAAAATAATATGATAAAAACAAACTATATATTATTTGTTTAACCCATTAATGGCCAAAGTTGCGTAAACGCAACATTAATTTAAAAAATTTTTTTTTGCCAAATTATTTGTTTTTTTTTTGTTTAACTATGACTTTTTTCGTTTAAGGAGACACATAAATATATAAAAATTCTGAATATTGGGTTTTTATTCTTATCGTTTGTATTTTAACGACACAGAAATAAGATATTTTTATGGTATAAAATTTTAAATTTTTTAAAAATTAAAAAAAATTATAAATTTGTATTGTTAAGTTCAAATTCAGTAAAAATCATTGATTACACAAAAGGTATGTGATGCGTTTTTATCATTTGAGCAAACTTTTTAATTGCTCAGATTGCAAAATTACAATTCAAAGATAATGTTGCGTACATGCAACGTTCGCGGTTAGTAGCAAATACATTCCAATATCAGTCGATGTGGTCAGTCGCTTTCCAGCATTGTCATAATAATAGTTATTCGAATTCTCCTTGTCGCATTATTATTTATAAATATACCGATAATCGTATACTATTAAAAAAATAAAGTAAGTGACATAAAAAAAAATTTTACGCCAATATGGAAATCAAAAGAAAATCCCATTTATTTGGCATCTCCCAAAAATAATGAAAAATAAAATATAAAAAAACTAATTGAAACTTATGAAATAATAGATCCACTCCAGTGTTTTTCTTAATTTTTCGATGACACAGTTAATTATTAATTTCAGTGTAAAATATGCTCAATATCAATACAGACATGATTTCTTTCCGACAAAGTCTGAACTTTTAAAATTCCTTTGTATTATAATATCAACAGGATATCATACTTTACCCCAAATGGATCACTACTGGAGTAAATATGAAGATAAGGATGTCACTTTAGTTAGAAGTACAATGTCTATAAATAGATTACGCTCCATTAAAAAAAAATTGCATTTAGCCGATAACCATAATCCATCAGATAAATTTTCAAATGTTTTTTTGAAGTATTGAATCAAAATTCTGTTCAGTTTGATATTTTTATCTACTCGCAATTTATCGATAGATGGAGAAATGGTTTCATACTTTGGTAGATATTCTTGCAAAATGTTTATTAGAGGAAAACCAGTTCGTTTTGGTTTCAATTTATGGTGTTTAACTTCTGAAAATGTATTGAATCTTTTAGTCTGTTGAAAATCCAAAGTTTCATTAAGTATTTTTTGATAATTTTTTTACAAACTATACCCTATATATAGCACTGTTACAGAAAATCGCATTGAAAACTGTAACTTAAAATCTGTTAAATCGTTGGGAAAAGAATGTAAAGGATCATTTGACTTTGCTTTTGACAGAAAAAATGAGATTTGTGCAGTTTGATGGAATGACAATTCAGTTGCAACGATCATTACAAACGTGGGTAAAATTGATCCCTTAGGTAAAGCAAAACATTATGATAGAAAAGAAAAAAACTGTCAATGTCCAGCAACCTAACGTTAGCCAATTACAGAATAAGAGTCAAAGGGAAAAAATGGTGGTGGGCGCTTTTTAGCAACACAGTAGACAGTGCAGTGGTCAATTCTTGGAAGTTTTATAATTTAATAAATAATGAAAAAATGTTTTTCTTCATTCAGATTGTTTTAAAAAATTCCATCAAATATAATTTTTTTTTAAGTTTGTAAAAATAAATGATTTTTTTTTAAATTTTGATTCTACTATAATACTATAATATTTAAATTTATAAATTCTGAATAAATAATCAACTAAACAATTAAAATAAAATCATTGTTTTTAGTATCAATAGTTTTTTAAGTACACATTATGCCAACGCAACATTTTGTGACGCAAAATCGGGTTGACCAAAAAAATTAAAATTTTTTTTTATTTTCATCAAATTATAATAAATAGCTAAAATAGCTAAAAAAGCTAAAAGAGAACTCAAGCTAAAAATCAGTTAAACCAATATTTCTAACGAATAGTGCCCTAAGTACCTAAGGTGTCAACTCGATAGGACGCTATCTTTTTTAATAACACCTAGATTCAACAAAAAACAAAGAAAACCAAGGATTAATATCATCGATAAATAAGCTGGTACTAGCTGGGGCTATAAGCCAAGCACACTGAGAACTTCACCCTATCCTTAATGTTTAGTGTTGCTGAATACTGCATGCCCTTATGGATAAGAAGCGCTCACTGCAAAAAAATTGACGTCCAACTAAATGTAGCCATGAGAACAATCACAGGGATAGTCAGAAGCACACCAACCCAATGGTTACCTGTTCTTTCACATATCGATCCTCCAGATGATAGGAAACTGAGAGCTTCCCAAAATATCATCAATAAAATTAAAAGGAATGACTACTTGCCAATCTACAACGATATAGTTCACCACCCAACTAGAAGGCTTAAATTCAGATACACCATATGGGAAGAAGTCTCAAACGAAGATGATCCACAGGTTGAATGGAAAAGACATAGCTAGAATCTGAAGTACAAAATTCATCTTTAGACAGAGATCCAACAGCAAAAATACCCAGCTTTGATTTACCACATGGCTTGTGGACTCCTTTAAACCGCATTAAAACCTAACAAGGTAAATGTTATTACCTAAAACACAAATGGGGAATGACAGAATCCCCTTTATGTGATGCATATGGAAGTGCAAACTGTCAGGTACATATTAAATGGAATGCCCAATAATGAAATATCCGGGAGGTTTTGAGGAAATGCACCCAGCCAACGCTGATACCATCGATTGGATGGAAAATTAAGGTGTGCGTCTGTGACCCATTTCAAACCTCAAAGAAGAGAAAAAGAGAATAATATACCCAATAATAATAAATAAGTTACCTATTTTGTTATCGATTTTAATTTTAATTTTAATTTATTTATTTTTTATTATTTTTACTGTAACCTTTTATCTGAATATTAGCCTTAATTTTAGTTGACTAAGTTTGTTAGTCTTAGTCTTTATTCTCTGATGCTAAATTATGTATTCATTATTTATGCTGAAACTATATTCTTATAATAATAAGTACTAATTTCATTTTTATTAAATTTGAATTAATAAATAAAAAAATATCAAAATACATATTTATACATACCTTTCAAGAGTCATATTATTTTGATCATAATATTGTTTTTTGGACGGAAAATCTTCAGACGTTAATGTGGAATTTGATATTTTCCTTTTTCTCTGAAAATAAGAAAACATGTTATCTTCATAAATTGCATTCTACATCATAAATAATTATGTTCTCAAAATAAGCATTTTGACCAAAAATAATAAAAAGAAGTAAAATGTAAATAAATGTTACTAAAATTCATAAACCTAATGTGTGTGTGTGATATTTCTATTCGATACTTCTAGTTGATCTTTTGTGATTATGTCACCTAAATTACTTAGTTTTGTGTAAAGAGCTTCCTGATATTCTTTTAGTTTGTCTTCATTTTCAGGTTTTCTGTGTTCCATCTCATTCTTTTTATACCTTTATCTTTTTGTATATTAGCTAAGCGTTGTCTGATTATCATGCTAACTAAATAGTGATCTGTATCGCAGTTGGAACCTTTCATCGCTTTAACATCCATTATAGCTGAGGCTTGCTAGGAGCCTGGAGGAGACAACTACATAATCAATTTGACTGACTACGTTTGATCCAGGAATCTTCCATGTTCCTTTATGTATGTCCTTGTGAGGAAAACAGGTACTTTTAATTATCATTCTATGTATCTCTGCAAATTGAGCTAAAAGTAAGCCATTGTCACTCGTATTCTCGTGTAGAGAAAATCTTCCTGCTACTGATCTTATTGACTCTTCTTTTTCAATCTTTGCATTAAACTCGCCCATTATAATAGTAATGTCGTGTTTAGATATCTGATCAGTGCATTTATCTAGGTTGTCATAAAAAGTATCCTTTTCTTTTTCATCAGAGACTTCAGTTGGAGTGTATACTGAGAGTATTGTAGTATTTCTGAACTTTCCTTTGAGTCTAATTTTGCATATTCTGTCAGATATGGCTTCGAAGTTTAAAAAGAACTCGCTCATTTTCTTGCTTACGAAGAATCCTACGCCATATCTTCCTGTTTTCTTTTCCAGTCCACTATAGTCTAATGTATAGTCTTTTTTAAGTATGGATCCTTGACCACATCATTTGAGCTCCTGTAGTGCTACTAAATATATCGATGTTATATTTTATAATCTCTGATGATAATTCGTTCATTTTCCCTGCTTATAGTAAAGTTTGTATATTCCACGTTGCGAATATCCAATCCATTTCCCTCCGTTTAATCCTCTTAGTCCGATTTCCTTGTTCAGTCTTTATCCCATTCTCTATGTCCGAGTTTTGATTTCTTTGATTTGTTTGTGTAACAATACTTTTTTGCCAGGAAAGGTTGCTAGCACTTAGCCTCTCGCCAAACTCTCTACCAGGAGGACTAGATTCACTTTGATCGCCTTTTAAGATCGGAATGGACTACCGTGGGTGTATTTTTTCCTCCACCCACAGGGGGGGAAAAACTTTAAAATTACATGAAATAAAAAAGTCAGACATATATTGCTTTATAAGTATTCTTCACTTTGCGGAAAAGATAACATAGATGGATGTGTTAAATTTTAAAGAAATGATAAATTATTTTTTTAAATTTTTTTAGAAGAAGTGTTACTAATGAATTATTTCTTCAACAAACTATTCACACATTCACTTATTGTAATAATATTGTATTGTACAATTATATAGCGTAAAGTAAACAGACAAGAAAAAACATTTAATTCAAAGACCTCTATTCAGTTTTTATTCAATATGAAAAAAAAAACTGATTTTCATAAAATTAAAATAAGTATAAATTATATGATGGGGACATTACATGGCACGACTCACTTAAACTTATACATATTTCAAAAATCATAACACTCATGAACAGGGCTCATGATATAATACATTTACTTACTTTTGAATATTTTACAATTTTCTTAATATTTTTAATAATTCACATGAAAAATCTAATTTTTCAGTACAATAAATAAATTGTATTAACATAAGACAAAGATTTTATTTAAATACAAATTACAATGTATAGATATTGTACAATACACATTTTTACTCATAAACTAAGCTTATGAAAGTTAAGTAAAAAAAAAGGACGTACTTCGCCCAATAGGATATTCTTCGCTACTCGGACGTGTTAATGGGGGAGAGGGTACATTGAATTTAAAAAAAATTATGCATCAATTCTTTAGTTAAAAGATTCTGAGCAAAGCTTCACAATTAAAACATACTGTTTAGATTTCTTCAAATGAATTACTAAAGTTGAAAATAGACATAAAAACAGTTTATTACATAATAATTGTAAAATAATTCACTTAAACGCTTATAAGAAAAAATCTTAAAAATAAGTATTGTTAGTGAAGTATAATAGTAAGGTCATATTAAATTTTATGAAGTTTTCATCAAATATAAAAAATATACCATTCATATTCTTCATCAATTTTTCGAACTACTTTCGGAATTAAAAAAAAAAAAAAATTATTCAAAATATCTTGTTCTATCTTTATTCAAATTTTCATATTCTTTGGATCGAGCGAATTTCTTTAAATATATTGTTTAAGTTGAAAATTGACGTAAAAATTATATTATAATTAAGCGTTTAGCTTATAAAAAAAATCTGGATTCATGATTTTTGAAATTTTTTCAGAATTGATAGAGAAGTGTATAATTAAAGTCATATTAAATTTTCAAAAGTTTTTGTAAAATATTTAAAACTTTATTAGAGATAAACTTTTAAAAAACAAGGTATTTTCAAAATTCTATTTTTAGCCCAAAAGTTATCAAATTTGTTTGAAACTTTTTTAAAACATGTAGTGATATGTTTTTCACGTTTCTAGCAACATTACTTTTGGAGTAATAAAGAAATTACTAAAGTCGATTTAATGAAAGTGTCATTTACAGCAAATTTTGGTCCATTTGAGGCTGTTTTTGATATGAAAGCTTAATAAACCTTCAAAGTACCATCTACATCAAATTTCCGATCTATAGAGTTGGTAGATGAAAATTTTAGACAAAATTATGTTGAGCAAAAAGTGTCTACAGAAAAAAATTTTTTTTTAAAATAAACATCATTGTAAATCGCTTCACTCAGAGTCTAAAATAAATGTTTATTGAAGACCATATTTTTATTGAGTTTATTTTAATTTTGAGAGCATTAAATCCAGAACCCTACTCACAATGAAACAAACAATTTTAATTTTCTTACCATGGCGCCATTGGCACTAGAAGCATCTTCAGCATGTTCACTAGGTTCATTTGTCCAATCATCATTGACCCAATCACCAGGTAAAGGACTCTCATCAGAGTAAATATCCTGATCTGTACATGTATCATCAACTAAATGAAGGCTAAATACATTATTCATTTCAATATTAGCCCCACCAATGTCATCTGAATCAGTGGCTGGAGCAGATTCTTCAGTTATTAATTCTTGTTCTGCTACTTCCAATACTACCGGACACATAGTAGGACTTTGGCTAGTAGAATCTGTCTTTTCAAGACACGACGTAGAAGGGTCTTCAAAATCCAATTGATTACCTTCCATTCTAAAATAATAAATAGGAATAGAAGCACATTATAATAAAACAGTAAGAACATACAATTGTATTATACTTCAGAAATTAAATTAATTACTTCTTTATAGATAGGTACTTAGGAAGAAACAAGTTTTCTATACTAACTAAACTAGTAGATAGAGTAAATTTTTCATAAAAACTAATATCAAGTATTAAATTAGATACATAATTAGACAATAGTGGCAAAATAACAGTCTTTTGAAAAATAAAAATAAGTGTTATTTTACCTTTTAAGTATAGAGTCCATGTCTCTCCTAGTGAATTTTATGGGTCCCCTAAAAACAAAAATAATTTATTCAACTAGATACTTATCTTAACTAACAATGATTAGTTAACATAAAATATGATTAGGAAATTGTAATGTAAGTATTTACATATTAAGAAGTAAATATTTTTACTATAAATCTATTTTGGAATATGATCAGAAAGTAACTATGTTAATTTAACGATTTATTATACTTTTACTGATTAGTTATAAAGAAATACAAAAATAAAGTTAAATCAAATAAAATTAAAATATTCATACTTAAACAAAACAGTTTTTTAAAGTACTAACTTTCTAATATCATTACTATCAAGTTAAAAGGGCTCTAACAAACACAGATAGGAGTTAAAATAATATAAAATTACCTATTCACATTATAAGCAAATAATATCTAAAATTACGCAGAACATATAAATAATTAATAAAAAAAATTTCAGATTGGACTATATCATTGCAGATAATATTATCATTCAATTTATAATCTAAAATATATTCAAATAATTTCTTTTTTAATTATTAATTATTAAACTGTACAAATATTTATGTTTACAATGATTATGAATGGTTCCAAAATTTTACTAAAATAAAAAAATTCCTTCTATAAAATAATGAAAAATAGGATTCATATAATGAATGCTAATTTATATTATTTTGTAAATTTGAATCACTTAACAATAGTTGTTACATTATTTTTTTGAAATATATCTACTGTACAAAGAAATAAAATCTAAAAGTAAAAAAATATATAATATCTAAATGAAATATCCAATAAAATAATTTTTTTTTTATTTAAGAAAAAATATTGTAATAGTATCAACAAAAGTAAGACATATTGACCTATATATATAGTTAAGTCAACTAAACAATAATTATTGAACAAAAAATACTTTTGGAATAATTTTATAATTTGTAGGTCAAAAAAAATATATTTATAATAATAAAATAATAAAGTACAGGTCATGCATTTTTTTTGTTTAAAAATGATGATTCAATACATTTAACTAAGCAAAAATATGAAATGGAAATGTTGCATTGTACTATCAAATACCTTAAGCATTTTTTTCTATCACTTTATTATTCAACTAACAAGGATGAATCTAATTAACAGTGTACACAATTTAAAAATGCATACACTTTTTTTATGCAATGCTATTTTACCTAACTATATATCAATAGTATAGACAAGTAATAATATAACATGGAAAACAACAGCTTTATTAATTTCATGTGTTATTTTCAAATTAAATTGTACACTATCATCCTAATTAAAACAGCTTTAAAATATTAATAAATATTATTTTTGAATAATTGTAATCCCTTCTGTTTGATTATGTATGTTTGAGGTTATATGTACTCACTAGGTAGTGTTCGTCCAGGTATACAATGAGTTCAATTAATGTGTCCCAAGAGATTTAAAATCATTGAAATGAGACACCCTCACAACAGATGGACACTAATGCGGAATAATAATTCGACTTTGGTGGAACATGCGTTTCGACATTAAGAACTCAATTTAATTGGTCGATGACGTAACTAAGTTTATAATTTAACTCAAAAACTTAAATCTTTTTAACATAATTGGCCGATTAATATTGAAAAACGTATTAATGATAATTACCATAAATATGGTTGTTTTAATGGTAGCAGGTGTCGAACTTCTCACGTGAATACGAACGTCGAAATTTCAGATACGATTGTCGGATTGTGGGAAATAAATACTCGTCACTGGCCCCTGGGACACCCTTCCCTCACCGACGACCCATGACGAACCAGCACGTTATCAACAATAATATTTTTTGATAAGGACAATTTACTTACTGAATCTTACTTGAATCTCACGTTTTAAAATTTTGTTACTCTAATTAATGAGACAATTAACTCGGAAAAATTTTGATTTCTAAGTATTGGTTTAAAATATTACACATAAAAAATGCCCATTTTTTATTGTTATCATCTAAAATTAAAAATTGCTATAAATATAACCTCAAAAATATTTTTATTTTTTTTTATCAATTGATGATAAATTGATAACAGTTAATGTTGATAACTACATAAAATATGCCCTTTATAAATTTATAATATTATATTTATAAAGTGTCTGAGAGTCAAGTGTTAATTTTAAATTAAAATATTTATAAACTACGTTAGTATTATGATTTGTTTTAATTTTTCATGAATTAAAGTTCATTGAGTGCTAACTTAGTCTTAAAAAATTGTCTTAATATTTATATTTCAATATAATATATTTACATTTAAAATTTTCTTCTAATTTTAATTTTGATAAATACATTATATTATTTGGTACTAAGGAAAATTCTTACACCAAATATTTTTGTACATATATTTATAAGATGGCTGTACCGTCTCCCAAGTCTCCAGAGCAATCTGAACGAAGTCGAAAATATGATCGCCAATTGAGGTAATATTTTCAAGTGTCTATAATACAATTTAAAGGAAGATAAATGTTTCAGTGTTTTTATTTAAGTTGTTCCATTTGAAAGAATAAATCTATTAAAAATTTCAAAATATTGTGTGGGTTTTAATATTTTATAGAAATTTTAATGAGATAATGAAGGAAAATTAATATTACGATTGTAATGTTATGTTACTGTTTATGTAATCTCAATCATAATTTCTGCATGAACTACTGTAAAATATATAGATAGTTATATTGCACATTTTATGAAATAAATCTAAATAATAAAACAAATAAAATATAAGTATATTTTCAAGGCGAAACTTACATTTATATTTATGTTAACCTAACCTATGTTCATTGAAATGGTTGTCTTTGTACTTTTCAAATAGAACCCAGAAAACCCAAATTAAATACTCATAGTCTTCTTCCATTTAGGTATCTTCTGGTGATTTCTTATGACCACTTTTATTTTTAGTATTTATTAAGTTTTTATACATTGTATATTTATTTATTATTTGTTGATGATATTAAGATATTCTTACAAATTAATAATATTAGTGACTGTTATAAAATACAAAATGATTTTGATCAATTTTCCTAATAGGTAATTTGTAAATGCTACAAAATTCATTCATGTTTTATTTGATTTTTTAAATGAAATCCCTCTATATCAATAAAATATTAATGTTGATATATTAACAACGGTAAATAAAATTAAATGTCTAAGTATAACAGTATAAGCATAACATTTTGTCGAATATTAAAAATAAACTTTTAAAACAAAATATTTGTTTTAAATATTTAGATAGATATAATAAGAATATTTAGATAGACAATAGATATTTTCAAAGTTCTATCTTTAGCTCAAAATTTATAAATTTTTTGAAACTTTCATAAAGTATGTCATTAATGTATGGTAAAAACTTCAAGTTTCTAGCATCATTGCTTTTTGAGTAATAACTAATTATCTAAAACTGATTTAGTGAAAGTATCATTTCCTGCAAATTTTACCGTTTTTACTACGTTTTTTTGGCAGTTTATCCTCACGCTGAGAAAAATGAACCGTCAAAGTACCATCTACGTGCAATGTCTATTCTATAGAACTGCTGTATAACTTTTGGACAATGTGTACTAAAAACTGTAAACAGAATGAAAAATTAAAAAATATGATAAACGTCATTTTAAAACTAAAAAATGCTTCGCTTTACTTAGTCTAGAATTCTATACTTTGCCTTAGTTTCTTCTGTCATAGCATTTAACTCAGTCATATGGAACCCTGCAAAAGTAGATCTAATTTACTAAATGTACAAAGGTACAAATCGATTTTTAGGTATGATTGAATATAAAATAATTTTTTCTGGTCATCTAATATCTAATTTTGAAAGAAAACGCTATTTAATATCTTTATCACAAAGAAAAAATTAAAATGACGTCTTATTTTTTAATAAAGTACTAAACGGTAAAATATTGTAATCCTAAACAAGATTAATTTTAGAATACATCAAATTGAACTATCGTTCTATTAACCCTTTTCATGTTAAATTTGTACACAAAATGTTGTCCTTGATAACCTAATAAATTGTACATTGAAATTTGTGATACACATGTTTGATTTTGTTTTATTTTTTATAAAATTAATCATTCAATTTATTATGTATATAATATTAAACAAATTTTGAATACCATTACAATTACTATTAAGATTGTACTCTCTGCCCTTCAGGCATTAAAATAATAAAATAAAATATTTTATGAAAAGTTTAAAAATGTTTATACACATAAAAATGTAAAACTATGTTAAATTTATTAATATTTGATGGAACAAGTCTAAAAAAGTTATAACTGAATAAAATAAAATATATAATCAGTTCTTAAGGAAATAGAGCATTTATCAAGTTTCATCATTTAAACTAGTAGTTTTATGGTTATTAAATGAAAAAAAATTCCTGATTTGTAAACATACTGGAATAGTGTTGGATAGATTACCAACATTTCTCCGTAAAAGTTGTTTTTTCATTTTTTACAAATTTTGCGGTCTTCATAAAAAGTTAGACAAAAATCTATCATTGTTCATATTAAATTTGATGTTATCACAATTAGCGGTGTCTTAAGTTTTGTTCTATTAACTTAAAACTATGATTTTAAATTAATATTAATACAACATGCAAAAATATTTTAAGTTGTTTTTAAAAACAAAGATATACTTATATATCTATAATAGTAATGAAAAGAAAAACAGAATAAATTATTATGAAATTGGAATTAAATGCATTTTACATATTATTCTCTGTACCATTAGTGCTTCTGTCTTTTGTAAATTTTTACTGATAACCCAACTATATATAACACTGTCAACTTCATGTAAAAAATCTTACTGACAAAACTTTTTAACGTTTTTCAAATATAACAATTTATTACCATATAATGACTACCTTTTTAAATTCGTTTATTAGAAACTTAAATTTTACATCTGTTCAACTATATACAGACAGCAAAAAGGTGTCTTATTGTAATCCTCTAGAAAATATGGCCAAACAAATTAAAAAATATTGCGTAATATTTTTTATTTATTAGATTAAAAAGTTTAGTATCTATTTATAATATAGCAAATAATTTTATGTCCAAATTTAAAAATTTAAATTACCTTCTTTTGTAATTGGTATATTACTTCATTATTAAATATTTTGTTTTAGATTATGGGGTGATCAAGGCCAACGAGATTTAGAAAATGCTCACGTTTGTCTAATTAATGCCACTGCATTAGGAACTGAAATATTAAAATCTTTAGTTCTTCCTGGTATTGGGGCATTTACTATAATTGACAGTGAAGTTATTACTGAAGAAGATGTAGGTTCAAAGTAAGATATTGAAATTAAATATTCTTCTAATTTTTAATTAATATAGTTCTTTGGTAGTTTTTTTCTCACAGCTGATAGAATAGGAGAGAAAAGAGGATCGGTTGCATCTCAACTCTTGTGCGAGTTAAATCCAGACACAAGAGGTCATTTTATTGATGAATGTTTACTAAAATTATTAGACTTAAATCCAGAAATGTTTTATACGTTTACTGTTGTTGTCACTACGTCACTTCATGAAAAGTAAATATTTCAAAAATATAAAATCATTAAAGCAATAAAATTCTTTGATTATTATTTAGAGAAATAATTGATTTATCACACAAGCTATGGGCTTACAATATTCCTCTTTTGGTTTGTCAAAGTTATGGGTTTTTTGGTTCCATGAGGCTACAGGTAGCAGAACATACAATGATTAAAACTCATCCAGACAACCAAAATCCAGATTTACGGTTAGATTGTCCATTTCAAGCACTTAAAGAACATTTTGATTCTTATGATTTAGAATCTCTTGATCTTACAAACCATTTACATGTTCCTTATATTGTTATATTATACAAAGAATTAGAAAAATGGCGTAATGATATTGGTGATAATTTAATGCTTCCAGAAACATACAAGCAAAAACAAGTTATTCGGCAAAATATAAAAAATAGTTAGTATTTTTTTTTTCATATTAATTTTATTTACATTCAATAAACTAATCAAAATTTCCAAGTATAAAAGCCAATTCTATTTGATAATAATAATTTATGTCTAATATTATTGATATAAGTATTATTGTAAATATATAATCATAATACATATAAAACAAATTAAGTGTTCATGAAGGATAAAATCACTATTAATAATGTATTAATTTAGTGTTCAACTAAATTATAAATTTATTTCAACCAATATTTGTACACAATTGTATTTGTCCTTTCAAATATAAATATATTTTCTTTTTACTGGCAAATAGTAAAATTTAAATAATAACATTCAATCAATTAGATTTTGTATGATATAAATGTATTAATTAAAATTATTTCATAAAATAATTTAAATGACATAAAAATATTCAAATGTATTTTAATGTAAAAGAACTTTTAAGCAATGTCTTGTGATTTAATAACGACATTAAATAACTTATTGATAGAAATGAAGTTTACACTTATCCCTGGATAACCTCCCTCAGTAAGCCATTATGTATTTGTTTGTTTGTTTTTTTTTTCATATACAAGTTGTTATATCGACTTATTATATTTTTTCACTCACAGATTATAAGTTTTCTAATAAAAAAAAAAAATTAAATTGTAGATTTTCTATTAAGCTAACTAATGAATATTATTAATTTGTATAGTTATTTTAAGTTTGAATAAATGCATACATTGATTAAATTTCTTATAGGTATAAGAAAACATGATAATGGTACTTTGTACCATGAAGAGAATTTCGAAGAAGCAATTAGATCAGTAAATTTTGCATTTAACCGAACTTCATTGCCAGCAGATATTCAGTGTTTACTTAAAGATGAAAAGTCATTAAATTTAACATCAAATGTTGGTAACTAAAATATATGTCTTTGTTGATAAAATATATTAATTACAAACTGATATAGAGCCAACCGTTTTGGATAATGGTTAGAGCTCTTAAAGAGTTTGTTGATAATGAAGGATGTGGCAGACTCCCAGTTCGTGGAACTCTACCTGATATGACAGCCGATACTTTCAAGTACATAAGATTGCAGCAATTGTAAGTTTTTAGAAATGTCTGTGACTTTTTTATGTGGTTTGGATATCAATCAAACACAACACATTATTTATGTTGGGGGTTAATAGTATGTATCGACAGATGATCTTCCATAAAGTGGGATTTGAATCTATGACGTAACATATCAAACTATTGTGTAATCACTGAACTACTGCTACTTATTTTTCATATACACATCTATTTGGATAGATGCCTGCATAGTATGAGTGTAGGAAAAACTTCATCATACATTGTCATAAACAACAATGAGTTTATAACCAATAACTATAACTAATATGTTTCCAGATATCACGAACAAGCAGCCAAAGATGCAGAAGCAATTTATAATCATGTTCAACTGCTTCTTCAGAACATAAATCATAAAGATGTAATCTCTGAAAAAGATGTTAAAATATTTTGTAAACATGCATCTGAATTATGTGTCATGAGAGGTACACCAATAGCCGATGAGTATGAGCGTAAAGGAAATGCTGATAATGAAATATGTAAGTAAATTGACAATTATAAATGAAGTGAAAATAATTATTTTATTATTAATCACAATTTTTGCTATTGTTAGGTCAAAGACTTGAAGATCCAGACAGTTTAATTGAACATTACATTATATTACGTGGGATAGAAAGATTTTATTCTGAATATTATACATATCCTGGTGAAATTGATGAACAAGTTGAAACTGATATTCCTAAATTGAAGGTAAATTACCGATGTTTAGAATATTAACTATAAAATATCGTTTGTTCACATATGTGGGATTTTAAAAACAATTATTCACTTACACAAATATATATTTGTAAATATGTAAAAGTATTCTAAAAAAACACATTTCAATTTCATTTTTTTTTTTTTTGTTATTATAATGAACATATTTGTTGATAAGTAAATTTTTTCCATGTTTTTTCATCATTATTATTATCAAATAAATAAAACATTCGTCAGACATAAAACCAATGCATTTACAGTTAGTTCAAGAAAAATCAAATACATTTATTTAAAATATAATAAATAATATTATTTTAAATTAAAAATTTACATTTTATTTGCAACATTTAACTTCTGTTTAGTCGTGCATATCAAAACTATTAAATGAATGGGGTTGTATGTCTTCAACCAGAGAAGACTGCATACATGAATATTGTCGGTATGGCAAGTCTGAATTACATAGTGTATCATCTTTCATTGGTAAGATATCCCGTCTTTTTTTTTTTTTTAATTTGTATCTAAATTGTTTAAAAATATCTAATCATTTGTTTTTCAGGTGCTTGTGTATCACATGAGATTATTAAACTGATCACACGACAATATAAACCTGTGAACAACTCATTTGTATTTAATGCTATTAATTGCAGTACTGAAACTTTTACTCTGTAATAATTGCATCATATAATTTAATAATAACTAGTGATAAGCAAAATATTAAATTTTTTCTTTTTTTACATTTAAATTTAGTTTTTAATTATTTCGGTATTGTTAGAAAAACCAATTGTTCACTACATTCATTAATAATTATGTTTGTAACTGGTAGCATTCAATTAAAATATTATTTTTATTTTTTATTGATTGATCACATAAAATATTTACATTTCTTATAAACTCTGACTTATATACTTTATGAATTTTATACGATGTGGGCTTTATAATACATGTTTTTCAATAGTATTAATTTTGACTTTTCATTTTTATCATGTTATAGATGAGATACAAATGAATAATGTTTTTGAAAATAACATTTTTTTTTTCGTTAGTAACATTACCATAACTTTTATAAAAGAAAGACTGTTGACCCAAGGCGGCAATTTTTCAGAATGGAAAAAGTGAAGGTTGTTTTTTTAGTAGCACATTTCTTGATTATAAAAAATTATTAGAATACAGAATTCTAATTTAAAAATATTTTTATATTCTACTGATTTTATTAATTCAACAAATATGTATAAACATGAATAGGAATTTCTTATTAATAAATTAGCATCATTGGTAAAAAGAAATTTGTAAATTATTATGTATCTTATCATTATAGAAATAAATATAATTGTTTTGCGTATCTCATATCACAGGTATAAGCAACTGGTGGCCCATAAACGCATTCAGTTTGTATAAAGTTTTACTCTGGCCCATGTCACCTTTTAAAATTTTAAAATAATTTGAAAAATGTTATCCTAAAATACATAATACATATAATTACAACAAGACCGGGCCAAGGAATTATAGCGCTACTGGCACAATTAACATATTTTATAATTAACTTTTTTCTTTTTTTTTTTTTGGTCTCTAGCCTGCTAAATTTTTTGGTTCTGAATATTGATCCTTTACTAATTTAAATTGTTTATTTAAATAAAATATAATATTAAATAAGGCTTGATTTATATAAAAAATAATTATTTGAATATTTTTAATAATTGGTAAAAGAAAGTTATCAGCATCAAGAAAATCTACCCTAGGCAGTTCATTGATTAGCACATCACTATCATCACCATGACTTTGATGGGATATTAAAATTTATCACATAATTTTATAAATGTATGTATATAGCATACTCACACACGGATGTATAAATTTAAAAATATAAGATACTCTGTGAATATATTTAAAACGAGGTATCATACTATAAAATGTTGAATACATTTTTCAAATTTCTATTGTTGTATGGATTCTCTGAGCATAAGCTCAATAATAATATTTATGAAACATTAGGAACATTATAATGTGAAATATTACTCAGTAATTATAATAACTTATATTAGAAATTAAAAAAAATATATTGTTCTGTACTGAATTGACTTTATTCAATATGAGTAAGCTAAGAGATACTAGTATAATTATATATTTAATAGATTCTTTACCAGAACATAACTAGTATTATTATCATGTTCTATTTGTATTTAAAGGTGCATAATGATTGGATCATCCAATAATTTTGTATACACTTTCAAAGTTGAAAATTAATGTAAATAAGAAAGTAGGTACATACTTTGCCCCATAGGGTGTTCGTTGTTCCTTGGACAAGTTAATTTGGATTGGTATATTGAATTCGAAAGAAATTGTGTTTCATTTCTTTAACTAAACGATTATAAGCAAAGCTTCAAAATCAAAATGTACCATTTATATATTTTACTTTTTTTTGTCTAATTATCGGTAGATTATTTTTTTCAAAATTATCTTAAGTCTTTTGTTTAGCAAAAAAGATATATTTTTCAACCAAAAGTTTCAAAATTCGTTTTTGATTTGAAAATATTCAAAATTTCATAATTATTAGGACCAATAATTGTTTTAAACATGAGTAATTGAACAATTATTAAGTAAAAATTGTATAATAATTTTTTTAAACGCTTAAAACAAAAATTCTGAGTCACAATTTTTTTAATTTTTTCAGTATTGTTAGATTAGTGTATAAGAAAAGTTGTATTAAATTTTCAGTAGTTTATCACTAAATACAAAAAACTTAATTTGAGATAAACTTAAAAAAAACTATGTATTTTAAAAGTTCTATTATACACAATGTGTCCTATGGGGAAGTGACCGGCCGGCGACATATGAAAATATACCACAAGTTATCGAGAAAAAACCCTTAAAGGGGGGGCTAATTCTTTTAGTTTTTTTTTATGACCAATTTTTTTTTTTTTTTTTTAATCTAATTCACTGCATAATTTTTTTATTTATCTTCAAAACTATTCAACTTTTTAGTGAAATTTTATTTATTTAAAGCTTTTTAATTATTACTATCAAATGATTTACAAAATTAAACCAAAAATGCACAAATTATTGTTTTTTTAAGGTAAATCGAGTTTTACTTCAAATTGTGTTGTAGTAACTACCTTTTTTTTTTATTATTCCACAGAGAAACACCTACAATACCCATACAAAATTTATTTTCGTAACTTTCATAGTTTCTGAGAAATACGCTGTTGAATAAGCCCATATTTTTGAGTATTATTATTGCCGACAGACAATGAACTTGGACGATTCATAAAAAATTTGATTTAAATGATAAAACCATAACTTTATTCTTTTAGCAAGTAAGGTATTTTATTAAAGTAAAAAAAAAAAAAACTTAATTAGTTATAAAAAAAAACACCACTATTGAAAAAAAAGTGAAAATATTGATCAATTAAAAAAGGTTAAAATTATAATATTCAGTTAATCTTGAGCTCTAAAATATCATGAATTGATTTGTTCTTAGAATCTCGGAGTGATTTTGCTTTATTTCTTCGGCTGCATCATTGATTCGTTTTCAACAATTGTTCCCGGCTCTCGATGACAATAGCATAACTTTTTGTTTCATGTATCCCCACAAATAAAAATCTAAGGGGGTCAAATCTGGTGATCTCGGTGGCTAAGATATTCAATATTGTACCACCACGCAGAGTAGGGCGTTATTCGAATGAAATTTTATTTAGATGATTATTTAGATGATATTTTATTCGAATAAATTATTATTCGAATGATTTCTTCACGATTATTCGAATAAAAAATTATTCGAATAATTTTGAAACGTTATTATTCGAATAAAAATTTATTCGAATAATTTAGAAACGTGATTATTCGAATAAAAAATTATTCGAATAATTTCTAAACGTTATTATTCGAATAAAAAATTATTCGGATAATTTCCAAACGTTATTATTTGAGTAATTTTCGTTAATTTTGTTTGGGTAACCGTAGGCAGTGGCGGATTCAGGGGAGGGGCACAGGGGCACGTTCCCCCTATCAATTTTCTATTGAACATTTTTTTTATGTTACTACGAGTATCATATATATGAAATCATCATATTTATATCATATATATGTCTTCTTTTGAGATGAGATTTAAAATTGGACGTTGAAGATAAATGATAATGATCCTTTTATTTCAACATGACGTGGCTCACATGTTACGCATGTAGCGATTACTTTATTTTCGTCTATTTTAGATTTTATTTTAAAAAACTTAGGTACCATTTAAAATAGACATAATAGAATCAGTCATTTCAGACACTTCAGTATTATCCTCGGTTGACTTTTGTGTTGAAATTATTGAATCTTCGCTACATACATTCAAGGAATTCATATTAAAATAAATTGATATTTTAAATTAAACTAAACACCACTGTCACACATTCATACACTCGCGCATAGAACAACTAATGAGGCAAATTGACACAAATAATATCATAAGATAATCTTTAAAGTTTACGCAGTACAAAGTACATCATTCTGATAAACCACATTTTCGATGTTTAGATATCATAATGTGAAACAGATAATCTGTATAGCTACAAGCCTATACCTTTATATTTTTGTGTAGATCTCTATATTTGAACTTATAAATGTCTACTTAATGTAACTTATAAATAATTTTTATTTGAATAATAACGTTTGAAAATTATCCGAATAATTTTTTATTCGAACAAAAACGTTTGGAAATTATTCGAATAATTTTTCATTCGAATAATAACGTTTGGAAATTATTCGAATAATTTTTCATTCGAATAATTTTTCATTCGAATAATAACGTTTAGAAATCATCCGAATAATTTTTTATTCGAATAATAACGTATGAAAATTATTCGAATAATTTTTTATTCGAATAATTAGTTATGAAAATCATTCGAATAATTTTTTATTCGAATAATTGAAAAAAAATCATTCGAATAATTTTTTATTCGAATAATTGAAAAAAAATCATTCGAATAATTTTTTATTCGAATAAATATTTATTCGAATAATTATCTAGATAAAATTTTGCCCAACTCTGCCACCACGTCCAGTCCATTGTGGATCGTGTGTTTTAAAAATACTCGCACTGTGCGGACAAAGTGTGCAGAAGCGCCATCTAGTAGAAACCACATACTGTGTTGCAAGTGGCACATCTTCAAGAAGGAACTTGGAAGTGTCTTTTGTAAAAAGTTCAAAAAAGATTCCTGGTTAAGTCGATTCGGTAAAATTTCAAATCGGGTTTGAACACCCCCCCCCCTAGGAACGCCTCTGTTAGTTGATAATGTATGTTAACTATAATTTATCTAGAATATATTACGTTAGATTAAATGTTACAATATTATAATTTTTCATATTCATTTGATATTATATTTTTTTATTTTATAATCTAAATATTTTTTATTTTACACTGTGTGTTTTATTATATTAGACTATTTCTTCTAAATACTTTGTTTATTTGGGTGTAAATCATAAATAGGAACTTTTCTAGTTTACGGGACACCCTAAATGTTGGCATTTTTTTTTCTGAAATATATGTAAATCCACGTTTTAAAAACGATGGTGCAAACCAAAATTGGCGCTGATCATTAGTTTTTGAGTTATCGCAATTTGAAAATGGACTTTTTTACGGGACTATACTAAATACGTACTTTCTATCAATATTTGAATGTTTAATATTGGTGCAGTTCCACAGTACCAATGACTTTTATGATGGTGTATAGAGTTCGAATCCCAATGTATAATTGTGATTTTTTGCACTTTTTCTCGGAATTTTTTTCCAAATTCATGTAAATATATAATACGAATAATTATTTATACCGTATTGAGCGTCGCTTCGCTCCGCAGCTCCGTTCGCTTTGCTCACTTCGCAAAACTCCCTTCGCTTGCTTCGCAAGCTCATGTCGCACCCGCTCGGCTACGCCGAGCGCATTCAAATCGATAGCAACCCTCGATTTGCTGTGCAACGTGGGGATGTTTCGGTTTGATAATCGTAATGTGTATAAAATACTATGTATCTCAATATGGAAAAAAATAATAATAACAAATACTTATTATACTTTCCCCCTCAACCTTAAAAAAAAAAAAAAAGTGCAAAAAATCACAATTATTCAGTGGGATTCGAACTCTATACACTACCATAAAAGTCATCGGTACAGTGGAACTGCACCAATAGTAAACATATAAGAGTTGATATAAAAGTACGTATTTAGTACAGTCCCGTAAAAAAGTCCATTTTCAAATTGCGATAACTCAAAAACTAAAGATCAGCGCCAATTTTGGTTTGCACCATCGTTTTTAAAACGTGGATTTACATATATTTCAGAAAAAAAAATGCCAACATTTAGGGTGTCCCGTAAACTAGAAATATACCCATAAATATATTGAAACATTTTCAGATTATATTTGAAATATCAAATATGTGATAGGTATAATTTTATATAATAACATTGATTATAAATACTTATAATCAATTAGTATTTATAATCAATGATAATAATTATGACTGTGGCATAGGTAGTTTATTTTTTCCCGGGAATTTAATTTTAGAGACCAATCAACAATAATATAAGCTATGTTGTGTGATTTGTAATAAACGATTATTGAATAGAAATACTTCAACAGCTACAAATGTTCATTGAAAATAATACAAAAGGCCCCATAATATTACCTAGATCCTATAGGCATACGTACATAAAACGTTTCTATTACAAATTGTGAAACTTAGTCCATATCATAATAGATAAATTATTCTAATTTAATGAATATTTAATTAATCAACTTTCATTAGGTATATTTATTTATTGCATTAGTGTACATGAAAATCTTTGCAAATTATGCAGTGTGTGTGTGTGCCCGTGTGCGTGGACAGTGATAGTCATCGCCACCGCCACCACCACCGCTACCGCCGCAGTGTGCGGGGGCTAGCGATATCCGTTATCGCCACCGCCACCGCCACCGCGGCAGTGTGCGCGGACCTTTACGTTGATTTGTAATCCCTCCTCTTGTAAATGTTGCGTCATCACTCATCTGTCCAAAGAATGTGTTTAAAAAAATCCCTAAATCTTCTTTGTTGGCGAAGAAACCACATAAAAAAAATAGACCTGGCTACACTATATATGACTATTAAATCATAAGATCTACGGTAATGATACGAATGGAGACCTTTTTTCAACACTCTCCATACAACAGTTTTTGGCACAACTAATCTTATTGATATTCGCCTGATACTCGTAGTTGGATCTCTTGTAATTAAGTTAATAATTTCTTCTTCAAGTTCCGCATCCAAAATTATGCCTGGTTCATTATGACGTCGTACTAAACCAAATTCTCTCAGGTGTCTGTGAACTAAAATAAATGATCGGTGCCCAAAAACAGGTTAGTTCAGAAGAATCAATATTCGAGGACAGAAAAGGGAGGAGGAAGATCATCAGTGAACAACAATTTTGACAAAAAGGGAGCCAAGCAGTTCATCCAAGAGTAAAATAGTGTGATATTGTTGTGAAAAGGTTGGACATGCTAAACCTACTTGAAATCATATAACATATTCGTGTAAAATTTGTTCAAAGGTAGGGCATTTACAGAAAGTATGTGAAAACAAAGATAAGTTTGTTAATAATATTGAACAAAATGATGTTGATTTAAATTTAAATAATTTATTTAGTTTAGAAACTGTCAATGTAAATTATGTTAAACCATACTGTATTAAATTATGTATAAATAGTAAAGAGTTAGAGTTCCAAGTGGATACTGGAGCTTGTGTATAAGTTATATCAAAAAGAGAGTTAGAACATTATGAGATAAGTGATGTTAAAGATTTGAGTAAGACTGATGTTACTTTAAAGACACAATGGTTTTGTGATTATTCCATTAGGTATACTTAAGGTTAAAGTTAAATATAAAGACTGTGTATAATTTATGAAGTTATATGTTGTTAATGATGGAGGACCACCTATTATAGGGAGAGATTGGTTAACAAAGTTAAATATATTACCAAAAGATTTAGATTTCTATTGTACATCTGAAAAAACTGTAATAGATCATTTTCCATCTGTATTTTCTAAATAATTAGGGTGTTTTAAGAATAAACAATTTGATTTGCATTTAAAAGAAATATACCAATCCTATTTTTTATAAACCAAGAATTTTACCATTTTCTCTTAAAGATAGGGTAAGTGCTGAATTAGATAGACTTATTTAAGCTGATTTACTAGTACCTACCTGTAGAATCCAGCGATTGGGTAACTCCCATAGTGCCTGTTGTTAAACTGGACAGCTCGATTAGATTATGTGGAGATTATAAAATAACTTTGAATAAATTTTTAGAAATAGATAAGTATCCAATACCAAGAGTATCTGACTTAATGAGTATATTTCAAGGCGCTACTAAATTTTGTACTTTAGATTTGTGTCAAGCTTATCAACAACTATTATTGAGTGAGGATAGTCAAAAACTAACTACTACATCAACTCACAAAGGTTTGTATATGTTCAAAAGATTGCCTTATGGTATTGCCTCAACCCCTGGTATACTCCAGAGGGAACTGGAAAAATTACTAAATGGTTTATTAGGTGTTGCTTGTTTTTATGATGATATTGTTATTGCTGGTAGAAATGAAACTGAAGTCAGTGAAAAATTGTTTAAAGTGTTAGAGAGACTAAATAATGCAGGGTTAACATTTAAAAGAGAGAAGTGTAAATTTTATAAAGACAGTGTTACGTTTTTAGGATTTAGTATTGATAGTGACGGTTTGCATATAGGTACCTAATGAAAGAGTCAAAGCAATAACTGATGTGCCTGTACCGACTAATACTCAAGAGGTTTAAGCTTTTTTAGGATTAGTGAATTATTATAATAAGTTTGTTAAAAATATGTCTACTATAGCCGGACCGTTGTATAATTTATTAAAAGAAGATGTTAAGTTCCATTGGGAGAACAAACAAGGTCATTTCAGAAAATTAAGAATTCTATATTATCTAACAATGTATTGACACATAATTCAGAGTATGAGTTAGTGGTTGCATGTGATGGTAGTCCTAGAGGATAATCCACCTAAAAGCATGTTACATAATTGGCCTTGGCCAGAAGGACCAGCACAGAGAATTCATTTGGATATTTTGGGGCCAGTCGCCAGTAGAAGGGAAAATGTTTGTTGTGATTGTAGATGCTTTCTGAAAATGTTAAGAGTGTTAAAAACATTACTAGTGAAATGTGAATGGACAATCCAAATTTTGAGACAGTATTTTTCTTTCTGGGGAATTCCTGAAAAATTAGTTACTGATAATGGTACTTCATTAGTACTTGGTACTTCACAGTTTTTTATGAAAAATGATACTTATTAAACACATTAAAACTCCACCATATAACCCATCAACAAATGGTGCTGCAGAAAACATTGTTAAAACATTTAAAAAGTTCTTAAAAAAATGTTGTAAAGGATCTGATGTACATACAAATATTTGCAAGTTTATATTGTCATATAATAGTACTAAGCATTGTTCAACTGGTTACAGTCCTGCTGAGTTACATTTAGGGAGACGTTTAAATACAACTTTTGACAGATTAATAACATTAGCTAAACATAAATATGAAAATAGTTTAAATAATGCTAAAAAGAATTACAGTGGTAATAGAGTTAAGCAATATGAAGTAGAAGAGGAAATAATGTTGAGAAATTATGGTATTGGTGGTAAGTGGCCAAGTGGGTACATGGTATATTTAAAAAATTAGCACCTGTTACTTATTTAATTAAAAAATATGATGGTACAATGTGTAAGAGATATATTAATCAAATCATTGATAGTAAAGTTAAAACAAATTTTAGAAGCGAACAAAATAAAGATATCTTAAAGGAATTAGGTGATAATTTCAAAAATCATATTTGTACGAAGGAAGTTATTGAGGATGAAGAGAATAATGATGTAACGATAAAGGAGGAAAAAGAACTATAGTAGTAGATAAGGAGTTAATAAGAGATGGTCTAAAGAAAGTGCTAGAATTCGTAAACCACCAAATCCCTTAAATCTTTAATTATTGTTATTTATGTGAATTGTTATCCAAGAAAAAAAATTAACGGTTATACATCTATATTATGTTTTCTTTTTTTTTTTGTATAATATCATTAATTATGGAATAGTTAAGGATTATTCAAGTATTGTTTTGTTTATTTTATGTATTTAATTTTGTACGTTCAAATTTAGTGTGAAGGACTGTAATGTATGTAAGTTGGCAACAGTGCCAATTCATATGTATATAGGCTGGAATACACTGAGCGATTTTACACGCTGCGTGTCGGTGATTTAAATCGCGCGCGAGTGAGGCTACGGTCAGATTAGACCCGGCGGCCGGCATCGGCCGAATTAACGTACGGGCGAATACGGACGAAAAAAATAAAAGTATGAAATTCAAATTGTATCGGTCACATTGCATCCGATAAATTCGGTCGTTCATGGCCGTATACTGCCGATGCCGGATGAAAACAAAATATTTTTTTTCCGGCGGAATCGACCGAATAATTTAAATTTATACCAACTATTTATTTATTATTATACTTATATTTAATACTATACTATTTATAAAAAATATCGTACGTTTAAATATTTTTTAAAAGAATCTAAATTATTTATTGTATTTGATGTTATAAAAAATTATTTAGTCTGTAGTACTTACCTAAATGTAACAGTTAACTTTTCCGCAGGTGTAATGCATTTTCTAAAATTCGATTGTTTTTCCAAAAATGGTTGTATTTTATGTAAAATATAATAAAATGTATCAGGGGACATTCGCTTGTACTCAAACATTTTAACTGGTTGAACTAAAAGTTTTGGGAAAAGTGTGTGGAATTCTCCAAATTTTTCTCTCTCTACAAAAATATCATTAACCCAAAATTGTTTTTCTTTTTTTTGAGTTAATAATAAATATTTTATTAGTGGATTGGTTTCTAACAAGAAAATTTCATCGGCGACGTCCATGCTGCGTGTCGAACTGCAAGACAATAAATGAGTGTTAACATTATCAACCGAAATCCTGATGAAGTCTGACCATTTTCGTCGGCCGAATTTTTTCTACGAATAATTCGGCAGAAGCTATCCGAAAAATATTCGGCCGATTCCGGGTTTAGTCTGACCGTTACTTGAGTGTACCGACTTGTCCGATTACATTAAGCGATTAAATTCGCTCGTTCGCTAGTCGCGCACAGTGCATTAATTTGAAATTTTAATCATTTGGTGTGCTTGTAACAAGAAATTGTCATAGATAATTCATTCGGTTTCTTTTATATTTTAAATTTTAAAATATATGGTGAAGTGGAATTGTAATAACATTATTGACTTTAAAAAAATTTACGAACAGTATCCATTACTTTGGAACATTAAACACAAGGACTATTTTAACATAAAATTAAAAGATGAAATGTTTGTAAAGTTGCATGCAGACCTAATATTTTAATTTTATTATTTTTATTTTCCAACTCCTGTCGTAATAAATGAAAAATCACAACTCTCGTGCGAACTACAGCTTCCGACATTTTGACTAGTCACTAATCAGTACTCGCTAGGCGCTAGCACACTTGCGACTTTGGTAGCTACTATATAGCTAGGGTGATTGCATTGAGCTATTTTACTCTCCAGAGTGTAAAAACGCAAGCGACTAGCGCAGTGTTGCCAGGCTCCCAAGTTGGATATATCGTATGAGAGTTATCAAATTATCGTATTTTGCAAATTGTGGACAAAATATATCGAAAAAAAAAAAATTAATAATCACTATCATCAATATCCTTATCATCAATATTATTCCTATACTTAAGATATATGTTCCTATCATTATCAATCTAATCTTCGAAATCTTTAGATTTAGTCCATTAATTTCGAAATTTTGGTAATCGATGCTTAGGCCGATTTGTTTTAGAAACTCCACTGCCTCTTTTCAGTTTAGTTTTAGTAGGAGTATATTGTTTTGAACCAGAATCAGGATCGTCAATATCACTTTCATAATTGTCCATGGTAATATCACACACTTTAGTTTAGTAAATACTAATTGATTTAATTGCAATACTTATAAAACAGTAAATAATATAACTGAAGAGTAGAGAAAAATCTAAAACAGACAATACTACTCGGTAGGTACTAACTACTAACTGCCCACTTTAAAGTGTTAAGTGTAAAACTGTAAATAATAAATGTTTTAATGTTTTGACGTATGTAAAATATGAGCTATAAATAAATCTATAAAACAAAACAACTAATAAAGTAATAAATAACTTCTTAAGCATGGAAAAATTGATTGATAATGAATATTGAATAATGATAAATAATTTGGCAAAAGATTTATTATTTTTGTTATAATTTCCATACATAATAATTTATATTATAATCTAAAAATAAAAAAAGTGGAAAACGTTATAAAATTATCGTATTTTTGTGTACGATAGTAACTATACATCGTACACTTGCCTGAAATTATCGTACAAATACGATAATTATCGTACTATTGGCAACACTGGACTAGCGACTAAAGTAGCCCGGTCGTCAACTTTAATCGCGAACGAGCACTGAGCAGCGACGCCAGCGAGTATTCAACACGCGGCGAGTAAGCGACTAGACCGATTACATTGAGCGACTTTAATCGCTGCGAGTTAATTCGCCGGCGACTAGCGTGTAAAATCGCTCAGTGTAATCGTGGTTTATGTTATATAATAATATAATAAACAAGACAGTCAAGATTTAGGACTAGAGTTGCACTTAGCACACCAACTATGGCCATAATTTTTATTTCATATTGATGTTAAACTTAAATTGGTTAAATCCAGAATCGTGTATATTGTGGACACTAAAATTCTATATACATAATAGATATACCTGGTAAGTACGGAACAAATCTACTTTACCAACCCCCTCACGATTTTCAAATTTTTTTTTTTTTAAAGACTTAGTTTTTTATGCTTAGAACAATGGTGTAATTTTTTTTTCCCGGAAACAATTATTTTAGAAGTTATGGCCTTTCAAAGTTTGCGATTTGACGTTTGTGCGCATACGCGCAGTACTGCTATAATGCCACGCGGAGGACTATTTTTGTTATTTTTTTGTCGCTACGGTTAGATAGAGGAAACTGCGGGGTCAGACAGTGAAAATGAGTCACTCAGTGGAGATGATTGTGTGATATAATTTATCATTATTGTTATCTTATCTTACGTATTTTTCAAATTATAATTGATATTATATATAATAAATATGTAGTATATAAATAATTGTTGCAGTGACTACCTCGATTACACTAATTTATATTCAGGAAGACGTGTTAACTGTTAGGGAACGTTTATAACATTGTTATAATTAATTTGTTTATAACATTGAGCGTCACTTCACTCCACAGCTCCGTTCGCTTTGCTCACTTCACAAAACTCCCCTCGCTTGCTCCGCAAGCTCATGTCGCACTCAAATCGATAACAACCCTCAATTTGCTGTGCAACGTGGGGATGTTTCGGTTTGATAATCGTCAATTGTATAATTTTTAGGAACGCAATTTACCATCTCCCAACTGTTCATTAGTCAATGCAACACATAATCAAATACCAAATTGTCTAGGATTAAAAAAAAAAAAAAATCGCCGAGCGAATTCAAATCGAAAATATCCCCCGACTTGCTATGTAACACCACCTCAAGTAGGTCACAGGGTACATACTACATAACTACATAAGTTTCAAAAAAAAAACAGGTATACCGAATACGTAAGTACAGAAAAATAACAAAATGGCCCTCCGCGCGTCATTATATAGTAGTGTTGCGCGCGTGCGTATAAACGTAAAATCGAAAACTTTGGAAGGCCATAACTTCGAAACTAAACGAGAGCGGCAAATTCTGATTGCACCATCGTTCTTAACTCGATGAAATACATGAGTTTCGATAGAAAAAATTGAAAAAAATCGCTTGGCCCCTAAACTAGATTAGTAAGTAGCATGCGCATAAACGTAAAATCTTAAACTTTGGAAGGCTATAACTTCTAAAATAATTGTTTCCGGAAAAAAAATTACACCATCATTTTAAGCATAAAAAAACAAGTCTTTTGAAAAAAAAATTTTGAAAATCGTGAGGGGTTGGTAAAGTAGACTTTAGCCGTAAGTACCCATCCACCAAACCACAATAGGTTGAGCAACTGCCCCGTATGTTTTTCCTCCCGTCGAGTGGATCTAACCTATAATATATATGTGTTATATATATTATAGGTAGTATGTTTCGTAGCCTTATCAAACTCACCCACCCACCCTTAAACAGGTATTGCAACTGTACCTACCCTTCAATACCTAGATATAGGGATCGACGCCACTGTCTAAATGTTTACGGAAGATTTTTCTTTTCCACTCTACTGCTGTGAAATTCAATAGTTTTAGGAGTATATATAATCAAAGTTGAAATATTTAGCCCTTAAATAATTGGTAAAAAAAAATAAATATATTATCAGAAGTAAAAATAAGATATTTATTTATATTTTCTTTCAACTTTTGGTTTATAAGTCAATGAGTCAATGTAGGTAGTAGTCGCAAAAAAAATCTAAATAACTAAATATAATGCCAAAAAGTTAAAAATTGGATGAGCATACTTAATAACCATTTGTTTTGTGTTAATAAATAGCCCAAAAATTATAATCATAATTTCAACCATATCTGACTGGTTTATAGATTTATATTTATAAACAGATTTTAATTGAAATGTTAAGTTGTGTTTATGGAGTTTCTCATGTAAGCTCAATGTAGTAGTAGACTGCCAGTAAAGAATGATGACTATAAATAATTATTTTATAGCTAGATGTTTTAGCAGACTATTCATGATGGTCATGTCCGTTTAAAAATAACAAAAGATAACATATATATACGTCTGTAAATGTGTGTTCTCCAACACTACATTGCGGATTTTTAAAAATTCGTTTTCATACTAAATTATCAAAATAATTTCTTGACTATTGAAATATGTTATGTTTAATACACTTGGTAGCAATCTATTTTTTTTTACATTCTCAATTTCCATTACCGCCTAGCGTATATAATATAAATAAATAAACTTAGAATTCTAATTAACATGATAATTTAAAACTTGTACCTATTGAAAATGTGTATATACCTTGAATTTTAGAAAATTTTGATTTTAAAATTTTGAAGTACGTGAATTTGAAATTAATTGATTTCAATACAATTATTTTAAATATTTAAAAGATATTAAGCATCAAAAAATTAAAGTCAATATTCATTATACATACATTATTTTTAGGGTTACTTAATATTAGTAGCATAAGTGAGCTGAAACTCAAAGTTTCCGCCTTAGTTGGGAGGAAGTGCACATGAGTCAATAATATAATTTTAACTATAAAAACATGTTTTTTCAGTAATTTCATAATCAGAGATTTTAGTGAAGCATTGTATAATATAAATATATAAATTGTAAAAGGCAAGCGCGAGTGTAAAAACTGCATAATCCGTCTATAAGAAGCTCATATTTATCTATCAAACCACAAAGCCTATTTAAAAAAAATGTAAACATCAAAATAATTATAATTTTACTTTTGTCTTACAAAGTATTTTACTTGTGTATTCATTATCTATCTCTGTTGAGTGGTATGATTAATTATTAGATACATTTTCAGCAACAATGAATTTTTAGATCAAATAGTTCAGTCCATATAAATTTTAATATAAAAAAAGTAGGTAGCTACCAATATTTGTTTTAATTTTTTATGTAATGAGAGGGAGGTCAATAGTATTCATCTTACATAGCTACATTCACATATCACGTATAATGGAAATGAATTATGCACACATCTATGGTGGGTGGGAAACATTAATTAAATGTTAACAAGTGAATTATGGATTCCCCTTGGAAATCATTGTTTTATTAGAAAAATATTTAAATGGATCTAACTTGGTTTTTTGAAAACTATAGGTCATTGATTAAATATAATAATACATTTAATCAGTAAATAGATATTTTAGAAAATAATGATGACAAAAAAAAGTACATACTTTGCCCCACGGGGAAATCTTTGCTCCTCGGATAAGCTATTGGGGATGGGTGTATTGAATCTTAAAGAAATGATAGATCATTTCTTTAGTTAAATGATTCTGAGCAAATCTTCAAAACTAAAATATACTAATAATATATTTTACCATTTTTTGCCTAGTTATCGGTCGGTTTTATTTTTTCCAACCAAAAGATTTAAAACTTGTTTTTGTATCTGTATTCAGTTTCATTATGATAGGACTTATTTCTTCAAATAAACATTTAAGGTTTAAAAATGACGAAAAAGTAGTTCATTATATAAGTAATAATTTACTTAAACACTTATTAAAAAAATCCTGATTCACGATTATTGGAATCATTTTTTTTTGTTTAATTTTTATTAAATATTTAAAATTTTATCAGGGGTAAACTTAAAAAAAAAAACAAGGTATTTTCAGTCTTTTTTTTTTTTTTGGCTTAATAATTGTAAAATGCTATTGAAACTTTTTAAAAGTATGTAGTAATACCTCAATAACATATGGTAAAAATTTCAAGTTTTTAGCAACATTACTTTTGGAGAAATAACAAAATTACTTAAGTCAATTTGATGAAAGTGCCGTCAACAGCAAATTTCACCATTTTTAATCAGTTTCCCCTCTCACCTGCAAAAACTATTAAGAGGAGAGTTAAAAAAGCCCTCAAAGTAGCATCTACACATGATTCTTAATCTATAGAATTACTGGATGAAACTTTTGGACAAAGTTAAGCAAAAAGTGTCTCCAGAAAAAAAATAAAAAATAAACATAATTGTAAAACCATAAGATTCTTTGCTTCACTCAGAATCTAAAAACCGCAAAAAATAAATCAAGTAAAATAACATTATGTGTTATTACGCGCAAAAGTAAACTTGGCTCCAAGATTTTTAAAATAAAAATCGTAGGTATCATAGGACATAGGTAAACTTAGCCTTAGTGAAAAAAAA
This sequence comes from Therioaphis trifolii, assembly GCA_027580255.1. NCBI lineage: Eukaryota > Metazoa > Arthropoda > Insecta > Hemiptera > Aphididae > Therioaphis > Therioaphis trifolii. Next base: position 111,619,241 of record CM050404.1, on the reverse strand, counting down.
ATCTGTGATAGTTATTTCGATAATCATTTAGCATTAACCAGACTCCACAAGACACTACAAAGAGGTGATACTCATTACCCTATATTGCTATGGTGGAGGCAAATGGTCTTTATAGTATTTTATCAGAATTCTTTACACTTACTATTAACACACCACTTAAATTCACCAAAATTATGAATATTTAAAATTATTTAATATTAATTGTCGTTTCCTACTTTGGGATTTTACCACATGTTCCATCATTATGGTTATTTCACACTGAAATATCTATTGAAAAATCCATTACAAAGCTGAAATAATTGGTCCTAAGATGATTGAATTTATGATGATGTATACATTATAAAATAATAAATATCATTTGCAGATTATATATGAGTTGAATATATTATATTTTATCAATACAAATAATTAGCTTTTTTTTTCATTAAGTTATAAAGAAATTTTTTTGGAGAGATATTACTTTATTTACAACTATAAAATTGTATAAAAAACAATAAATGTAACATCTTCTGATTTTTTTTCGTCTTGAATTTAAGATTACAACAAATTTAATAATATTGATGTTATTTTTATTTTATCAATGGAATAAATAAAATTTAAACATGAAACAATAAGAAAAAAGATTTCCTAATAGTTTCTAAAAAATAAAATTTTGCTAAAATAATTATTTAAAGAAAGTTTAATTCTTATAATTATATTCAATGATAATTAATACATAGTGGAAAGTTTGTCACCTGAAACACATCAAACCTTAATTTGTCAACTTTTACATATTTGGAAATTAAACATTAGTGGTAGTAGGAAACAAATTTTTAATTTTTACTAGTTGAATAGAAAAAATATTATAACAGATTTTGTATATTAATCATATTACTTCAACGTTGACACATTAACCATACAAATATTTACTATATATTATATATTATTTATAATTCCACTAAAAATGTAATAAAATTTTTTTTGAAAATATGTACATTAATTTTTTATAATATTGGTAGACATTTGTATAAGGTGTATACAATTACTAACTAAATGTATATCTAATTGAAAACAAAATTATTTATTATGTCTATAAACATATTTTAAGATTTTAAATGATTTATTTCTTTTAATCCAGTTTGTTTAATTACTCACAATTTTCTCAATACGTATATATATATATATATATATATATATATATGTTTTCTCTTTTTTCAAAAAAATATTTTGAAATAAAAAAAATAAGAAAAAACAATCAGTAAGAATTTGATATTAATACATACAAGTTAATAATAATATATTATAATTTATTATTAAAAATTAATACATTCAGTTGAAACTGACAGATAAAACACATTGTTTTGAGAAAAAAAGATAGTATATAATGTTTTTATACAATATTAGTCTATTAGAAAAAGATAGAACGATAAATAACAGTTATCTGATATTATAAGATTTTGTTTTATTAGCATTTGAAATATTTATCAGTTTTAAAATTCATACAAATTAAAAAAAAAACTCAGACAAAAAACAATAACCAAATAACCTTTAACTAATCACCTGCACCATGACCGGCTTATAAGCTAATTGATCTGTGCATAAAGAAAAGTTTTTAATTATAAATTCCCAAATTTATATGCGCATAAATATGAATAGGATAATAATCATAGATGGCATTAATTTTATATATATATATATATAATATATATATATATGATGACGATGAATAAGTATATAAATATATGCACATTCACATCTTTTTATGGAACTAAACAGATAGGACTATGCACAAACATTTTGTGTTGAAAATTGAAAATAAAATTTTTTGTTTTTTTTTTTTGCTTTATAAATTAAAATTATATATTTAATCTTCCAAATTTAAATGTATTTTTTTTTTCAAAAGTTTAATTAAATTATTTTACTAAAATACATATTTTCCAGCAATAATACCCAACAAGGCGACTACTATTGCCAACCCAACCATCAACGTAATATTGGCATTTCTGTTTTGCATATCCAAATGCTGACTACCACCAACAGAGCGTTTTTGAGATTGCTGATTTTTAATTTCATGTTGAAGCTGCAATAGTTCTTCCTGGAATATATTTAATACAGTTACAAATACTGTTAAGATTTAAAAAAAAAAATTAATGACGCACTTTCAATTTTATATTTTCTTGTCTAAGAATATTCTCCTCTTCACGTAATTCTTTAACTTCAGTGGTTGCTTTTTGTAATTCTGTTTCTGCATTTGTTTCTATTACAGCCTAATTGAAAAACATTTGAATAGTTAAATAAAGAATATTCAAATTTAACAAATAAAATTCCTACAGTGCTTTCATCATGATAATTTTTAGATTCTAATAACTGCTCAACTGTGGGCATTTCAAATGAGCATTTCAGTTTTGAATCCATTATTCTAGTTTCTTCAATATCTCTCCACTGAAATGAAATAAAAGACTTAAAATTGTAATTAATGTAAAACAATTTTTCTAAAATATAAAATGAAAATAAAATGATACATCATCTATTATCTTTTTTTTCCCATAGGATAGTTAAAAAATAATGTGTTACAATTTCAAAACATATTATGTAAATAAAAAATTATTGAGACATATAAGTAACCTGAAATGTTTTGCCATCTTCTCCATAGTCAGAAACAGGATCGATTATAACGGTCTGTACCAAAAACTTGTGTTTATTTCTTTCGTTGGCATCATAGTCAAATGGTTGCAATATTACTGGATAACAAATTTATAACACACACAAACATAACGCAAGTTAGTACAATCATTTTGGGAAATTAAAATATTAAAAAATGGTAAATAAGCTTGGAAATTGAAATCAAGCAAACAAAGTTTAAAATATTCTTAAAAAAATTATCACTAGATGCAAATTAAAACAATTATTAAAATCAAATGTCATAAGACATACCTGAGATTTCCGCCTTATCTTTTGGAGCCAGTTCGCCACAATTGGGTCTCACGCAATAACGCTTAGGTGCAGTAGTTTTTATTTTAAAAGCTACTCTCTTTTCACTTGGATTGTTCAAAGACATAACAGTTTGAACTGGTTCCGTAAATGGACCTAAAATTTTTTTTTTTTAATTACCTATTGTATTATAAAATAAATTATAGTTTTGTTTACATGATTAAGTTGAATCAGTTTAAAACCCAATAATAATTTTTGAGTATCAACAATTTTTTTACATAAAAAAATAAAATAAGAATCAATGTAACTAAAACAGTTTTATTGTAAACACTGTTAAACTTTATATAAATTAATTATAATGAAATATTAATGAATAGTTTAATATACAAAAATCTAAAGGTTTTAAGATTTCTTAGTTTGTTTTACACTTCAATAATTTACTCTTAATACTAATTAACAGCACTTAATTATAGGTATAGCTATCTATTATTTATTTTGTATGACTGAAAATAAAGTACCTATATGTATACCTTTTGTATAAAACTAGGATTTGAAACTTAAAGCACAAAAAATTAATGAAATATTTAAAAAAGGTGTTAAATAAATCAGTAAAATTAATTAATTTTTCTAATGTATTAATTTTTATTTTATTACTTATAAAATCAACTGCGACAATATTGAGCAGTATAACAAATGTAAGATACAGACAGGAAAATTCAATGGCACCAAAGTATTTAAAATTTGGTCGGGCAATTTCAAAACTTTACGGCCTCTATAAGCACAAACAGAAATTTTTTAAGAGGTAAGGGGGTACATAAAACAATTATATCCATTTATACATATATACGTATATACATACATAATCAATGATACAATACAACAGTATACTCTAATATACATTTACTCATACTTAATTTCTTAATGTAAATAAAATGTGGTTTTCCGGCCACATTTTTCAAAAAAGAGGTTGGGTCATGGCCCGGCCCTAACATAGGCTTTGGCGCCACTGGGAAAATTAGAACACTAAATTAGGTATAGAGGTCATCAACAAAAGAAATTATTAATTTTTTTAACTAAAAATTTGTTTGAAAAAATTACATATTTGAGTAACATTCATATAAAATAAGTATACAATATGTTTAAATATGTATCAGGATTCTCAGAATATGTTAAAAAGAAAAAAATTTATTTGAATTAGGTAGGTACATTGTTTACTTTGAAACATATTCATAGATAATATTATATATACATATAAATAAATGCACATTTGGCTTTAATTAAATATTATTCAATAAAAATATGCAAACTCTATAACTCTTGAATTTGGAAACAATAATTTGAAGTTGATTTGTTTGTTTTATTTTCTTTAAGATTAAAATTCATATGAAAAATGTTTACTTAGTTAAAGACATTATTCTAAAAAGTAAAATTAACACAATGCAACATGATTTCTAGCATTTAAAGATATAACGATTGAATTTTTAATTTAACAGGTGAAGTGTAATGATGTATGGTTTTTTTTTTTGTTATGAACTTTGTATATTAACATTATCGAATAATAATACAAATATTCATTTAAAACGAGATACCTAATAAAAATTTGTAAAAAAAGTGGAAAATGTTGTTAATATTCATTATCATAGTACTTCAATGTTGAAATGTAAGTATCGTCTGATAATAATTTTAAGACAATAACACCAACAAAAGATTGACAATATCTTAAGTGAAGAGTTAATTTTCATGGGGTTATTTACTTGATAATATATCCTATTTTAACAAAACAATTTGATGTAAAATTAGATACAATTTTAAATTGGAACCAATTAGTATTAGGATTATATGCATTTGATATAAAATATAAAACTGCAAAGACCATTTGAAAAATGACTAATAGGAAATGAAGGCACAATATATTAGTTCAAAAACATCAAAAATTTAACAGCAATAATATAGCATATTGTAATTAACGATGGCAATCGTCTGCCAAATGATAGGCATGAAATTACGCAAAGGATAGGGGAACAACGTTACATATCTGTCAGGAGACTTCGAGAATCTAGGAAAACCCGTGAGCTGATCTAACTTGCACGAATCACGCACGCCCCCTCATCAAATTTCATCCAGCTTTACGCACAGGACGTATACACACACATAAGCGCGCGAGCGCCACGCGTCGTTTCGTGCAAACACTGCTAACCTTTGAATTTGAGCTCGTGTGGTGGCTCGATCAACAATATCTGTTCAAGTTTTGACGACATGATGTATCGTTTTGATGGTCGGGATGTTGATTGCGGCGTCAGGTAAGAACGCGCGCGTGAGTGAATCGACGACTGACTGACTGGTCGATGGCGAAATTGACTGGCGGCTGCTGTTACTACTGTTCAACTGCTGTTAAGCGATATGCACACACATACGCAAACGCACCAACACAGTGCACACACGCTCAATCAAGTAAACACACTCGCACACACAGACGCGCGTACGCTACAAACGTTGCAGCAGTTACAGGGCAAAGGTGATGAGATAAAACGGACTGTATGCCGGTGAACGTCGAAGGTTTGACAATTGAAATGTTGCGTGGATTTCGGGAGACGGGATGTCTCTGAGAGGCCAAAAAAAAAAATTGCGACAAAAGAAAAGATAAATACACTCTGGCCAATTTGTGCGCATGAGTAAAGGAAAAATTGATGATTAGAAAAAAAACCAACAATAACACAACCGTCTGTTTGCCTGTAACACCAGCTGTTGCTATGAGGTTATGAAATAGCATACCACAACCGTGGTCGCGCATATTGTCGCAACAGAATTGGCGGGCTCGCAGTGGGCGGTGGTTACTTGATATCCGATACTGCTGCTGCTATAGTCTAGTACAGTGTTTCCCAACTTCTTTTACTCGCGGAACCTTTTCAGGAGCTTGAACTTTCGTGGAACCCCCATATTTTTCTACAATAGTAATGCTGACATATATTTTGTACACTTAAATGAGTGGGTTGTCGGATACTTCCGGCACAAGGTTTTCACGGAACCCTTGGCACCGGCTCACGGAACCCTAAGGTTCCGCGGAACACCGGTTGGGAAACACTGGTCTAGTATATAATATACTAATCTATGGTATAGACCATTGGTGCCCAACCCGCGGCCCGCGGGCCACATGTGGCCCGCGAAGGTATTCTGTGTGGCCCCTTTACGAATTTTCTAAAATAAAAACAATTTAAAAAAAGTAAAATAATTACAACATATTTTTTCTATTATTTTATGAATTTTTTTAAATGAATATAGCAAAATTACAATAATAATGATAGTGATGAAACTAAAAACTATGTAAAAATGTTTTACACTTATTTTTAATGTGAAATTTGAGCTAGTATTTCTTTAACTATATTTGAATAATCTGGTTGAAATTTAAATGTTCATATCCTCAAAGTTGATTAAACTTATGTTTACCCACGAAGTGTGCGTCAATTCATAATATATTCAATAGGCAATATACAATAGGCATGAAAACAAGTCTAACACGTAAAATTATTTTTGTACATTTTTACGTTGTGGCCCGCTTGAAGACAATTGTTTACCAACTTGCTTGAAACCGCTTGAAGAAAAAAGGTTGGCCATCACTGGTATAGACTATAAAGCAGTGGTTCTCAAACTGTGGTCCGCAGAGCCCTAAGGCTCCGCGAGAGTAGTCTAGGGGATCCGTGGCTCCCTGGGGATATCTGCAACATTAAATTCATTCTATAACAGAGTATGAAAAATTTATTGAAATGATCACCGATTCATCTTTAAAAACTTTATATAGACGTAACCGTAAATTGAAATTAAAATTAATCTTGTCTCAGAAAAAACTTAATGAAAATAATAATTAAGGTACACATCCACTCGAAATAAAAAATAAAGTACAAACATTTGACTCAAGAAGCTGTATTTATGTTCTTAAAATTCTGTGGACCTTGCATGCAATGTAATAATAAAACATACATAACACTTTAATCCAACATTTAAAATAATATTTCAAGAAATAATTGAAAATATTAAATAAAATTATATAGGTATATTAAATATAATTAATTATAAGTATGTTTTTTAAATAAAAATTGTATGGGGATTAGAAATTACTAATTTGGCTATAAATATGTATTTATTTATTTATTTATTTATTAACGCCAATCGGCTTTTTTGAAAAGATACAATAATCATAACAATAGTATAAATTTTTAGTAAACAGTGAAATAACTTAACAATGTAAAAATAATAGAAAAAATATTCAATAAAACTTGAGAATGTCATTTTCAAACGATCTTCTCCTGTAGTCGAGCGAAGCCACGTTTTTACTCGTCTTAATGAACTGAACGATCTTTCTATTGTGCACGTTGTCGGAGGCAGTGATATAAAAATATTAAGTATTTGAAAAATTGCAGGATAATATTTGCAATGAGCCAATAAATCAACAAACGAAATTTCATCACACTGGGAGTCAATCAAATTTTTATCAATCCAATACTGATACCAAATATTAGATTCCTCAATCATATTTTCAATTTCATAATGATCACTAATCAGCTTAATTTTTTCTTTGAAATCATTAATGGTATACTTTTTAATATTTGTAGGATGCAGTAGACTTATTGAGAATGCAATTTTATTTGTACTTGAAAATCGTCGTGAAAGAGATGATATTAGTGAATCTAAGTACGGAATAAAAATAGAAAGTCTATTAAAGTGTTCAGCAGAATCGGTTTCGTAATTTGATCTGTTTTTTTGTTTGGATGTAATACGTGGAATTTTAATTTCTGCGCCAATTTGTTCTGCCTTATAATACGGAGTTATTAAAAATTTCATTAAAAACGATATCTGATTGTTCTCTATTATTATTAAATATAGTTAATAAATCTTGAATATGATTTTGGACCGAGTATAAATCAATAGATTTTGCCTGCAGTTTATTTGCAACTGGTTCTAATTGAGCTGAGTATTTGGATATAATATTTAAAGATATAATAAATTGTGATGTTGATGTCGCACATGATAGTTGGTGTGTTTTTGTGCGAGTAGTGGTGTTAACTTTAAAATCTGAGTAACTATTATGAGATAGTTTTTCTAAAAGTGACTTAATATTAATAAAGTTTTCAGCAAAAATGCGAATAGATTTATATTTTGCAGACCAACGAGTATCACACTAAAGTGGTATATTTGTAACCAATTTTCGACGAAGTACGACTTTCACGAAAAAATGAATAACCTCTTTAATTAATTCTACAGTATTTTGTATTTATGTCACTGAATTCAAATCATTTACAACCAGATTAAGTCTATGCGAAGCACAGTGAAAAAATTTTGTTTTAGAATATTTATCACAAATTATTTTCTGAACTCCATTTTCCTTTCCAGCCATTACTGAACACCCGTCAAAACCCAAGCTAAAAAGTTTATTCATATCCAAACCGTATTTTTCAACAGAAGTCAAAATAGAAGTAGCTATACCAACTGCTTCTAATGTTTGTTGTGCACTAAATCCTATAATAAATTCTTCTCTTATAGTTTTTGAACTATCAACATAACGAATACCAATCGAAATTTGTTCAATGCCAGCAATATCGGAAGTTTAGTCGGCTAACAGTGAAACACTTAATCTACTATTTACTTCTCGAACAATTATATCACATAATACATTTCCACATAATAAAATTAATTCATTTTGAATGCGATGTGAGGTATATTTTGCTTTACTATGACATGTTGATAAATGCTCAGACAGAACACTATCTCCAGATTCAACACGAAATTTTAAAAGATCATGAAAATTTCCACTACAGCTCAATTTGCCTCTAATTGCTAGATCATGTGTCGCACAAAATATTATTGATGACAAAATCGGGACTAGCTTTTTTCTATTTTGTTCAATTTGTGAGTGTTGAGCAATATTTAATTGATCTATAACACTTTTTTCTTTGTTGGACATAATTTTTTAAAAATCTGTTGATTGAGAAAACGAATCTCTATACCATTCAGATTGCATATGTTTTTTGCGTGAAAATGAAAATCTTTATACTTGGTGAATTCACTAACAATAAATGCTCCTAATAATCCTCTTTTAACGACAGGACGAAAAACAACACAATGTTTGCATAAACCGCCTTTTAAATATCTAGAATAAACTTACCATCGATATTGTTTAAGCCATTCTACTTTAAAATTCCTTTTTTGTGCAATACTGTCATTCTTAAAATCATAATTATCAGAAGGAACATATGGTTTTGTTAGTAATTTATATTTAAGTTCATCTGATAAATTTAATTTATTAATATAAAATCCTAAATCTGGATATGCCTCACAATAATTTAGCGTATAATTAATAGTTAATGTAGGTACCATATTTATTGACGTAGAACATTCCGGGTTTGAATTTACTTGAGCAGAAACATTTGTATTTTTCGATGTTTGTGGCTCAAGCACTAAAGATGCATTATCTTCTTCAGATTTTTTTTTTAAATTAAAAACGATCGAATATCCATACTAAAAATTGAAAATTTAAAAAAATAATATTGAATGATCACTAATGACACTCAGCAGTCAGCAATAAATATAATGTCACACAGAAAGTGGACGACTAAAATGCAATAAATGTTGTCTGATAAAATATTTGTAGTACCTATATTTTTATCTTTATGGATTTACCACAAATTATCTGCGATAAATAATTTTACGTATAGGTAAACCTATACGGACTACAGACTACGTAGACTACATAGACCTATCTATGATGTTAATATACGATAACAATGAATATATTTTTATACTTATTTAATATCTTAAAAGTGATTTCAACAAATAATTTGCCTCGATAATAAAGTTATGTTATGGTAATATTTATTGAATTACAAGTTCATAATATTTTTTTCCAGGGGGGGGAAGTGACCTGTCTTGCCCCCCCCCCAATGGGCGCCCATGAAGTCAGATATATTTGACAAATACAACTTTTTTTTGCATTCATTATTTTTAACTTAAAAAAAAAAATAATAAATTCGTAAGCTGTTGGATTTAACAAAATTGCATTTGAAGGTATATTTTTATTGATATAACTCAAATCTAAAAATTTTGAATTTTATCGTACCATTTTGTAAAAATTCAATATAGCCGTTTTTTAAAACGGATTTTTAGAAAAATATTGGTGCTTAAATTTCTAATAATCCATTAATTTTCTACGATTTTTTAAGTTAGTGAAAAAGTTAACACGATTTTACCCGGGTTTTGTCCGGAGACCGAGGCCTCCAGAATCGTGCGACGATCCCCCGCCTATAGGCAGCTAGGTGCCTCTCGCGGAGGATGCCGGCCAACGCAGCTAGGCCGCGTAGGGGTATGTATAAGTGACCCCGTCACACCCGGAGTCGCCGAATCTCCGTACCAGTTTCTTTTTCGCCCACTGGTAGGCGGCGGATCTTTTAAAACCACCTAGCGAAACGCACAACCACAGCGAATCCAGACCCACCGATAAAAGAAAATCGGATTGGACCGGCCGACGACGCGTAGACACACGCCGACGTGGGCAACCGATCCCCCGCAGTACCGACCGTATAAGCGTTGGCGGTTGAACATGCTGCGTCGTCCCGTGTGTAAGGGGACGACTACCGACACTGGGCGTTTTATAGAATTAACCAGGCATCAGACGGGCCACTCCGGCGAGTTCTCTTGGCCCCCGGCATGCCAGCCGCTTCGGGGTTACGAGAGTGATCTTATATGGACGACGCCCGGCTGTCCCGCCCCGGTGCGAGGACCGTCAATCCGAAGACCGATCGTTTCTCGCACCGCGCACTCCAGGCTCGGTAGACCTGCTATGCGACCCTAAAGAAACCGGTGGCACCCGGAATCCCAGGGAATAGTAGCGCTTGAGTCCACACTTAGCCGGACCGGGTAAACCCGGCCCGTTGCCCACCCAGCACCGCGAGGAGGTGGCGGTAACAGACGGACGCGATCCCGGGAATCCGCGAGGAAACCCGGGATGCGCGACCGCCAAACACGACTCCCGCTATATGGAGACGGTTTCGCTGGATTGAAAAAGTTAACAGTAATATTGTGTTTCACGTAATTTTATCACATATTATTGTGTATCGCAATTAATTAAATGACAGATCAAAATGTTATTTATTCTAAAATGTTTGTAATCACATGTAATATTATATGCGTATCGACTAAATGATAGAATATGATGACATTGATATAATATATCAATATATAATATATAAATATAATATAATATATTAATATATTAATATGCACATAATAATATTTCTGAGTAAAGCACGTTCATGATTTCATAGGAAGATGTACCGAAATCACTGACTAATATTGATAGTACTTACAATAATTTCAATCATAAAACTCGCATTTTCAAAAGGTTTAAAAAATCATAATAAATTGATAGTCAAACTTTAAAAAGATATTTAAAAACTATGATTTTTCTTAAACCATGGTTCATAAAATGGCTAGGTATATGATTTTTTTCAAATAGTGAAATTAAATTTAAAATTTAAAATTTTAGTTCCGAAAATCAAAAATTACGTACTTCGCCCAATGGGATATTCGTCGCTACTCGTTCGTGTTAATGGGATGGCTGTGTTGAATTTCAAAGAAATTATAGATCATTTCTTTAGTTAAACGATTCTGAGCAAAGCTTCATAACTAAAAAATACTTTTTGGATTTCTTCAATTAAATTGTTCAAGTTGAAAGTAGACGTAAAAACAGTTAATTACGTAAAAATCTTAAAATAATTCACTTAACCGCTTATAAGAAAAATTCCTTTGTCACGATTTTTGAAATCTTTTAAGTATTGTTTGTGAAGTATATTAGTAAGGTCATATTAAATTTTAAGAAGTTTTCATCAAATATTAAAAATATACCGTACATATACTTCATCAATTTTCGATTAACTTTCAGAAATTTTTTTTTTAGAAGTATCTTAAGTTTTTATGATTGACAAAAAAGAGAATTTTTTGTAAACAAATATTCAAAATATCTTGTTCTATCTGTATTTAAATTTTCATATTATTTGGATTGACCAATTTCTTTAAATAAATTGTTTAAGTTGAAAATTGACGCGTAAAAACAGATTATTACGTGAAAATCGTATCATAATTTACTTAAACGCGTATAAAAAAAATCTTGAAGAACGATTTTTGAAATTTTTTGAGAATCTTGAAAGACATTTATGATTAGTCATATTAAAATTTCAACAGTTTTTGTCAAAGATTTAAATCTTTATTAGTGATAAACTTTTAAAAACAAGATATTTTCAAAGTACTATTTTTAGCCCAAAAGTTGTAGACATTTTTTGAAACTTTTTAAAACATGTAGTGATATGTTAATAGTATATTGTGAAAGTTTCAAGTATCTAACAACATTATTTTAGGAGTAATGTCGAAATTAGTGAAGTCGATTTGATGAAAATGTCGTTTACGGCGAATTTCGTCGTTTTTGGTCCATTTGAAGCTGTTTTTCCGGTTGCCTGGAAAAACTATTGAGATGAGAGCTTAATAAACCGACAAAGTACCATCCACATCGAATTTCCAATCTATAGAGTTAGTGTATGAAACTTTTGGACAAAATTAAGTGGAGCAAAAAGTATCTTCAGAAAAAAATGTTTAAAAAAATAAAAAATAAATAAACATCATTGTAAAACCATAAGATCCTTCGCTTCACTTAGAATCTAAAAAATGTTTTCATATGATTTTACTGTCACGCAGTACTATAGAATTTATAAAAAAAAAAAAAAAAAAAAAATTAAAAATAATGAATAGAAAAAAGTTATTGCATTTTTCAAATAGATCTGACTCATCCAGTATACAATATACATATCAGATATTTCTATATATTATGTAATTTACAGTTCAACACTGCATAATGACTACATTGCAAATTTTTTTGCGTTTTATTTTATGTATGACTTTTCATCGATATTTTTATTTTGTACATAAATAATAATAAAAACCTATCATAATTTAAACTAAAATAATTTACAAAAACTACAAAAATTTGGCTTTGTTGAATAAAATATTTCTAAATTCACCTTTTTCACGGTACGTCTTCTACATGAGTCATCAAATATTTGAATAATTCTATCTTCTATCACTATCGCTTACATGTATCAGATGAATTTCTGATTATTGATTAGGCTATTTACTGACTTAGTCACTGTCGAAATTGTGATACAATTATTCAAATTCTATTTAACTGTGTCGTAGAACTCAACCTAGTCAACATAGTTTCTAATAGTTTCAGCTATTTTACTTTATAGTAAACTATAAACACCATTATTAAAGTCTTGAAATTACATAAAACCATTAAAATCTATTAATAACATAAATGTCGGTTTTGACAATATTACACTATAATAAGACGTATATAACTAATACCATTGATAGTATATATAATCAATGCTAATACACAATCAAACAATTCATACAATCCACAGTGCTGTATTGTTATCTTAAATGTAGTAATAAATGTGAACCATATCACCAAATCTTACCTGGATGGCACAAAATACACATAATCTCGTATAATAGGAAAATGTATTCATGCTAAATAAGCAATGCAATCTATGTTGTCAAACATTCGATATATTTTAAAGATTATCCAACATAGTAACGTCTATTTAAAATTTGTATACCTTATCAAACAGTGAAATTTAAATAAAATCTATATAAGCACCAACTTCTTCAATTTTAATAATCAGGTTAAGTAAACTTCAAACGTACATTATATTAGTATTTACTATAATTATATTTAGTTTATTAAAATTGAATGAACAAAGTCTCAAAAATATAAACATATACGTACAATTATTCTATATTTAAAAATTTATATTTAATTTTCTAAAATGTTTTGCAAGTTCTTTTAACACATAATCAGTCATAATAATTATGTCACAATGGATTAATAACAATGCTAAACCATGTAGACGTTGCTGACCAGTTGAGTTTCTCAAGTACGTTTTAAGTCGACGTAAAGAAGAAAACGAACATTTTCTGTGGCAGTAGTGACAGGAAACGTGATAAAAATTTGTAGAAGTTTAGTAATGATTGGATAATGGATATAAATCTGAGTAAGTTTGAAAAAAATTGTCAATCGGAGATATGTCTTCACTCTGTGCTTTATGTGTATGGAGTGATGATGGAAAACTAGTATACCATGAATTCAACTCGAAATTTAGGATAGAATAGTTTAGGCTTAAATTACTATACTCATCAATAATCGCTCTTTATGACTCAAGCAGTTGTTTAAATTTATCATAAATATCTTGAGCCATGTTCACCTCTTTCGTCGGCAAAATACACAATAAATTACTCAAAGTAGATCTGTGAATAAAAAATCGTTCATTTAATTGATCTAAGAAGTGATTTAAAAAAAGAATAAATATTGAAATGCTGTAAAAATGTTCTGGATCATTAGTTGGTACCCTATAATTTGATGTATTTATTTGAGTCTGTTATGGCGAGGAATGTTCATCGTTATATTAAAATTTTGACAATGAACAGCACCATTATTCAAGGTTAAAAATTATTCAAGAACAACCTGGATTTTTTTGTAATTCGAAGTTTGGAGGGGAGTTATAACCCACTAAACACTCTCTTCTGGCTATGCCGCTGTTTGTAGAATACGTTCGTATTTTTCAGTGATTATTGTTAACTATTTGCTAATTGAATTTGAAACATGCAGCTTGGAATAAATTGGAATAAATATTAGGAAAATATTTATAATTATTTAATAAATGGCACATTTTTTTGTTATACAAACATGATATAAAAACACTAATAATTACTTAAGTACATAATGATATTTAGTATTGTATGAATTTTGATGTTTTTTTTTTTTTTTTATGAGATACTGATTAATATACTTAGTATTTTATGTTCATTTTTCGATTGAATTTATATGATTGGTCGCGTTTGTACTTGAGAATTTAAAGTTTAAACGAATCCGAGGCCCGTGGAAATTTCCCGTGCAGCGATAGACGCACATTACATTTATTGACCTCGCGCGCGACTGTCAGCGCGCGAATTCCGGTAGCCCTTTTGACGTTTCTTTCGGTCCGATGACCTCGTGCGCGGTCGCATGCAGGTAGACTACGACTGTAGTAATAATAATAATGATATACAAGTCACACGCGCGCGCACGCACGTATGTATATTTTCATACATATGTATGTATGTGTGTGTGTGTGTATATATATGCGTGTGTGTGTATGTGGCACACAAGAACGCGGAACACGCGCTTCTTCGGAACACCCGAAAACCAGACTTCGGGTGACCCCCTCTCTCGCTCTCTCTCTCATTCTTCCGCATCGTGCTGTTCTGCAATGGACACAGAGACGGAGGCGGCGTCGTCGACGACGACGACGGCGACGACGAGGACTGTGTTTGGCGGGTAATTTGCCCGGCAGAGCGAGCGAGAGATGGACAGATAGGGAGGGAGCGAGCGAGAGAGTGAGATAGCAAAAAGACGGAGCCGCGCCGCACGTATGCACGGGCCACCGCCATCGAGTCATTATTACGCGGGAGCGAACGCGCGCGCGAGGAAAACGCGCACGGCCCGCCGATAGTCGTGTGCAGTCCTGTTTCCATCGTCAGTTCGAATCGACCGTTAGGTGCTCAATACTTGCGATTTGTGTGATATTCTATTATAAGTAATTTATATTAGTTTTTTCTTTTTGCTACTCGTTTTGTTTTCCGTCGTAATTTTTTCTCCGCGGCGACGGCTACAATACAAAAAATTATTACATTTTTATCATAACGGCAAAAATACGATATTAACGCTATATCACCGTCCGCGTTGCGCGGTCTGCTGCAGTCGCCGGTCGCGTCTCCTCCGTGTGCATGTCGGAATTAGTGTCGTTGAGCAGAACACGTTATAACGATATCGCATCACGTTGAATGATCCGCGGGGTCTTGACCGTGCGAAACGTACCGCGTTTTGGTGGATCTAGTCGGTGACGTCGCGGAGCCGCGACTACAATTGATAACGCTTCAAAGGCAGGGACCGCGTTTTCTGTTTCGCTCTCTCTGCCACCCTCCGGACGTCAGTGATATTAATTGTGACACCATTCTTTTATCGTCCATCATCTCCCTACTCGCATTAGCACGAGACGATACACGAGAGGGCTTTTTGCAGATATTCGCACTCCGCGCACATCTCAGCTAGAACCGCATCCTGGAGGATTACCAGGAGCCGAAATCAAGAAACCGTTTTTAAGGTGAGAACGTGCAGTTGTTTTTATTTTTTTAGGGGCACTGCCCACTACAGAATAACTGAGACGAAACATGGTACAGTTCATCTATAACCCGCGTAATGTCACATTTCTCAACAGATCAGGGGTACAAAATGTATTATTAATATTTAATAGTTCAGAAACATCTCTTTGCTTATACGACTTTACTGACCACTACAAATTTCAAAATAAAATGGTCTCCCGGGTTTAGGATGAACTCAACGGGGGTTATACATGGGGGTATTTGATTTTTCGATAAATTCCTGTTTTAAATATTACACTGACGCAATTCACCTGATCGCGTTTGAACTATAATATAAATGCACCGATAAGGTTCATTGAATTGAAAACGTTACAGCACAAAGAAATGGTATTGGGTATATGTATGTAGATACCTGAGAAAAACTTCGGAGAGAGTTTAAATATTCAAAATTCTTCTTGTAAACATTTCAAACGAATGACTGAATACGTTTTTTCCCAGTGGTTTTTAATTATCAATGTTTTTACTCATCATTGCATTTTGAGTAACCACGCAACATCTGATAGAAAGTAAAGATTCACTTTTTATTATATATATATAATATAATGAACTTTCATCAAATAATATAATTGTGGATCCCATGGAAATTTCCTTTTTAGTCTTACAAAATTACGCACAAAGTAACAATATATTTTTAGAATATTAAACTTGACGTGCTATCTAAAACATTGTATGAATCTATCTAGTATCTTTTTTGTTGACTAGTCCAAAAATTTTAATGCTTCCTAAGCTTTTATTTTATTGATCGTAGACAAATTATTATGAAAATTAAAAAAAATACAATTATTATTAATAGCTAATAACTAATATTTCACTAATGAAGCATGCTAACGATTCATTTTGCAAACTCGTTGAATATTATAGTACCTATATCACTATATATACAAAAGTTTTGCAAACGATATAACATACATAGGATAATATTTGAAGCATCAACAAGTTCGTAAATATACCTACGTTATGCGTATCACGGTATAATTATTATTCCACACGTGCTCCTATATTATTACACAGAAGTTACCACACGAAAACCAGTAGTAGTCGACTGACCAATAGGGAACGCCGATCAAGTAAAATATTACGTTTTAAACATACAGCGAGTGCGTCGTCATTTTAATGTTTTTTCATTTTATACAATAAAGCATAATTTTTATATACCTACTTCATTTTATTTTAAATGAAATAGTTAATATGTATGGAAAAAATGAATTATTTTTAATGGTTTATAGAAGCAATTAATTAATTTGATTTAATTTAATTTATATTCAATTTTGAATAATACGACGTGAATTTCGCACCCATAAGATTCTTTGCATTACATGAAAAAATTTGCGTTCTCAATTTCAACTTTCAAGAACTATTCTTCAAATCTAATTTTAAAATCCATATGTGTATAAAAATAAAAGACAGTATTATGTTTCATGTTTGACCATCAATACATACTCATTTATACCAATCAATAAATAAGGTCAATATAAATTTTTATAACTTTCATACGTTTCGTACTACTTTTACGCATTTTGAAATTTAAGCTAAATGCTTATAATATTTCACTAAAAAAAATATATCTCTATAATTAGATTTAAAGTATTTAAACTATTATAATTTTTTAACTGTATACCTAATTGTTATTTGACGTCTAAATTCAGATTTAAATTTAGTTACATAGTAGATAGTATTTGTGAATTTAATTGTAACATCTTATTAACAGTTATAATACACCAATTCAAAAAATAATGAATTTAATGATTATACCCAATGAAATTACCTAAATGCGTCATGGGTTACACTTTTATATTAAATTTGCTTATTTGATAAACAAAATACGAATTTTAATTAAAATAATTTCTTTCCTCAGAGTTCAATAATATACTAATATGTAAATGTTCATAAATATTCTCAATTTAATCAATAATCAATATGATATATGATATTCCGAATGGATCTTACACATTCAATTATATTTATTAATTGGATATTATACTTATAGGTATATAACATTTAATTTATAAGTAAACAAATAACACATTTCATAAAACTATAAACCATTCTTCAATGTTACATTTTATGCTCTTAAATGGAAATTTGAAATTGAAATTTTTTTTTACTATAACCGAATCGAGGTAAATACACTTCGTAGTAACTTCAAAACAATTAAATTATCTATCTAATACATATCATAAAAACTATGTTCATAATGACAGAATAATAAAAATGTATCTAAATGTATATTTCTTTGGATATTGAATATGTAAGTAATCGAATATAAATGCGTCATGAACTGAAAATAAAATATATATATATTATATGCCTACTAAGCAATCGTTATTATTGAATTACTATAGGTTCTCGTTATACTAGAGTAATAAAAATCATTTTAACAATATCAAATATCTTATTGAATTTCACATAAGGTGATAATGAAATATATCATTACTTTCATAATGTTATCACTTGTATTTTTACACAATAAAATTTGGTTAATTTTAATGATAATTTAAAATTGTGGCTACTACTCGTATTAGTTGCGTACAACTATTAGGGGCATAAATGAGGCATGAACAGCCTCGACAATACAAGGTCAAATGTGTCACAACTTATATAAAAATATTGTTCATCACTTATACATTTATAATCCTAGATTTACCCTAAATAAATAAATAAATAAATAAATAAATAAATAAATACATAAATAAATAAATAAATAAATAAATAAATAAATAAATAAATATATATATATATATATATATATATATATATATATTAGTATAAATATAACGTATGTGGATAATATGATTCATGCTTTATAAGAAAATTGAAAAAAAATTCTGAATTGATATTATTGTACCGATAGTTTTTTACCCATATTTTTTGTACCTAACTTACAAACATGAACAATTATAGATTATGGTTAATTTTTTTTTAATGCGTATTTTCATCTAAAATTACTGTTTAGTTATCAATTTACTTTACTACTAAATTATTATAGCAACATAATTATACCGGTTTTACTGCTTACATTAATTCGAGTGTATTATTTTCTGAAGGTAACCATTAGTGTTTTACTATCGTACAGTTATACTTACAGATACAGTATATACCTGAACCTGATATATATATATATATATACGCAAATGATACATCTATTTCTATACTAAGAAACATGTATCGTCATTTTGTGCAAAAATGTTGACAAAAACAATGTCTGTATGTGATAGACATAGACAACAACAGAGACATAACAACTTTCTGGTTTAAAAATTATTATTTAAAGTATGTGACTATTATTAAAATATATGTACATATCACTATATCAGATAAATAATTAAGTGAAGAACAATATTGACAATCCTTAGAATTATCTTCTCGTAAAATACGTTGGACCGAAAATAGTGCACGAGAACTTGACATAACATAATATATAATGTATCATGGCCTTGAGCACCGCGGTGTGGGAGACATGTTAACAAAAGAATGAAGCAGCTACAAGAAGAGAAAAAAGTACATGGAAATCGAACGCAGAGGTGAAGAATGCGATTGACCCTGCAGTCGGTGTCTATGTGGTGCGCGTGTGAGTGGAGTGTATGTTGATGTTGTACGACTACGAGTGTGTGTGTCTGTGCGCGCGCGCGCGCTTCATTGTCTTTGGACAGTTCCCATGCACCACTACTCATTGTAAAACCGGTTGTGATGTAGCACACCAACCCACTCATAAAGTTTATGTGTGCATTATTTAAGACAGCATTATCTACACGGTTTATCGACATCTTGGCAATGACGTGATCTTGGACGTAATTATTCGGTAACCGTGGTTCGACAAAAATAAAATGACACGCCGGTAGTCTAGATCTCGTTCCAGTTTTAGCCCAAATTTTCGAAGAGTTAGAGTAGCAATGTGATACTAACATTATAATAATAATGTGCGTGATGTGACGGTTGACGATTTCGCAAGTTATTATTTAATTATTTTAAGGTCCCAAATAAGTTATTAGGATTTGAAATATGATGACGGGAAAAACGAAAGTAGGTAGGTACATACTTCCATGCGGGCTGATGATGACTTAAATGGATTTTGGAGTGAACGAGTCTTCCTAAATATCAATTTAATACCATGGAAAAACATGGCGTTTGTGTAACATTTCAAACGTGTAGTTATACTGTTATAATTTCTGTAGTAATAATTATATAATTTAAAATTTTAAAGTTTGTGAAAACAATCTAAAGCCGATAAAATCTTAAAAGTTTCTTCAGTTAAATTTATTTAACTCTGCGTACAACTAATGAACCATGGAGCCTATATAGTATAATGCAAGAATGATAAGTATCTATCTTTTAGTTAACTATAAATCAATGCTTCAAATAAAATCATCACTTTTATGGTTTGCTTCAATGATACAATTTCTGATAAATTACTTATGTTTAGTAAAGGCGTCAAGCCACAAAAATATACAAAACCTAAATCTTCCAAGTAAATTCTCAGAGATATACATAAAGGTCACCTGGTTATTGAGAAATGAACTAACTATTTATAATATCACAGAAATATTCATTCTATCTTTCTACAAGATTGGTTTTTATGTATGACTTGTTCAAAAAATCCCATTTGAAACCCAAAGCTAATAAAGATGCTCGGTACTTAACTTAGACTAAAACGAAAAATACACTATGACCTCGAATGCTCAAAACCGTATTCCTACCAGAGGATACTGAAAGCTCTTCTATTACTTCAAGGAAGAAGAGTAATATAATATACAAAAAATATCAGTTCATTATAAAATATTATACATTCATCATATCTATAGCTTACAGGTTGTTAAATGTTTAATATATCACTAATATTAATATCCTTGTCAAATCATATTTAATTTGTTAGCGGAAATAAGTGTATAGTTTTTGTATTATTTATAATGCCATCACTCTTTAAAGAAGAATATAATATACTATAAGTACTCAGTGATTGTACAAAAATCTTTATAATCATAGTAGCTCTCTATATTCTAAATATTCTGTAAATAGACTGATTTTAATTTATTTTATATTAAGTTATATATTATATATAAGTGCTTTTTAGAAAATAAGCAACCTAAGCATCATATAAAATGTCTAAATACTTATTATATTATGTATAATAAAAACATTGTATCATTTGTATTCCATTACAAAAACTGATATTCAAACTTAATTACAATCATATCATCATTTTTGTTATATTGATTATTGTAGTTTATTTATTATTCTACTCAGGGCCCCCACAAAGGGGGGGTCAGGTGGACCCATGGTACTGGGGCCCGGACTTTCGAGGGGCCCGGCGTTCACGCAAATTATTACTTCAGTATATAATAGTACAATGTTTCAAATACATTTTGATGGTATTATACATGACTTTGCTCGGAAAAAAGCAAGAAAAGCGAAATTTAGTTAATATAGAAAGTAGAAATTAGAATTTAATTTTTAAATGATAATGTGTATTAAGTATTATTATGATTTATAATACTACCAGAACCGTACATACATACACTCAATTATTATACAGTGAAATATAAGTTATAATAATCACATCGTTTTATTTTACCTAACAAATGTTTCGTACCTTTTTTTTCAAAATTTTATTTTTTAACATACATTTTTAGTTTGTACTATGTATAATAATTATACTACACATGTTTTTGATTTACGATGGATACCTATCAATTTGTTGATATTTTATTTTTTAATTATAACTACTCCTATAATCTATGCATAATACTAATATTTAAGGTCTTGAAATAATTAGTCATCTCGAAAAATTAATTTTTATGATAGAGGGGCCCGGATTTAGTTCTGTACCCGGGCCAAAAATATGATGTGGGGGGCCTGATTCTACTACGTATTACGTATTCGATATTGTATCATAATCAAAAACTCATTTGGAAAAATTACATCCTAGAGAAACATTATTTTATCACCTTTCTACCACCTCTCTTACAAAAGTTTAAAATTTAAAAAAATACGTAGGTTAAATTTATTAATCAATAAACTAGTAAAAAATATCTAATAAAATACTTAGAATTTTCGATTAGCTTGTTTGGCAGCAAAAATATTGATGACATTGTTACGTATATCTAAGTTTTTTAGTTAAACCATTTTCAATATTGAATTCTAACACAAAAAGTATTTTCTCTTTCAAAAATGAAAAAACCGTTTAGAAAACAGTCCTATGTGGTATACTACATACATGTCATCTCTTCTACACTGATAAATCTTTTAGTGTTTATATTAAAATTAAAATTCCAATTAACTAAGATACATTTTTAAATACTTCTGTATTACAAAAAAAGTTAAATTTCTAGATGGACAAAAACGAGTTTTTTATGAGAAATGTAGTTTTTAGTTTTCATTTGCAAAAAAAAAAAAACTATAATATACTAAAAAAAATAACGTTATTGAACTGTTGTTTTGATTATAATAAAGTGTTGTATATCTTAATGTTTTAATGTTCACTATATTTCAAAATTTCTGTTATATTATACTAAAATAAAAATGAGCGCTTTTGAAAAATATCTAATAAAATGTTCAAATAAATTTTAGTAAATTGTAACACTAAATTTAAATAGCTAAGTAACATATAAGATTGAAAATAAAATGTATAAAACTTAAGCAGCTCCAAATAAATTGTTAGGAATATTTATCTCATATTAGTTAATAGTACATGTGTATGTTAATGTATTTAGTAATACCTATAATGTTTATAATGCCTAGTGATAAAATTGAAATTAAAACCGTAGAGTGAATTATAGCAGACATCAGTAATTGTGTAAATAGTATAATATATACTAATAATAATAATAAGTAAGAAATAATACTTATTTTGTACTAATTATATATGTTAATATTAAATGTCACGAAAGCAATCAAGTTTGTATATTATCATTATCTCTTATTAAGAGTTTAAAAACGTAAGTGTTAAATATACGTATTCCTATATAATTTGAACGATGCAAACCGTAACCTTGTGACACGCTTATTATAATATATTTCAATTTTAATTTTTAAGAATATGTCAGTGTTAGTTTAGACTGTTAAGGTCTAAGTCAAATAATAAAAATACATTTGAAATAAAAACACCGAAAACGTTTATAAGTTGTAACATTTAAATACAACATAGGTATCTGCTATCTACTTACTTACATAATTTTAAATTGCTGTGCATCGAATGCAAATAATCTTAGTTCAATTTCAACTAAGCACTAATTAACTAGGTATTCATTACTATTAAAGTAGTGTAATTAGAGTAGAGTTGTTAAGAAAGAAGCGGGCCTAAGAAGGATGCAAAGAAAGCGGTAACATGGGTAAGCTAAGGAAAATATTGATGGTATTTTAATTTATCTAATTACAATGTAATAAGTATGTACCTAAGCACGAGCTAAAAAAAAATCATAATCATTTAACGTTTTTACAAAGAATGTAAAATACAATATTATTAAGTAGGGCCTCCTTATATATTTTATATAGCTTTTATTTGTAGGAGCTACGAATAAATAGATAACTAAAATCAATTTCATAATAATCTAGTTTTCCTCATGCTTGAAAAATAATGAACTTTCTAAAGTACTAACTAGATAACATTTCTAATTTGAACCTATTTATAACCAGTACTATGGTAGACATGGTACTATGGTTCATTTTTTCTAAATTATACTGACTACTAAGTACTGCACTAGATGATCATTTAAATTGTCACTGTCCAATGTCCATACGGAGCATACGTGTTTTATTCGCAGATTGACAACACCGAGGTAATTTCTTTATAAACCACAGTATTATTTAACATTTGAGTGAAAAATTATTTAACTTTTGTAGGGCATACCAAATTCAGACTCAAATAATTTGATAATTAAGTAAAGTAATTCATACTCAAAATAATTCATAATGTCTATGTGGAAGTATGTACAAAAAAAAAAACTATTCCGAAAAAGAATTCCGATTCTAATGACCTTATTAATTCTGATAATAGTTAATCGTAGTCTACTTCAACTTCTAACATAAATTTAAATCGTGATAATCAAATTGATTATGGAAATAATTCGTCTTCTAAAGATGTTTCAAAACAAACAAAAAGAACATTCTAAGCATCTTGTTTAAATAAATACGACTGGTTAGAACATAATAAAACTGATGAATGATGATAAAGCTTTTTGCAAATTGTGTAAATCTATGAGTAATAATAGTGATAATAATGTTTCTGTATTTATTTCTGACTGTTTAATAACTGGAAAAAAGCGATTGAAAGGTTTGATATGCATGAAAATTCAGAACTACACAAAACTAATGTAATTAAAAACTCTTTTATTAAAACAAATACAAATGTATATGCTCAAATGTCGGATAGTCAAAAAAAGTCTATGGAAGAATCTAGATTAGCTCTTGATAAAATAATATCTTCAGTATAATTTTTGGCAAAACAAGGCTTGGCATTAAGAGGGCACACAGACGAATCTGCAAATTTTAATCAGTTATTAAAACTTCGATTGGAAGATTCGGCTGAATTAAATAACTGGTTAGGTAGAACAAAATATAAATGGATTTCTCACGATGTAATAAATGAAATTCTTAGCATGCTTTCATTAAAAGTCATTAGAAATATTATCAAACAAATTAAATAAAATACATTTTATGCCATTTTATTAGACGAAACAAGTGATATTACAGTTGAAGAACAAATTTCATTTTGTTTAAGAACAGTGGACACAGAAATCGAAGAATATTTTATGGGTTTTTACGAAACGCCTAAAGCAGATTCTGATACTCTTTTCAAAATTGTAAAAGATATTTTGTGTAGATTGGAATTAGATTATCATAATATTAGAGGACAATGTTTTGATGGTGTTAGCAATGTTTCTGGCATTCATAAAGGATTACAAACTAGAATAAAAGAAATTGAACCAAGAGCATTGTTTGTTCACTGTCAAGCTCATTCTTTTAATCTTGTCACTCAAGATAGTATGCGAAATGTTAAAAATGCTAGATATATACTAAATTTTATAAGAGAATTAATACATTGATTATTACATTCATTAAACGATCACCTAAAAGACTATCTTGGTTTAAAACGAATCAAAAAGACGAAAATATGACTTCTCTAAGACCATTTTGTCCTACTAGATGGACGTTACGATATACTTCTTTGTGCTCTGTTATGGATAATTACAATGAGTTATTGACATTTTTGTCTGATTTTTCAAAAATTGAACACAACGATGCAGGTTCTAAGGCAAATGGATTTTTTAAACAATTAAAAACTGCAGATACTTATATAATGTTTAAAATAGTGATTAGTATTTTCAAACACATGGAGACTACAAATACAGTATTGCAAAGTAAATCATTAGATTTTAAACTTTCCGTTAGAATACTTTAGAAGATACTATATCAAATTTGAGACATACGTTTCACATTTTATGGAAATCTGCAAAGAAAGAATGGTCAGATTTAAAATTAGATGCACCAAAAGAATCTAGAAAACGAAAAATACCTCAAAAATATGAAGACGGGGTAAGTCCTTTGAATTTCCACCTGAAAGTAAATATAATCAAATATATAAAGAAATCATTATATACTTTCTGGTTTACAACTAAGATTTAACTCTGAAATTCGATCATTTTTATGTAATGTGGAAATGTTTTTAAGTGATCCAAAAATATCACCACAAATAATATGTATATTTTACAAGGATGATTTAAATATTTATAAACTAAAACCTCACAGAGATATGTTTCATGATATAATTAAAGGCCAAGGATTAATTTTTTCATCATTCGCAGATATACTAAATATTTTAAAAAATAAATCGTATTTAGTCATTCATTTAACAGAGCTCAAGAAATATATGCAATTGATATTAACAGTACCAGTCACTACATGTGCTACTGAAAGATCGTTCTCCATGTTGAGAAGGTTAAAAACTTATACTAGAAGTACCGTGACGCAAACCAGATTAAATCATCTGGCACTTTTAAATTGTCATAACACAGTAGCAGAATCTTTAGACCTAAGCAAAATAGGAAATATATTCATAAATAAGTGCATGACAAGAAAAAATACTTTTAAATTGAAATAAATAGCATTTTAGATTATAATATTTTTTATCAACAAAATGTTAAGTACCTAATGCAATTAAGTTAAAAAAAAAATTGTAATTTCATGAAATTTTATTTTTATTTTTATTTTTTTCATTTATCTGTAACCAATAAATTGAATTGGAATAATATCCATGGACAGTTGTATAAGTGTCTTATTTGCCCCAGTACTAAAATATAAAAGTCGGCGCCTATGTTTGGATTGGTTATTTCGGAGACGGTAAAAACGGTTTCGAAAAATATCGTATTTCATTATTTTCAGAGTAATTAACAGTCTTTTTTACTCATTCACCTCAACTACAAGGAAGTAACCGATATTATAGATGTTTTTAAAATCTTTCAAAACACTTACGTTAGGTATCCAGTATCGTCAATGATAAGGACATGATCAATAGTAGTTCAATTTGAAGATAAATTACGACATTATCATTTATTTTTCTTGTCTAAAAATAACATACGATATTATACTTATACATGTTAAATCCTTTTTTTTCATAAACAACGTTATTGGTTTAAATAGTACAATTTACAATATATATATATATATATACAAACATATTTTGCTCAATAAGTATATTTAGGTTCACAAATATAATTATCATAGTAACATTGTACTTAATGTGTTATTTTATAGTCAATTTAAGCAAATTGATAGTAAAACACTAATTGTTTTATTTATAAATATTAAACTTACTTTAATGTGATGTAAATGGAGAAAGAGTAGAGGTTACAATATTTTTCTATCCAAAATATCTAACATTTTATCATACAAAATATATACAAACAAGTAAACAGTTTTCGTAATTATTGTACACTTCAAATTATTGGATATAACTATGGTTGAAACTTTTTAACTAAAAAAGTTTATAAAGAATATTTAGAAATCCATTTTATTAATCTAATATTATATCAATAGATCTTGAAAATATTTTATCATTAATATTTATTAATATTGCTTATTTGGTAAGAAGAGTAAAAATCTAGAAGTATTTAAGAATTTGTGCAATACTTAGTCAAAATAAAATTACTTTTTGTTTAGATTAAGTACACTCTCCATGCAGTGGCGCAATTATCAGGAGTGTTGAGTGTACAATTCACAGGGCCCCCCGGTTTTTGGGGGCCCCAATTTCCGAGATCTTTATTTTAGAAATTGATTTTAGCACTACATATAGTGATGTATTAAGTGCATGTCTTATTTATTTAACGTTACCCGTAACAGTTGCTTCGGCAGAGAGATCTTTCTCAAAATTAAAATTGATAAAGAATTACCTGCGAAACTCAATTAACCAAGATCGTCTTTCCAACATCAGTATATTAAACATAGAAAAGAAAAAACAGCTGACTTGGATATAAACAAAATAATTAACAACTTTGTTGCCGTAAAAACAAGAAAAATTAATTTTTATACTTGATTTTATAAAAAAAAATATGTAAATTTTAAATAAATAAACAGTTAAAAAAAATAATTATATGACATATTGACATGTGAGAAAACAATATTTTTAGAGTTATAATAAATAAGGTACCTAATATCGTTTATGACTATTTTTTTTTTTTAGCAGGTAAGGCCCCAATCTGGACATTTTCACACGGGCCCCTTATTATCAAGTTGCGCCACTGTCTCCATATGTTTTAATATAAATAAATATTCAAAATTTTTGGTTTCTGAAGTAATTTTTTTAAAATCGTAAGAAAATAATAGTAAATTTCTTTGAAATCAAGTATTTTCTACCCACAATTCCGTATATTTTCGAAAATTTTCTAAAAACTACTTGAAAATTATCTCTCTGATATTTAAATTTATTTTAATACTATATTAAGAGTAGATAATTCTTTTATCCTAAAAATTATCATGCACATTAATGCAGTTGCAGTACCATAACCAGATGTTGTTTATGCGTACTTATGATTTGCAAATATAAATATTTTATTAGAATCCTGCTTTTATAAACTTGTATTTTTATGGGTATAACACTTTTATTAGTTAAATAGAACATACATTTCATTTTTTAATCTCATTTGAAACATAAACGGTACGAGTGACCATAAATCGTTTATATTGTACTTTTATGATGATCATTAATGACAGAAAAAATAATTATAAAAATTATTCTTAAAAAAATATATGGTTTGAGTACGGTTACAGCGGCGCACTCTATACGTAAAAGCATGATTATTTAGTTTAATGTAAGTTTTTATTATTTAGTTGTGTAAATACAATAAGTTAAATCAGACCACATTTACAAATTATTTATTTTCATATAAACACTTAGGAAATCCCAAGGTGATAGACTTTTTAGTCCCCGAACAATAAAAAATGCCGGGACCTTTCTTATTTTTGCTAAGAAGAAATTATGTTGTGATATAAATGACATTTTTTGTGTTACTTTAACACTAAAAATTAAAAATTACCACATCATAGACAATTATATATGTTTCAAATAAACTGTGTAGTGTGTAGGTACTTGTAGTTCTCTTTCCTCGAGAAAATGTTGAATTTTATTGTTTAAAACTAAACAATCTCAATTTAAAGGACAGGTTATAAACCTTCGTTATGGCAATTAAGTTTTTTGATGTTTCACGTGCCAATACTATTACATATCATCATATTTTTTGGTACTAACTTTACAGTTCATATCATAGCCAGTATTTACATTATAAAATGTTATGTATTATCATTGATTATACATATTAATATCAGTGGTGTATTGGAGGGTATACGCGGGTATACGGCGTATACCCTACCACCAGTTTACTGATTTAGCGTATACCCTGTAAAATTACTAGAGATACGCAGGTATACACGCGTATACCCACGTATACCCCAAAATTAATCAAAGACATCAATTTTTTTTTTACCACATTCATGGCAAACAGAACGAAATTATGTGATAAAAAGTAAGTTCTAACTCCATCTTATCCTATTGCACGGCGTAAATATGTTTAAAAACTTTTTTTTGGGGGGGGGGAGATAAATCAATTTAAATATAAAGACGCGGTGGTATACCCCACGGCCCATCATAAGTTAATTTTAGGTTTGGTTAGACATTTTTTTTTTTTGAGAGAGAGAGAGGATTAAGCTCCCCACCCCTCTCCCCTCAATATACGTGCTGAGCGTATACCCTAGAAAAAAATTACGAATACATCACTGATTAATATGTATAATCAATGGTATTACACATCGATAACGACTATATAACGATCACTGATTACTGATGATTAGATTACGATAGGTGATTTCTTTCTTTTAATATGATGGGATTTTACGATGGATAGGTAGAACTGTGTCGCTAATTCGACGTCCTACCGATCGAATTTTTTTGTGACACCGCATTCATTGAAATATGCTACAAATATGCATTTATAGCAAAATATGCAAAATAAAAATTTAGTTGTGAATTCCAAATAGTATGATTCGCAAAGATTATTAACGAAAATCTAAAAAAATGAAAAGGAAAAAAAAGCAAAAATCTACAAATCCGGACTCTAGTTATAAGGTTTTTTATTTTTTTTTTCTGTCATGAACTTTAGAAATTATAAAATGAAAAAAAATGTATTTATGTAAATTAAATTAAAAAATACATAGTATATTATGAAATAAAACATAATTTAAAAGTATTTATAAAGTGAAATGTTTAAATATTTTACGATTTATAATCTACTGCTATAACAGTTGTGATGGTTTAAAAATCTAAAGGAATTCTCAACATTGAATTGAACAAATGATAAAGATTTTAAAATAAAATTCTAACCTTGTTATCGTTAAAACACCGTGGCGTACTCAGTATATACTAACACACCAACATCCATGAATGTGATTACAATACAAATTGCCTAGTTGAAATTCCTTATTTACTTCAAAATCAAAAAAAGTTAGGATATGAATTAAAAAATAATAACCTAAAACCATTGATTTTATAATAGATAAGATAGATAGATATAAATTCTATTATAAAATCAATGCTAAAACTATATCTTGCAGCTACTTATTAGTTATTTTAGTGTAAAAAGTAGTGTATACTTAAAGTGACCATATATTTTTTTAATCAAAACGGGACGAAAAAAAAATCATAATTATTTGTTACAAACAAATAATTTTAACTTAATAATATTACCAGCAAATTTCTGTGGTACTGATAATGTTTTTAAAGGATCAAAAAATTAAATTAACTTATTACACTTACTAGGTAATTAACTTATTATAAACAAAATGTTTTCGTGTAATAATTACAAAATTAAATACTTGCATATTTTTCTAAAAACGATATTTCGTCAAAGAACATTTATTTTCATTATTTTTTTTTTGTCTACTTTTTGAAAACGGGGCATTTTAGCGTCCCGAAGATTTCCCAGGGGACAACGGGACAGAGATTCAAAAAACGGGACTGTCTCGTTCAAAACGGGACGTATGATCACCTCAAGTATACATAATAATAAAACTATTTGTTTGTAACAAATAATTATGATTTTTTTTTTGTCCCGTTTTGTTTAAAAAAATATATGGTCACTTTATGTATACTGTATAGCACAATAATTATAATATTCAGACAGTAGTTATGTATATTATATATATATTATATAAGTAATGAGAATTAACTTTAAAAACAATTTTCCCACGAAAATCTAAAGAATTTTTCGTATTTTTATTTGACAGATACTAAGATGCAGTTTTACATTAATTTTTTGATCCGTAGTTATTCCCGAAATCAAAAAAACATATTAATTAAATTCCAGGAAAAATAACTATAATAGTTCATTCCAACAAAACAACTGACTGTAACAATTAGTAGTATAATAATATTATTAAAGTTGGGACTCAATTCAGACAAATGATTTTAAACCTCAGCACTTAATTCGGACAATTAAAAAACTGTGTTTTTTCGGGGATTCTATTATTAAATGTACCGGCAAAGGATACTTAAGTAAATAAGGTTTAAGTATAAAAAAATTAATTTCAAAATCTAACAAATTATCAAGTTTTAACAGAAATATTTTACTGGTAGGTAATATTGACTGTTGTGTCAAGTTATTATCAAGACGTGTTTATTATGTTGTATCAACTTTTGTATCTTAAAAATACAATTTAAATTCGCTTTGTATTAGTCAATGTTTTAAATGTATTTATATGTAAATAAGTATTTTGTCGACAAAATAAATATTATTACAAAATATGTTATGCAACCGTGACCGTGTCAAATATAATACCGTAGTTTTAATATTATTTAGTAGGCTTCAATCTGTGTGCAAGAATTTTTATAATATGTTCAAATCCGGACACTATACCATTGTCATATTTATGAATTCGACTGTCTATAAATTGTATTTTTTCTTGTATTTTTTTTTTTTTTTGTGTGGTCTTTCTACATTTGGAGCTTTTTATAATATTTTCACTATCTGCTTGAAAACCATACAATACATCCATGAAATCGAAAATTTTTGGATGCGTATAACGAAATTGGAAATTAAATTTTGAACGAAAAGATTCACGTGAATCAGTGGTACGACTAACACTACTGCTTTTTTCTGCCCGAATCGGAGGTGGAAATAAGGAAACAGAACAATTTTGATAACCGATGAATTTATGAAATAAATGTGTAGGGAGCCAACTCAACGCATAAATCTCGGGAGCCAATTAAATACGTAAAAATGACGATTACCTGAGTTAGGGAGCCAATTCAATAGCTCCGTTCTAGATACCTATGTTAGGTATAGATGGCAATATATATCTTAATCACACTGCTACTATTTAATGAAAATAATGACATTTTTAACAAATACCTCGAATATACTTTCATACTAAAATTGATTATGTCATACAGATTAATTAATAAATTAGAATGGGTACTTTTATTTGCGAATTTTAATGAGTGATAATGTAATCTTATATTAGTTTACGTTTTAATTATGCCAAGATTTATAAAATTTTTAATTTTATTGTTTAAATAACAAATACTTATCTCACATTTTTATAAATAATCGTTTTTTATTATATAGATGATTAATATATGTACGTATATCGGAACAA
The DNA here is from genome assembly GCA_027580255.1 of Therioaphis trifolii. NCBI lineage: Eukaryota > Metazoa > Arthropoda > Insecta > Hemiptera > Aphididae > Therioaphis > Therioaphis trifolii. Next base: position 111,586,892 of record CM050404.1, on the reverse strand, counting down.
GAATAGGAAATAGAAGTTCACTAGATTTCCAAACAATATTTTTTAATATATATTAATTTATTAATATAAAAAACAATATTTTTTATTGGAATGTAATATCGTGGAGTACAGAAATCTTTTTGGAGCTGGTCAGAGGCGCAAACTAGTTGGAATTATGAGGGGGGGCAAAATAAAAGTATCAAATACCCACCTATGAAAAAATTGCTCGCTTCGCTCACATTATATATACACTTATCAATAATTACTTGGCAAATAAAATCATATTAATTGGAATAAGAATAATGAATCTATATTGTTTACAATTATTTAAATATCAGAAAACAATAATATTTTAATACAAAAATCAATTTGGGCATATGGGCTAAATGGAGGCATAGAGCAAAGTCACATTTCACATTTGTATGATCACAAATACAATTCTGTATTCACTATTAAACAATATTTTATTGATATAACAATAATCAAAACAAAACGGTGTTGCCCCGAACTTAATAAATTATAATCGATAATAGTTATTTATAATTTGTGAAAATCAATTTGCTATTCAATATTTTCATCACTCACACACTAGCAATATAAACTACACTACTATAATACTATTCTTTACTTTATTATTAAGAATTTATTATTCAATGTTATAATATCACCTAGATATCAACTAGGACCCACCCCATACACATATACCACCAAATTGTATTTGGGGAGAAGTGCCCCCCTTATTCCCGGAGATTTGCGCCTCTGGAGCTGGTGTACTTCGTTACGGCCTTGGTACCTTCGCTGACGGCGTGCTTGGCCAATTCATTGGGCAACAACAGACGGACGGTTGTCTGTGTTTGGGTTTCCCGACTAGTGATCGTCGACCGCTTGTTGTAGTGCGCAAGACCGCTGGATTCAGTGGCGATACGCTCGAATATGTCGTTGACGAAGCGGTTCATTATGCGCATGGCCTTTGAGGAAACACCGGTATCGGGGTGCACTTGCTTCAGCACCTTGTAGATGTAGATGGCGTACGATTATTTCCTTTTGGGCTTGCGTTTCTTGTCCGACTTGGTGATGTTTTTCTGCACTTTGCCAGACTTCTACATTGCCTTAGAAGCAAATTTGCCTCCTGGTGCCATTGCGATGAATGTTATTTAATAGTACTGTAGTAAAGATATATATATTTCACAAATTTTATTTATTTTTTATTCATAATTTAAAATACTAAAAGAAGTAAACTTTTTATGGAAAAATTAATTTCTAACTAATTTTATCGATTTTAAGTGATTTTTTCTTAAGTTTATTAAGGAAATTTTTGAAATTTTAACTATTGCTATCGGACCACCAGCTTAGGAGATATAAGCAGTAAAAAGCAAATAAAGTTCAAAATTTTAAAGTAGCAGAGTAGTGGTAGTAAATTTGTACGAGGGAATGATTAGTGAGTAAGTACCTACGTTATATTATAACATGAATTATGCTTATATATCTTGAAAAATATATTATAATAAATAGCTAAATAAACAGTGAAGGAATTTGAATTGTTTTTGATAAGAATAATACTTCGGCTTGACATTTTAAATCATAAAAGCACAAAATTATATGATCTATGTACATAGTAATTAATGAGATGAAGTCCGTTCATGGTTATGTTGTACGAATATATATATATATTAATTTCTTTATTTATATATGATAATATAATTACATATTCATTCTATTTTTTGCGTACATTTTGATGTTGATTACAATGTTATCCTATAAAATTAGTTTACAACATTTAACGTGCAATCAGAGAATTATTAAATTTTGTAAAGTTTGAAATTAGCACTGTAAATGTTGTAATTTGTGGGTCACGTACAATCGTCATGAACATTACGCTGAAACTTAGCTCTCAGACCTCAATAACAAATATTTTCTGTCGTTACTTATGTTTCTAAACAAAATATACATAATATATTATGTCGATTTGTAGCACCACTATTACTTTCTCACTGATGTTTGATCGACTGTAGCATCTACACTGGACAGTATTGCGTTTTTGATGGCCGCTGTCTGTACAAATTAATTTGCTATATTTAATGAATGCATGATCCAGTGAATCACTCGATAATCGAGTAGAACTCAAATTGAAACTCATATCAATCAATCCCAATGTACAGCATTGCGCCATGATATGCCATGTTATACGGACACTAATCAACAAATAATAATATTCTGTTTAAATAATTATAATCACCATTAAAATCTAGAATTACTATAAAAAGAACAATTTTCATCATTAACACCCACGAAAAACAATCTGTTATTAAGAAACAAGAGATTGGGTTATTCAATAATAATTTCTTTAATTTTATTTTGTCACAAATATACTCACATCTTTTGAATTACCTAGATTCAAAGTGTACTCAATCAAAGAGATACAAAATACATTAATTTACGATAGTTATTAGCAGGGCTCGTGAATTCATGCTCTAAAAAATGCCTGTATAAGTATGCACTTATGCACTAAAGCTGGAAAAATATGCATTGAAATATGTCTTTAAAAGTTCAGAAATATGCATTTCTATGCATTAAAAATCTAAAAATATGTAGACTAAAAAATGAAAATACCATAAGTAAATTTTGAAATAACAAAAAATGTCCATTCATATCATTAAAAGTTTATTAAAAGTGATATTTTATTATATTAATGTACTCAATTTCAAAAAATACGTATGTATACTTATGTTTGTACTCGTTTTATCTGCTCTATACGTTTTATTTTTAATAATTTGATGTTGCGAAAACTCAAATATATATTTCATACTGTGTAAAAATATAAATTATTGCGTTTTGATCAAGTTTTGGTAAAAATATGTACAATAAAATAGAAAAACACATAAATATGCCAAATAGTTCAAAAACCTCTAAATATGCAAAAATACGCAACATAAAATTTCACATACTTAACCACAGTACCTTGAAATGGATTTCTATGTCACCTAGCATTAAATACGACTTAGCAAGATTGATATGCAAATGCATAAACTCACGAGCCCTGGTTATTAGTTACATTCAACAGCGTTTAAATGTTTAACATTTACTTTTAGCTGAATTATGCCTTGAATAACTGAAATTATCAATCACAATTTTATTTTACTGTGATTATTTAACAACCAATAACTTAAAAATATCATTTTATTAATTATAATGCAGAAAGTTGTAAAATTTATTCAGTATAATTTAAAATTTATTTTTAAATTATTATGTTGCATCTATATATTTAAATTAACATTCGATTTTCTAACCCCTCTATATTAACTAAATATCGAATCAATTTTTAAATAATAAATTATATGATTAGGTATATGAAGTTAGTATCTTTATCAGGGATGAGTCTAAAGATGATTTAAGTAAAACGAATGGGCATCACATAGTCCATAAATATAACCGAAGAAATCTTTAATCCTTAAAAGAGGCGAACATTTTTACTATTCAAGAGTAGTGTATTTCAATTGTACCTATTCGAAAACTAGACAAAAATAATTATGATTTTTTTTGGTCTTCAACTAAAAGACGAATACAAATCTAAATTTAATTTGATGTATCTATGACATAAGTAAATAATTTCTAATTTTATAGTATTATGGGTATGATTCATATTTAAAGATAGGAAAATGATAGTGCACATGAATAATTAAAAATAAATAAATAAATCACTGTTTTATGTTATATATTTATATGTAAAACGTTAACTTTTTTGAGTGTCCAGTTGAAAGGAACAAATAATACATCTGGACAGATACCAGAAAATCTGACAGAATAATCGTCTAAATAAATTGGACGGTTGGCTACCCAATTTCCAATGTTATAAACATTGCAATTCATAATTTTATTACCATCAACATTTGTCGGTCGGGTTAAATAACTGTATTCTTAATTCTTATAATTACATCCATAACATTTACTTGAATGTATTTCAAAACGATCCGGTAAAAAAAAGTCTATGGAGATGATCGCTTCAATCTCTTAAATCTGTCACTTTCCTATATCTTTGAATTTTAAAAGTTTTAATTATATGCCATACGGTTTTGAAAATGCGTAAATAAATATATTGTGACTACATATTTTTTATTACAGTTGAACCCTTCACAAATATTTAACACTTTTTGTATTACGTGATTGAATGACTTCATGACAATAAACTTCAAATGTAATTTAATTCTATCATTGATTATCGTACATTTCAAAAATAATATAATGTAAGTAATGGAACTTGTGGAATTCTGAATATACCTATCAGCAATAACATAAACTAATAGTGATCAAAGAGATTTTATGAAATAAAATACTAGGCGACTATAACATAATAGGTACAATGCATTTTTTACCACACCTACATTATTTTCTCATTAACTAAAGACCGCGTTTGTATAGGAAAGTTATGTACAATGTACCTAAAAATATTTTTATAATGCTTCTTAATATTTTAGCTTATCGTTGGTATAAATGTGCAGTTGACATACATAAACTAAATCATTATATTCATTGGTTTTACATATTTACATATATAGATATATAGATATATAGATAGTAATGTGACAAGATACTGAAAATGTTCACCAAATATCAAAAATATTCTTACACAAACTTGTTATAATTTTCAAAACCTTTATTTATTTATTTATTTTTTGACTCCGACCATTTTTCAACTAACAATAGAACTTTGAAAATATTTGGTTAGGTTACAATTAAATTAGCGACATTTTTGAATAAATTCTCTATAGAATTTGAAATAATTGATACGGTAAAATTTTCTTTCACCAATAGACTCACCTACACACAGGAACGTAGGATATTCTCAAGGAGGGGTTTTCAAATTTTGTTAATTAGTGTGCATACCTGTTTTTTTATAAAACTATATAGGATTATTATGATATTATTTAATAAAAACTTTATTACATGAATGATTGACATAAATAGTGATTATTATTTGTTTTGATTTAAAATTAAACATGTCCACCCTGACTATTTATTCTGTATAGTGCTCAAATTTGAGTACACTTTTAGTTAAATTTAAGTTTTTTCTAAAATAACTGAATTTTTATGGAAAAATATTTTTCCCACAATTTTTAGATTCTGAGTGAATCGAAGGATCTTATGGTTTCACAATAATGTTTTTTTTTTCTGGAGATACTTTTTGCTCAACTTAACTGTGTCCAAATGTTTCATCCAGCAACTCTATCGATCGGTAATTTGATGTTGATGGTACTTTGAAGGTTTATTAAGCTCTCATTTCAAAGTTTATCCAGGTGAGAGAAAAAACTGCCGAAAATCGTAGGGAAACGGTGAAATTCGCCGTAAACGACACTTTCATTAAACCGACTTTAGTAATTTCGTCATAACTCCAAAAGTAATGTTGCTAGAAACTTGAGATTTTCAACATAATATATAATTGACGTATTACACACTTAAACATATTTTCAAAAATTTGACAACTTTTGGGCTAAAAATAGAACCTTGAAAATACCTTTTTTAAGTTTATGCCTAATTATCTTATAAATATTTGACAGAACTTTTTGAAAATTTAATATAACTTTACTCATACACTTCTCTAACGATTCTGACAAAATTTTAAAGATCGTGACTCCAGATTTTTTTATAAGCGTTTATGTAAATAATTTACTTAACCGTATCATAATTATTATGACACGGTTTTTACGTAATAATCTGTTTTTACGTCAATTTTCAACTTAAACAATTTATTTGAAGAAAATGGTCAACCCAAACATAATGAAACTTTGAATACAGATAGAATAAGATGTTTTGAATATTTTTTATATAAAAAAAAAACTTAAGATAATTTCAGAAAAACAATTTTTCGAAAATTAGTGAAAAACTTATGACTAGTACGAATAAATGGTAGGTATAAGATAAAATGATGGAACGGATTTAAAATCATACATAAATGTCTATACTACCAATATCGCAGATTTCCAATGAATATTCCAGATATTTGACAAGAAAGGGAAGAATTTATTTTCATGACATTGTCGAGAATCCGTTTCTAGGCATACCTAATGCGGTAGGTTACAACTTGTAGGTATATCAAGTTTTTGGTACAATATTGCTATTGCTCGTACAAACCTAACGATCGCACGTACAAAATAGTATGGAAGCGTCAAATACTGCAGGTCGAATGGAAAAGACACAACTATTATTATTTCTTCTATACAAATGTGGAATGTCGGGTGTTATTAAGACTATTCGTGTACCACCTGCATAAGGAACTGAAATATCTCAAATGCCTTGATAAATATTTCGTAATCTTTGACATCAAAATATAATTTACGTAAATTTTCGAAAGTAGGTGTACGTAAATTCTTATTTTAACATCATGAAGTTAATAGTTATGGTTATTAAATTGTGATTAGAATTCTAAAATAGTATAGCGAAATATCACATAGGTACTCGTCGGAACACTGCCGAACTGAGAACAACATTGCAAGATCTCGACATCTGACTCATAAAATATAATATATATATAACGACAACACAATGAGACATGGTCTTGTGACAAGTGGCCGCGGCTGCTGCATACTGCCGGTACACGCATTGCATCAACGTCAACGTGACGCTCGTGCTTGTGACACGCGAGTGTTGGGTGGTCGACGTGTAGCCAGATAAAGACGATGGTGATAATGGCGATGACGAAAGTGTCGATGTGCGAAAAAACACGTAATTTGAAACGGTGGCAAACAGGAAAACCGGGGATGAGGGGCGCGACATCAGCGGCGTTTCTATTGGGAGAGACGAACCACGATTGTCACAGTCCAATTTTGAGCGGTGCAGTCATTTCACAATCGTGTTAGAGAAATAATTTGTTTTTATAAAAGTACTCACGTAGTTCGGGAAAATCGTCCGTATTATTGATAAAAATGTTTTGATGCCGACGCAATCGTATAGTATATACGGGCCTAATATTATGCGTGTGTGCAAAAGTCGGGAGGCAAAACGCACTATAATATTATAGTATAATATCTAAACTCCCTGAAACGACGCCTCCGAGGAAAACGTCGCGAGAACAGAAAGAAACGCTCGGAAAACAACAGTGGACACTGGACATGGTCGCGACGCCAAGCGTAAGCGTCGGCCCGTTTGTTTACAACCCGTACTCTCGTGTTTTTGTTATTGTTGTCGTTACCGTTGCGCATAAAACGTAAACGTGTGTTTAATAATACCTGGCACGTCGAGCACACGTTTGTACCACCACCACCACCACCACCACCACCACCACCGCCACCACGACCGCCTACCTGTAGAGGGACACGCACGCGGTAGACGACGCTTGTGCGGGTATGCCTGCCGACAATACAGAAGCGTCGTCACATCGGCGGCGGCGGCGACGTATATTATACGGGGAAACGAACGGCGTGCGGACCAGCTGCAGCAGCTGCAGGGGCCTCTGCCCCTTCCAAACGCGAGAGCGAGCGTGCGCGCGCGTCGGACAGGACGGCGGCGGCCCGAGGAACGGCACGTCGCCGTGAAATGCGATAATATAAAGGAAAAACGAAACCAGTCCCGCGCCGACCTCCCTCGCCGTCGTTCACGTGCGCGCGTCCGTCGTCTTCGCCGCTACTAATATAACCACCGCATCCACCTCCGTGTCGCTGCCAGACGCCGGTTAGCGCCGTTCGCTCGCGTATCCGTCCCGTCTGTCGGTCCGCGTCGATTCTCCCTCGACAAACCCGACGGGCCGTCCCGCACGTTTCTCCGCAAACACCGTCGTTGTCTCGATCGACGCCGCCGGTTTCCGTCGACACGACCGTCGTGCCGAATCTTTGGCCGCCAACGGTACACGCGATATACGTACGCGTAACCGGTGTGTTTTCGTCATGTATTCGGACAAGGTGGAAGTGCTCCGGTTTGAAACGGAACCGTACAGGAAACACCTGGAACAAAACGGCAACCCCAAGAGGAACGGCACCGTGTTGGACTACGGCTACTACCACCACAACAACAACATCATCAACAACAACCACCACCAGTTGAAACACATGGTCTACCAGAACGGATATCACAACGCGTTAGTATACATCCGATCGTACCGTACGTATTGCGCACACGTCTTAATGCGTACGCGAGTTAAGTCTTCGTGCACGTCACGTTCCGCACGTCGAGGACGACTGATTTGAGACTATTGGTCAAAAAAATCGTCGCCGCGTAACCTGGTCGAGACGTCGCGACGACTGCTGACGTATTTTTTTATCATTATTTTTTTTTTTTTGTCGTACTCGGACGAGAACTCGGTCGCTATATTGAGTTCGGTCTTCGTGCCATTTTCGTTTTCGACGTTTTTCCTCTTTTCACCTCGGTCAAAACGAACGACACCGTAGCCACACGTCGATTGTGATTGGTGTCTTCTATTGTTATAACATTGTAGTTGAAACACGATATTGTTTCCGACCCGCGGCATGCATCTGTGTAGTCGTAATAATGCGTACGTGGTCGGTGCACATCACGTTACGGAGTGTGACTCTTCTTTAGCAAGGGTGAATCGTATTCGAACTTCATTTCGTTTTGACACTTGTGTATGTGCTTATACACGCGCTTGTGTGTTTGTCGATGTTTTTGCTATGTTTGGTGTACATAATACCTATATTGGGCGTATTTGTAAATTATGCGCGTACGAGGTTCTATCGGGTAGGTGTTTTATCACAAAAACATCACATAAAAAAGGGAATTCGACTTACCAAAACCACTATTACGTGTATACAACACAAAATTCTATAGTATTATAGTGTATACGCTCACACGCACGCACACACACACACATACACACATGCATAGTAGGTATTCCAATGAAACCGGTTTTTGTGAACTAGTCTAAAGAATAAAGAAACCATCACACGCGGGAGTGTATATGAATACTCCGAGACATACATGATGATGATAATAATAATAATAATAATAATAATAATATTAACCTTATATACATACAGCACACTCTAAAACATCTTTTATTGGTATGATTCATGAATGTATCTATATATAGTACCTACCATACACCTACCTACATACTGGTAGCCTGCAATAGCCGACCGTGACCTTTGTCACATTCCATCAACGCTTAGGTAGGCTGAGGTACCCAACTTGTAAATAACAAATATTATTGATTGAACGAAAACTAAGGGAACGCTTTAAATTATAACATTATTCAGTTTACACTATAAATAAAGTTTATTATTTACGTATAATTTTATGTCGTTTTTAAAATGTTAAACATACCTTTTCTAGAGTATTGTTTACATTACAACTTTACGTTAGGTAGGTATTTAACCTATTCATTAACTGAATATTTTTTCTTTGCGTATTTCTGTTTGTTTTCATTTTCTTTTTTATAACTAATTATATTTTGATTTCATTTTTTCAGTCTTGTGGCAATCATACTCAACACATTTCTAATTAATAATTAAATATTATAATTTTTATTGTCATAATTTAACTAGATGGTTTATTTATCGTTCAATTAATTAAACTTTATTTGGTTTACATATAGGTAGATTGTTGGCATATGTATAATGTATAGGTGTGATCGAGGGTATGATGTTTTTAATTTGTTTTGAGTTTCGAGTACTTTTCATTGGAACTTATGATGGTAAATAGTATATTTATTTTTAATTTATGTGTTTACAAAACATATTATGAATACTGTTGTGTCATAGAAGTCAAGTAATTACCAAGTTTCATTTCTCGCTAAATTTACTCAATTTCATAAAATATTAATTTTTGATCTTATAGCTAGTATCTTCATCCGTTTTTATTTTCCAAACCTCAAAAACTTGGTCAGTAGGTGTTTCTTTAATACATTTTGTGTAAAATATATTTACTTGGTTTCTTTTGAATATATATTATAAAGGTACTAGGTATAACGTGTCTTTGGATGGAGTCCCCTTCACAAAACATTTCGTATGACATATATGATTTAGGTCATGATTTCGTCATTTGTACCTACGGTAAAAATGTTTTCAACCCAAAAACGAAAGACCAATTCTTCGTTTACCTATAAAAGATTGTGTGCGAGAACATATCGATAATATTTCTTTGAAATTCCATCACACAATACGTTTATTTCATGGGATCCTATTAGTCATTTATTTAAGTCACTGACTTAAATTATACCATATCCAACATTTTTTTCCACCATCGTTAAATAACAAAGATAATATTATACTTATAAACACTCCAGCGTCTAAAAACTGAAAAGTCACATATTATGTTTTTTTAAGCCACGCAAATTATTCTCTTTATATAAAAAATACATTTGGTGAAATAAATGTTCTTATCGCGTGATGCTGTGGCCCAAATTAAACAGTATTTTACCAATTACTAATTTGTCAAAGATAATGCACAGGATTTTAATTGCATATAAACAAATGTCTTAATAAAAAATATGTACACTTACGCTCATAATGATACATATTTACTCTTGGCGTGTGTTTGATGACTAGTCTGCTTTCCAAGTGATTTTATTTTTGATAACTGGCAACCCTGAAACTTAAATATAAGGGAGAAGGGTCCTATGTGAAGGTCATGAACAAAGTGCGTAGTGTTAGGCGATAGCGTACGCCGTGCGTGTAATAAATTGCGAGTGTTTTTTTTAAATATCAAAGCTCATTTTGTTTCGTGGTTTTTAAATTTTAATTCTAAATTTTAAATATTCCAAGAATATGTAAATACAAAAACATTACGTCAAAAAACGTCGACATTCGGTGAAAAAAGAAAGGAACATTTCAAAGAAAACATCAATGCTGCAGCTATTAATCTGGATCAGGAATATCTTTGCACATTTATTAACGTAAATGGAATATTGGGTTGTAAATAAAGGCTCGTAGACCTATTATAATTTTTTACATTTACTAATAACTTTATAACTCTTCCTGTACATTTATTTATACGATTTGGAATATTTTTTAGTTTTTATATTTGTTTTCGTTTCTAACAGAAGTGATCAAATTCTTTCGTGATAATCATCATGATTGTTATGTCAAATAATTTTAAATTTGTGATAAATACCTAACTTCAAAAGGCGAAGTGTACTTGATAATATTTGTTTTGATAATCCAGTAAATTTTAGACTATAAAGCTACAGAGAAAACAACCAATCGTTGAATGGTTATTTGTCATCGTCCCAGTTTAAAATGTTAAATTGTAATTAATTTAAAACTTTCATAGTTGATTAGTATTTTTGGTCTCTTTTTCTACATCTGACTATTCTAATACAAAGGTTTTGTAGTTATGGATTATTTTTATTATTATTAGTTACTAAGGTACGCAATGATTTATATTTTTAGTAAAAAATTTGGTTGAATTGGTTACTCTAATATATAAGTAATAAAAAAATTATGTAACAAGTTGTCTATTTTATATAGATGATCGATTTGAATAAAGTCATACCATATATTGTTCTTGTTCATAACACTGTCTTCTAAAACTGTCATTTTAAGACCGTGGTTTATGCCATCTACGGTGTCTATTGCTTCAATAATTAATAATGTAGAATTTTTTTTTTTTTAATGTCAATTTATACACTCCATGAATTTTATTAAAAATACTTATCACATATAAAGTAGGTACTTTCTTTTGCTCGTTTAATAATAATTTATAACTTTTTATCCCTTTATAGTTTAAACTAACGTTCAAAAACTCACTATCAGTCAACGAGCTAAATGTAAACTATTTGCAATGTAATAAAATAAAATTTGTTATCTGTCTGATTTATGACATATAAGTAGTTATTTATTTTGTTTCTTTGGAAAAGTTACAACTACTTTATTTATTAGTTAATGACTCTATCATAAATTATATGCAACGTATATACAATTAATATGATAAATTAATTTGTTCTGAAAAAATATTATATATTACCCTTTATTACATATTAAAGGTCAATAATCAATAATATCAATTTTAAGTTTAGATAAACTAAACATATTTAATGTTATATCGTATAAGTTTGTAACTTGGTATGTATATTCTATATAAGTTTTACGTATTTTGCAATTGGCATGTCATTCATTAACAAACTTCAAAATTTAATTTCGTTAGTATGATGTCACAAGCACCAATTAATAAGTGAAATATGTGAAATATATATTTGTGTTCGTGTTTATGTCTAATATCTATACATTTTAGTTAAATTTATTTAACTAATTGTCAACTTTTTTTTTTAGATGAATTTAGTTAAACTATTCTTAAGGTATGTGCTACGTACTGAGATATTTTACATCTATAGACATAATATACATTTATTCACTTTCATTAATTTCCAAAGCTTTAACATCAATGCGATTAATAATAGTCTTAGTAATCGTAGAATTTATATTTTGGTAACTTCAATAGTGTTCATCCGGAGGCACAATATAGGTACTTAACTTTGAATATCCACTGTGAGAGTGCATTTATTTACATAAATGAAAAATCGTGTGAGTTTCATTCATGAAAGCATCGAAAGCCATACTCGACCGCGATCAATGAGTGTGTGTATAACTAATATTATATTATGGCTTTTGGTGATCCGTCACTGTAGCAGTGCATTGTGCAGATGTGTACAACGGAAACTAATACTGAATAATATTATTACGTTACTGTGTCCCATGAATGAAAAAACGTGATCAAAGTCTTAACAGATTTATAGGGGTTCTCATATGTATGCCGATGAAAGCAACTGTTGGTAAAAATCTAATATAAAAACAGCTCGATCCATTGCAGCGTTCCCCCGACACTCGTAAATCGTATATAATAATGATAATAATTCACGTTTATTAATTCTAAATTGAAATCCACATACTCAGTCCAAGACCACGTAAACGTAAAATAGTGGTTAACCGATTGATAATGTTTGATATTATCGATTTAATCGCACTGATTCTTTTCCTCGTTCTTTTCCATCTGCGCGAAGGAAACGAAAATGCTCTTGTGCGTTTTAGATTTAGTATTGTAAAAAGGACCTAAGAATCATAAAAAAATCTTACTTGACGTATAATTTCAGAGAAACTTCAGTCACCATTGTGTGTCTGTGGCTTGTGTCTTGCTATATACAGGATATGTCGACGTACAGCGTTCTGTTGAATCTTATGACATTGTATATGAGTGTAATAATACTCATATATATATATATATATATATATATATATATATATATATATATATATATAGACACACACACACACACACACACACACACACACACACACACACACACACACACACACACACACACACACACACACGAGCGAGTCTAGAGATCCTTGTTGGTAATTTCTTTATGGTCTGGTAGTTTTTTCGTTGAAAATGTGCTGTACAGTTTTCACCTGCTTAGTCACGGGACATTATGTGAATTATATTTTATTATACATTGTGTGTACGAATTTTGTATACTACCGAAGAGTTTTTTCTATTTTGTCACGGATATTTTCGATCCGTCCTCCAGGCGTCAATGGACGCGTTTTGTAGAAGTTGTATATAGGAAAATAGTACGCCTTGCTTATTCTAGATATTATCTAGACGTACCTATTAAAAGTTTTGATTTTAGTGCGTGAAATCACCCATAAATAATTTTTTTTCGCATCTCTATTTTTTAATTAAAATACAATTATACTGTGGACTCTAGGTTAATTTACCGATGTTGATTTCGGTATTTTTTTTGGTATCTACGGTAATATTAATTTTTAAGATACAAAATCTCAATTTATCTTTTTTTGGGGTAGTATAGTATCATATACTTGAGGGATAGATGTAGTTTCATACCTAATTTTAGTTATTTGTAAATTATTTGTATTATAATTGAGTAATTCACAAATATTCTTTATTTCAAAGTATATAACGAAAATATTTATCATTTAGAAATAATTAATTTTAATGAGCTATTTTTAAGGCTATTTAATTTCATTGTAAATTTCTGATGTAATATTTTATCGTTGACATATTAAATAACTTTATCGAATTTAGTTTTGTTAACTGGTTATAACTATGAAGACTGTATCATTTGATTGAATTTTTTATAGGTTATTTTATGGAACTATTTAGGCTAGGGTTACAACATATCTAACAAAAATGTTGAAAATACTTAACAGAAAAGTTTTTTTAATAAACAATGGGTACATTTTTTATAATCAAAATTTGTTGCTTGGTTGTTTTAGTTTACTCATGATCTAAAATTTCTAGTAATTGTTTATATGATTGAAATGAATAATCACGTATTGATTTATATGCGCTTTAAAATAAATTATCAAATGCCTTTGAGAAAAATTGCAGTATGAGTTATTTTTTACGTATGTATTGACGTGATATAGCCATATTGGTACGCAACATGCGTATTGGGGCATATATAAGAATTATTATTACTATTAATTAGTATTTATTATTCATCATAAATCATAATAATTCCCGTGTTTTCTAAAGAGAATAAAGTATAGGTAATGTGAAACATCATGATAAATTTTAATTGCTAATTATTTGATTAAATACATTTATTATTTATGTTATATCGTTAATCATCTAATGTTTGAACAGAATTACTTTTTAAAATGTAATAGTCTATGTATATATACCTATCTAATAGTACATTTAAATTTAAATTTATATATATATTTATTTATTAAGGTATGGGTAAGGTAAATATTTAAGAACGTTTGTATTTTGAAAATCCGCAGTATCTCTTAATTGCTGAAACTTCTAGAATCCCTATATCTATCGAATACTTGAGTACATTATCAAGTTATTTAACCAACTCGTGCACATTTTTTTGTTACGTTTCAAAGAAAAAAGTTCATGTTCAAGTTTTTACTGAAAAAAATCATTGACAACTCATTTCTAGGCTCGTTTCTAGGTATACATAAAAAGTGACTTTTTTTCAGTCCCTAGACCTCAAGATGTCATATTTCAACAGGACAAAGCCCCTAAACTAATTTATATTTGTCTACTGATACCCAAATGAATACTTACTATACGCCGGTAGTCGGTAAACTAGGCACTGACTTATCTGATGCTTAAGATCTCAATGTACTTATATAGCTTACGAGGTAATGGGACCCAACACCTTGTGATTTTTTTTCTGAAGTTTTATAAAAGTGAAAGTAAAAACCACCATTTCAAAATTTTTTAAATTTTGAATAAAACCTAAAAACTGAATAAATACCCCGTTTCTTGGCATATCCAGATACGAGTTAATTCTGTGTATATGTATATATATATATATATATATATATATATATATATAGATTTATATACACTTACACGTGAATGTAGGGAGGTACTTACCATTAAAACGATAAATCAATGTGTTCACTCTTTAGGTAATGCGGTTGAATATGTTAATCAAGTACGTATTTGATCAAGTATCTACTTCTTTAACGCTATTTGTTGTATAGTGTCTCTATTAGTTATAATATATAAACTTTCGATATTCCATTGAGGTTTTTTCGCACACAATAAACATTGAAAATCTATGTAGTTTATATACGCATAAATAATGTCAAATATAGATTACTGCATGTATTTTTTTACACAATACAACACACATAGAGTTTATCTTACGGATTATTAAACACGATTTATTCTCCTTTACCTGTCGTTGCTGTGTAAAATACACACGGAAAATGAATTTTCTCGCCAATGATATTTCCACTCGTGTGCAACAGGTTAGTTTTAAAAATTTGCCATGTTAATCACACTCGAGATATTTGCGCGTTACACGCCACCGCTGCGCCGTGTACACTATTATTAATTGCACGTGTTTCGCATTATATGTTTTGCTTTCTTTCTTTTGTTTTTTTTTTTTTTCATTATCGTATCAGACTGACGTCGTATCAGTATAAAACTTCATGGTCGTACGTAGGTATATACTATATACACTAACGCCCGGCTAATGTCCACTGAATATACCGATATTCTAACACCTACACTGCAAAATAAAAAACGGACACTACCTATTTTTTTTTCATTATTAATTGTTTTAAATTTTGTTCCTATTATCATCTAACCGTGACAGTCTGCTGCGAACACTACAGCACAATCGACCGTCCTTACTCGTTGTCAACGCAATACGTAATATACAATTAATATTATACATTTTATTGTTCTCGGCATATAAGTACGTACAGTTTCAACGTTGTAATTGTGCATTTTATCACTGTACGTTAATGATGATGTCAATTTTTTTTTCTCGTCTTAAGAAAATCGAAAAATTCAAATGTGTGAAAAAGAAAAGTACAGTAATTTCAGTTTTTCTTATGCGTTTTCATTTATTTCTAACGAACCCGTGTTAATATAACGCGTGTATACCCAAATTCGTGAAGACACTCCTAATCCATACGAAGCTCTCTTCCTATCGGAGGGTTATAGGAGGGCGATTTCGTCGTTGCACATAATGTCGTTGTTATGGACACCGTTGAGGTAAGTCATTGTCTGACACTTCTGATACTGTGAAATATACTTGTCTTTGCAGAGTTATTAATTTTTTTCCGATTGGACGACAATGCCCTTTTTTAAATATTACTCGAAAATATGTCTAGGATTGATCATTTGTGAACTCGTTGGTTTGGCATAAATTTGTCTGGTACTTATACTGTACTTTTCCCGTATAATTATAGTCTATTATTATATAATTGAAGTTGTCTTTAACTATTGTTTAGAGTTCAGTTGTTTTACATAATTTTTAATTAAAAAAAAAAAAAAGAAATCTCCTTCCTCGTGTATCGTAATTTTCAAATCAGTGGGGTAACAATTACTTTTTTTTATAGAATCTTTGCTAGCCTAGAATTTTTTTCCCGATCCTTGGTAAAAAAAATGTTGGTCAACACTGGTCTTACGTATAGGTACATTATATTTTTATTTATTTTTTTTTACAAATATGAGCGTGCGTACGATTGTTGCCGGGTACGTCGTGTTGTATTGTTTCTGCTTATATAGGAGTTTAAATGTTTCAATGAACTGTTGCAATTATACCAATTTATTATAATTTGTGCTATAAAATAAGTGTAAAATTTGAGTCTGAAACAAAATACAGGTATCTTATCTTATTGATGGTTATTTTCTATTTTTTTTAAATTAAATGCCTGACCGAATATTTTCATTATTTTTTGTGTCATTATTAATCTGATGCAAAAGTACGTTAATAATTGAATTTAAATTACTATCGAATAATATATATATATATATATATATATATATATATATATATATATATATATATATATATATATATATATAATATTACAATAGTAACTAAGGTAAAAAATATTTATTTTCTTTTAACATTTATGTAAATATCATAAAACTGAATTTTTTAATTTATCTGTTAAATTATGTATTTAATTTTAATGCATACACGCTGTAATTTATTATTTATTAACTTAATTTTTAATTATAAGTTGTATAATATAGATATGTTTTTATAAAAATAAAAAATATTCCTTAATAATTTTTATCTAAATAGTGTTTTTAGGCTTAACATATTTTTTAAATGTTAAAACTTTTCTACAAGAGATTATAAAATTATTTTTTTTTATGCTTATCTAAATACTGATACAAACAACAGTTTTACAATAAACAATAGGTATCTAAAGTCTAAACACATAGAAAGATATGGAAAACTCAGTCCTCCAACACGTTTGTGTGAAGAGAGATATTTTAGCGAAAACTCCTACAAACAAAGATTGCGCACGTTTATAATTTTAAAGTATTAATATCTTATTTTATAAAAGAGCTACCGATAAAATATGTATTTATCTTATGAAGTAAGAACGCCGTTTCAGTATTTTTTTAATGGACAAGAGGGAGTGGGTTGTTTTAAATAGGTTATTTTGAAATTTCACCAAAGCAAATCAAAAAAAATATGTTTGTGTATAGTGTATACATTAGTTCATTATTCTGCATTTTTATTATTATCATTACTTAATTTTTTTATAGGTCATGTATCGTATCTACACCCATCACCGTAGCTTGTAAAATGTGTTGAAAAATTAAAAAGTCATAAATAATTAATAATTTTACCGGGAAAACCATAAAGTAGTAATAGTAAAAATTTATTTTTATTTTCCAAAAAAAAAAAAATTTTGGGGTTTTAAAAAAAAAATGAATGTTTATATCATCGTATTGTGTTGATTTGTATTTATTAGAGTCAAAAACAAAGATTAAGGAAATAACGATATTTCCGATCAAATTAGGATGGATATGATATAAACTAAGAAATAACGCTATGTCCATTTTTTTCAAGAAATGTTTATTTAACAATATTACTATGATAATGAAGGTAATTTTGGCCTTTTTCAGCAATAATTGATTACACAATTCCAGATTTTACAGTATTAAGTAAAAGATAGCTCATCGTAAAATCAAGAAAATTCATCGTATACATCTATCTTCTATATAGAAGTTACTTATAAAATATAAATCGGGTTACAAAAACAATCGATGTACCTACTTGAAAAAAAAGTTGAATGCCATTCAAATTCTCATATCAAATCAAATTGTGAAAACAAATCATTCACATTATAAATTAAAAATCAAATTAATATTAATTTTATATGAATTATTTATTATAATACTAATTACTACTATATTGAATAATTATAATTATTATAACTGAAATAAATTTAAAAATGGATTAGCACCATACAACATTATTTTAAATATTTCGCTGAACAAAATTATTAACATTACCTATAAGTAGTAGAAATTAATATATTTTCCTAGTCATTGTTGTAAATGTATTAACAAAGTATTCGATTTTTACAACATTGCCTATATTGTTTTTAGTTTTTACACAGTTAGGGAACCGCTGGTTTAAATACGAGTATAAACAAAGAAACAAATATGTTATTTACCAAATATAACTGAATAGGTAAAACTTCTATTTTGATAAACCTAATTAAGGGATGTAATGACAATAATTTTTAAGATCTAGATAAAAACGTGGTTTATGTTAACACTTTTTTGCAACTAGTTTAAATAATATATTATATGATAATTATTATTGAGTTTTTCAATTTTTAAAGATGAAGTGGTTTATTTTCTTTTTTTTTCTTATGCATGATTTTTTTAATTTTTTGCTTTATTTATTTTTTGGTATATATAATTTGTACGATAAAAAATAATAAGTCCTAAAATTACAGAATATAACTCATGCATTGATAGATAAGACCCATCCATAGTGCATCAGTAAATGTACACATGCGCTCATTGACACGTATTCACGAGAATCTTTTTAATTTATATTACTATAAGTACTTAATTTGATGATAATAAAAAAACATACCGGGTCTTTTGATGTTTTCGTTTGGTATCTGATATATTTTCAATATAGATACCATATTTTATTAAGTTTTTATAACCATTTTGATGTACTAATTTACAATTAAAATTAAGTAGTTTAGTTGAAGGTTTTAAAAATATATATTATTAAATGAAAAGTTTCAAGCGCACGTTAACAAAGTAATAACTAAAATAAATATAATAAGAATAACATATTCTCTATCATCATGCGTAAATTCAACACTTCAAATTAGGGGAAGGCGAATAAACAATATAGATCAAATACACATACATTTTTTTTACGCCCTTTTCCTTTTTATTACTCAAATGCAAATGTATTAAACAACTCGTTTATTATAGTTTTATGTAACAACTAAACACAATCGTTTAAATATACTCTTACATTTTCATAAGTATTTATAGTAATAATTTTAAAATCCATGAGGGGTGAAGGCCCCCCCCATCATTTCCCCAGTGAATTCGAGCTTGATGATTCATATTTTATGTGCATTTGTACAAATAAATATTCTACATTTTTAAATTTTAATTATTTTCACAATAAAAGTTACAAATTATAATGCAATATTACAGACAAAAATAGGAACGGAAATAATTAATTTTTTAATAATTATTTTACCTCCTAAAAATATTACTTTTTGAGCTCTAGACTATATTCGTACATGTCTGTAGTATTGCATATTCTTAACTCCTTAAAATAGTCCACTCGTAATATCTGCAATCTCCAAACTACATAGTTTTTATCACAGTTAAATACTTTAACTACATAAATGTTGCGAATGAAGTATTTTTCTACAATATAAAAAATTACATTGTATTTTTGTGAGTGAGCTTTTCAAACAGTAAAATGGAATTAAAAATATTTGAAACAAGTACAGAATATATAATTTTTGAAGTAAACCTCATAAACAATATAAATCCACACATATTTTGTTTGATTAAATTGTGTGAGGTTTTTGGACTTATTTCACTAATTAAATTTATTACCTAAATCTAATACGAAACATTATAAATACTATTTATAAATTATAAATTACAAGTTACAATTATATTATTATGATGAATGAAAAAATGACATTTGAAAATATATTTTTTCGGTTAAGTTTAATAGTTTCTTCGAGTGCTATTAATTAAAATTTATTCATCTAAGTTTTTGAAAACAAACTATAACATTGTTTATTGTTTTTATGACAAGTATAAAAAAATTGCTACAATGAATCCGAATAATTTTTTAGTAGAATGCGAATTTACGTTAACTATCTATCACCTTTTTAATTTCACTTGTTAGTCTAATCATTTAATTAATTAAAAAATGTACCAATTAGAAATATTAAACAGTTTTTAGATTTTAAACCACAAACTTTTTCCAAAAATATTTATAATATCTTACTTATATTTTCACATAGTTTAGAAATATCTAAAAATCAATACTTCCATTTTATTTTCTAAACTCAATGTTTTTATTAAAATATGTTGTTATAGTATTACCTATATGAACCTGCCACCGAACAAGCACTATTGTTAATTATTTTTATACATTTTTTGGTCTTTTTTAATGATTATTTATCATGACTTACAATAATCATGATTGTTTCCATGTTGTTAACGTCTACGTTTACTTGTGGTTTTTGATAACTCAGCCGTTTCTCGGGAATTTTTTTATTCATCAAGTGTCTACTTTTTACTGCTGTCATTATCTGATAAGTATTTTTCTGTATTAAGATGCCCTTTTTTTGAACATGTATTTTTTTATCATCGGTATCCATAAGTAAACTTATACTGTTTAACATATTATGAACGAAGACAGTAAAAATACCTGACCGTACCCTAGCATAATTGGTAGGGTATGGTTAGGTATTTTAACGTTAAATGCAGAAAACTACTTTTGACCCATGCATCACTATATGCGAGGGTGGTTCGTGTTCAATTCTTACATTACTAGGACATGTTTGGGTTTTATCAAAAACCATTATCTTATGCATGTATGAATTGCACCTACGCAAACGATCATAAAAAATTAAAAAAACATTGATACATTTTACCTCAAACGTTTAGACTCTCTTCTGGGAAATTTAGAATCCAAAAATTTTGTGTAGGTGGTATTGACTATTGATAATGATTGTTAAACTACCTCTTTATTTCAATTTATAGAAAAATGTATTGGGGTCCTCGTGAGTGCGTCCCAATATGATTCTTTTTCAATGTACCGAATGCGTCCGCAATGAAGTATCGCCTGAATGCGTCCTAAGGAAAACATTTTTTTTTCACCGAGTCCAATTAATAATTCCTAAATAAATATACATTTTATTTTTAGTTTGTTGTAGGTAGTAGGTACCTACTTATTTATCAATTATATTTTCTCTTATTCATTTTTAATTTTTCGGTTGATTTTCAAACTCATCATCTTCACAAAAATTAATTTTGTAATTTTGTTTGGTTTCATTATGAGCGGATAGGTACTTTTTTTTTTACCAGGATACGTTCATTAGGGCCTCGTATAATTAGGGCTTACAATAGAAAAAAAACAACTAGCTTCGCTCGCAATACTATTTTTATCAAATCACATAATTACATAACAAAATATAATCATATAACCTAATTAACAAGAACATCTATCCAATAATAAAAATATTTTATCAATTATTCAGAAATTACCTGGTGTTTTATAGATTAAAAGGTGAAAGTCAATAATTTTAAAGAAAACATTTTAACATTTTAAAACATTTTAAAGAAATGATAAATTGTTTCATTGAAAAGACAGTCTTGACTAGACTAGAGGTTCAGTTTAATTTAAGCATTAAGGGACAATAATTTTCAATTTACTGAAATAATTTATGCCCATTTCATTATTCCTAAAAACGGTCAAGTTTGCTCTGTTTTAGGATTCTAAATTGACTACTGATTTAAAAAAATGTGAATATAAATTATAAATTGACTATGAAGAGAGGTATACGAGTTGGACATATCCCAGTGCTTACTCAGTACGTACTACGTAGTACTGTGGGAATTATGTTTTATTTAAAATTTAAAACCATTGATTAATCATATATTAGGTATGATTATAAAACTTAAGACAATGATGACATCAGTTGATGGAATAATTATGTAATTCATTATACGAGTATTTATATACTATAAATACTTAATACACATGAAATATACTCAAACTAATAACTAAGTATTATAAAATTTTGCTGATTTAAAAATAATTGATTAATGAATATTTTGTGTACGATTACAGTAATTTAATTGAGGAATTTTTAGTTTTAAAATCTAATATTTAAAACAATAATTAGTAGAAGTTGGTATTTGGAGTTGAGAATTATTATTTTCGGAACTAAAATATTAAAATGATATACTTAATATTGATTTCGTGAAAACGGTCATACCTCTATTTTTTTTTAATTTTTCTGAAGTACATTTGCTCAAGTAAAATATGAGTCATCATGATTTTCAACATCGTGTAAATGACGTGCTAATAAGTTAATAGACAAAATTATTGTATTCGAGTCTCCCCCACGCATGCAAATGCTTCCTTCTTTGCCTGTCACACTGTACACTGCTCCATACGCACTTCTGTCACTAACACACACACACACACACACACATATACACACACGCGGGCGCGTGCACGTAGTAAACATGAGGTTGTCTCCGATAAGACGACTGAAAATAAACATAAATCGTATTTATGTATACAGTTACTGGAAGAACCATGAATGGTGGGAGAAATATGAAACAAATTTAGTCATTTAGGTACGCCAACGCCGGACGCCGCCGACAACCGTAATGCTACAATATTTATTATTTACAATGTCAGTCTTTGTTGTTGTGAAATCCGTCTGTCGATGCCCGATCTCCACGTAATTTGCTTAATCGGCTAGTCCCCCCCCCACCGCCCGACCCATTTGATTTCGCATGTGAATTAAATCTCATTGAATAATACACCTGACTCGTGTGAAATGTAATCTCTGTAATTCGAGATTACGTGCACAGGAGGCCCTATCCTTCCTAATAATGTGTCGTCGTATCGTTCACACTCGCATCTGTATATACAGTACGTATGTATTATAATATTACGAGCCGCCGTGCTATGTGCGTGAAAAATAAAAACAACATTGTATATCAGCAGAAAAAATATATTATCGGGAGAAATACATGTTTAAATGATGAAAAAAAATAGACTCGGCTAAATATCGGCAGTCTGACACTCGGCGTTCTCCAAAGCACACAGTGTTCTGAGCGGCAGCGGTCGCAGTCGTACGTGGTTTCCGTGTTTCATACGTTCTCGGCGGGAGTTCAGGGCAGTGTACCCGTATGGCCGTGTGACATGCCTGCGAGTTACGACGTGTAATAACTATTATTATTACAATCGTAGCCTTCCCCTCATAACGACTCACGCGCGCCGTGTACATTCAATTACTCTGACAAAGAATTTTACCTGTCGTGATTTTCGAATATTACGATAAACATCGTCATGAGCGACGGTGATGACTGTGCGCCGCCGGTGTTGTTCGCATATGATTTGCAGTTAGTCTATTTCCATTTGTTGGTTTACGTTTGGATGAAAAGCCGCGAGAAAAACGACATGTTCACTGCAGCCGGGTACGCGGGTTTTGCGTTTCGATACCAATCGTCCGCGTTTTCCATGATTAACTTTTTAACTACGAATGTCAGCTCGATATTTTCGTTTCACTCACGATTTCGGTTCTCACTTGTGTCCGCAGGCTGGTCGAGACTGAGAAGACGTCCCCATCCGTCACAGCGACTACAGCAACAGCGGCAGCCGCCGTCACCGCAGCAGCAGCCACCGCGCATCACGTCCAGTCGCCATCCGATCCGATCATAGCCGCCGTGCTCCACTCTAGACAGAATCCGCGTCCCGGCCGTTTGCTCCTGGAAAACGTCAACAACCGGCCGCAGACCATGGACCGCGGCACGCAGGCCAACACAGATGCGTCCGCCGAACAGTCACAGCCGATTACTGAAGCTCCGTCAACGAGCAACAATGATCCGATGAATAGTGATCTGGTCAGTATTGTTGATACTTACTATTTATTTCACCATGTTATAACGTTTGTGTATGTTCTTCATTCACAACGATACCCTTCATCAGTTGTTGTCGGTTACAACATGTATAATTTTTATTTTTTTTATTTCTTACATTTATTTATTTTTTTTTCATGTTTTCCTCGCCAATAGTATCGCAACGCCAACATAAGTGTCACAAATCATAAACTGATGGCCAACAGTGGTGACAATTCTTCTATAGATAGTCTGAACAGTGCTGATTCTGCAAAACGTGACAGCGAGGAATCTGTGATCGAGCTTGCAGAGTTTCATCAGCCAATGATCGCTAAAGACGATGCTGATGGACATCCAAACATGAGCAATGGTGACGGTAAATTTCCAGGTGCCGGAGGCAAACCAAATGGTAATGTTAAAGATCATCCGGTTGATGATGATATCGACAGGACCAGTTGTGGCATGGAGTGTTTGTACTTTGCTATGCAGTGCTGCGAATGTTCAATTATGTAACAGCGTTGTCTCATACTTTTTTGATTTTGTATTTGATATTCCTTAGTTATTTACAAGTAACTATTATTTACTACTATAGGTACATTACGATATGATTACCTATTGAATAAGTATATTATCTCTATGATGTTCTTGAACAATTTTAAATTGAGTTCACCGTTTGCCTTGCAAAATTTTTTTTTTTCTTATACCATTCAATATAGTTGTTTTTTATTTAGAAAATCATGATTATCTTTTTAAAATTATTTTAATTTTAATTGTCTATATGTTAAAATTATGTTTCTAATCATAATCTCAATGTTATTAATTGGCAACAGTAATTATTGATATTAACTATAACATTCCTATCAGTTATTACTGTGTCAAAATATCTCCTCGCATAATAAAGAAGTAATATACATCTTAATTGTGTGTGCCATTTTTTACTATGTTATATTATATAATTATATGTATATAAAGATTTTTAAAGTGACAAAAATCAATATCCTTAGTTAAATTTTCCTTTCATTTGTTTGCAAGCCTACCTATGGTTAAGTACATACATACAATTGTGTTCCCATTTTTTTTCACATAAATTTATTCTGTGTTATTTTTTTATTAATTACAGCTTAATGTAATACAATAGCATGTATTAGTATTCAAACTATTAACGTTTGTTATATGGTCTGTTGAAGCTATAACATTTGTTTATTAATACAAATCAATTTTTTGAACAATATTTTGGACCAAGTTGTGATATTATGTTATGTGTCCAAATAAAGCTTAACAACTTTGTACATATGAAAGTTTTTTTTTTTATGTTTTCTTTATGTACTTTTATGTTCTGTATATTTTTTTTAGAGTTTATCATTACAATTTTTTCCTGTAATTTCATGATACAGATTCAAGAATCTCTATTAAAATTAATAATTATTATAATAATAGTATTAAGATATTTTGTATTTTTAATTATAAGTCCAATAATAATTTTTATAAATAAATGTGGTCATAATGTAAATGTGGTCATTTCATGAACTGGGCATTTATTTATTCTTTTTTGCTCAGTTCGTGAACTGGACACGTTAATACATTTTTTTGTATTTCAATATTTTTCTTAATATATATGTATAACATTGTAAAAAAATATAAGTACTACATCTTTTAAGCTTTTTCGTACATGAATTTCAATGAAAATAAAATAATTGTATAAATACTTATGTAAACTCACTATGGCTTATAATATACTGACTATTATTGTATTCATATTATGTATACCAACTAACCTACTCATATGGTATCAGATAAACCTAAAACAATATCGATTATAGATTTAGTCATTTAGATAACATAATAAATGATTTTGATATAGGTAATGATACAGTGTACAATATTATGCTGTTTTATTATTAAATTATAGAACATTAAATATTAATATTATTTTCTCTTTGTTACTATTAACCGGGACAAACTAAATAACCGGCCGAGACACCGTGATGTATGTCAAGTCAAATTCTGATTATATTTTGTGTAAAACTGAAATTTGAAAAAAATTAAATTAAAATGTAAAACATTTATATTCTAGTTATCATATATTTTTATAAAAATTATTTTATTATTTTTTTTTTTTTTTTGAGAAAAGTTTAAAAATTCTAATATTTTATGATTGAATTACACATGTGAAATAAAAATTTGCAAATAACGAAATTAAAATAAATTAAACTATAATTGAATAGTACTTTCTGAGACAATAATAATCTACGTATGACCTATTTATTATATATTCGTAAACTGTCCAGGTATTTAGTATGCCAAGTTCATGAATTGTGCGAAAAAGAATAAAAAAATGTCCAGTTCATGAAATGACCACGTGGATAGTCCATTTCATGAACTGAGCGAAAAATTGCCCATAACATGAAATGAGCAATTACATGACTGGAGCATAACATATATATAACTAGTGAATTATATGAGATAGGGTTAACAAGTTAAAAATCATATATGCTATTGGCAATAGTTAGAACTGTCAATTGATATTTTTATTCTCATGAACATCTTTATTATTTATTGCACATATAAATGTATTTTAGTGATACCAACAAGCCTGTTAATACTTCTTGATAGTGCTGTCATAATTCATTTTTGTGATGTCTTGAATACCTATAAATATTCAAAATAATATTATGTAGTTTATACATGTATACAATCTAAGTTCAAATTCATTCAGCAAAATGTTTCATTAATAAAACAAAAACTACCATAAATTATAACAAATTGAAACCAATCAATAACATATTAGAAAATAATATTGAGGTCACCGAGTCAGCCACAGTGTTAATATTTTACTTTATTAACAAACACATACCTATATTCATATATGCCAAGTACTTGGGGTTCTGTCGTTTCAGCTCCCATATACAAGTCTACAGTGGCGGCGCTAGGCGTGGGCGGTGTGGGCCATTGCCCACGGCCTCGCACCTAAAACGGCCTCGCGGTCTAAAGGGCTTTGTAATCAGCCTTAGAGAAATATGGGACAAGTATCCATACAACAATTATTATTATTATTTTATTGTTTGAGCATCAACGACAAGGTTATTAGCTTATAGTGATAAGGTTAGGTTACAACGGTTGAAAAGAGATACAAAACAAAATAAAACATAACAAAATTAAAAAATAAAAATTAAGAATATAAATAGATTAAATTAAATTGAACATTTCGATTTTTTTTAAAAATGATATAATTTTTTGTGTGTCGGCATGGGGTCCTATGGCTTCATATAAATTGTCCGGGATTTCCCATTCGTTTCTGGCCTCTGAGAATCTTTGGCAGTTGATGAGAATGTGTTTGACTGTATTGGGCGAATCGCAAGAGCGGCATAATGGAGGTTCAGTCTTTTTCATGAGATAATCGTGAGTGACTCTTGTGTGGCCAATTCTTAGTCGGTTAATGATGATTTCTTCTTTTCGATTAGAGAAGTTGTGTTTTGGCCAAGGTTCGATTGAATATTTGATTTCTCTAAGTTTGTTGTCAGTAACTTGACAATTATTATTGTATCTGTGAAATTATTTTATTGTAAAAAAAAAAAAAAAAAAAATCATAAACATAATAATTATTACATAATATATGGGTGAAGCAAATAGCCAAAAAGTCCATTTCTTGTAAATAAAAAAAAAAAAATTGAAACTACTTATAGTATTATTGATTTAAAAAAAAACATGTGTTTAATTTTATAATATTATGTGTAAATAAAATTATATTAAAACTACATTTGAAAATAAATTGAAATAATTAGAGTTTATTGTTTAAAAAAATTCCAAATCTTAATATTTATTAAATAACTGTTGTTACTTAACTAATGTTGACTAAAAAAATTTAAAAAAGGGCCTCTTTAAGTCTACTTCGCCCACGTGTAAATTTCACCTCGCCACGCCGCTGCAAGTCTATAAAGAAATATTACTTTGAAGACCAACAGGTAAACTCAAAAGTAATAAACTCTTCTTTTTTTAAAAAATCTGGCACCTATGCCTATATTAAAAATATATAATAAAAAATTTGAATCATTCTTTTTTTTTTGGATTAAAATTCATAACGATGTAAATAATTTTAACTGTTGAAATATTCTCATAAGAAATGTTTATTTTCTCCAATTTTTTTTAAGTTGTGCTATAATGTTGTAAAACATTTTAAGGTAATTATGCCGGACAGGCCTGATCAAATATATTACAACAATCCTGCTCAGTTCAAAACTGAAAAAAAAGGTATGCCAGAAGGTGTTTCATTAAATACTTCCATCAACTCTATACATATTTCTCCTATTAATAACTAAAATGATAAGGGATTAACAACATTAAATTTAAAAAAATTTTCTTTGTCCTCTGTATTCCAATGAAATTTAAAATTTATTTTGAAGTTATTTAATTTACTGTCTTTAAATTACAAATACATTACTTTTTATTTAATTTTGATATTCAACAATTTCAATTATTTTTATGTATAATTATAATACTTTCAAAGTAATTAGAATGAAATCACCATATCTCAGCCCTAGTCATTACTTATTACTAGTCATTAGTCATTACTGATATCAAAAGATAAAAATACAAATATATATACATACATTTTTTTTTCATATGAATACACAGTTGAAAAGTTAGGAAGGTACTAGTATTAACAATAGATTTCATCATATTTAATATAAGACATAAATGCATAGGTCATATCAGAAGAAGGAAAACAAAAATATTTAACAAATTCAAATTATCAACTATTTTCTATACTTCTTGTAGATATGTTATATAAAATGTACTTTATTGCTTACGACTCAAATATATATATTTTTTTATTAATATTAATATTAGAGCGTCTGCAGCTGTTCAAAAATTTGTTATGACTGTTAAAAACTATATTAACCCTTTTGATCCATCAATCGATCCAAATATTTTATTCAATATTTTAACTGGAAAAGAAGCTTCATCAGAAACTAGTAATTTTTTACTTAATGTTCAAATTAATGGTAATGATCTACGTGAAAAATTTATTTCGGATTGTTCAATGGACTCAAACCGATTTGAAAAGCCAATACAAAAACAGAAAATTGTAAGTTTTTTAAACGAAAATACTAAAAAAAAAGATTTCTTCTACTCCTGGAAAAGTACAGGTAATAAGAATGCAAAGAAATGTATTTGGAAGAATGCTAGGGATTTCACTAGAAAATCAAATTGATATATTAGAAATTTTAACATACCCATTAACACCTATTCCAACATCTATGTGTCATTTAGACGGAAGTACCTATGTATAAAACTGATAAGTCAGTTTTAATGAAAATTTTAGAAGAAAAAATGAGTCAAAAAACGAACCACCCGAATACCCAGATGCATTAATTATGAGTTCTAATCGCCAGCCTCATAGCTAAATAATGATGTGGATAAGGTGTACAGGTAGTAGGCCTTGGGGAGTATAGTAAAAATATACATTACCAGTGGTTGGCACCACGACGGAGTAAACGTCGCATAGTGGTCCGAAAAAATAAAAAACCGGCATTTTTTGAATAAACATGTCATTTGAAAGATTTTGGTGAGAAATTTAAATTTTTGATAAATTTGAGGTCTGTAGTGGCCTGTAAAGTACCGACAATTTAAAGTGCTTCTAAGGTGGTCATGTTGATACTCAAATCATATCTAAATTTTGCGAGCAAGACATTTATGCAATTTTCAAGTTCATATTTTCAGCCAATTTTTTAAAATGACACTTTATATACGTCAAATAGCAAATAAAACCAATTTTTGTACTTAAAAGTCATTTTTTTATTTGCGCAGTCGTGCGCAGTTAATTCATGCTCCTAATTCTCTAAAATATAACATTTACTACCAGATGAAAGAAAAAAAAGTTGCTCTTTTTTTGCCTTTTCTAATATATAAGTATTTATTTTTGAAAAAATGTTTGATTTTACATGAAATTATTAATACTCAATAACAAAGTTAAACTTTTTCGTTTTATGTAGTTGAGTGTTTAAAATAATAGTTAAAAATATATTTTAATAACTGGTTATCTATATCTTTCTAGCAGTTGTTTATTTTTGAAATTTAAGATAAGAAAATTGGGTTACTATTAAATGCTACGTTTATCAAATGACAAATATACTAAAATTGTCAGTCGGTGTAACACTGTAACAAGTTCGTTCTAACGATACCGTTGTGATAATCCACGTGTATTGTATATTGCGATTGTTAAACTTTTAAATTATATTGTACGTTTGAATTGTGGCCGTAGCTTTATTTATTTATTATATAATCAATGGACAATATACGAGTAATGAAGGTGAAAGTGATTAATATACATAACGTGTGCGCTAATTTAAAATCTAAAAATGAAAAACTTATAACAATTATTCATTATTTAAAAACAAAATTGTCCAAAGAAGCAGCTGAATCTAGAAATAAAGATGTTCGTAACTATCGAGCACTTTTTACCCGAAAGACATCTCGTTTACATACAAACACCGATTTATTTCATAGACTTTTGACGACTTCAGATCCATATATTTCTTCTTTGAGAGAAGCACCAAAAATAAAGCTAAAACAATTTAACGCAGAAGTCAGATCGTTATTATTAATCAGAAACGATATACGTCCTTCTTTACCTAGTGTTTCTGATATATCTGATTTATCATTTATGAGTATATCAGATGAAGAAGATGATGACGAAGATAACGAACACGATAGTGAATTTGAAAATTAATCAGTCATTTTGAATACTAGTAAGTTCATATGATAATTTCACTTAAGAATATTAATAAATTAATATATTAATAGATATTTGTTTGGTTTTTCAGAGTCTTGTGTACCTATTACATAATTTATTAAATTATGCAACTGAAAAATTTGGATTAACAGTAAAGTTTAATTTTGTTATTGAGTATTAATAATTTCATGTAAAATCAAACATTTTTTCAAAAATAAATACTTATATATTAGAAAAGGCAAAAAAAGAGCAATTTTTTTTTCTTTCATCTGGTAGTAAATGTTATACTTTAGAGAATTAGGAGCATGAATTAACTGCGCACGACTGCGCAAATAAAAAATAATGACTTTTAAGTACAAAAATTGGTTTTATTTGCTATTTGACGTATATGAAGTGTCATTTTAAAAAATTGGCTGAAAATATGAACTTGAAAATTGCATAAATGTCTTGCTCGCAAAATTTAGATATGATTTGAGTACCAACATGACCACCTTAGAAGCACTTTAAATTTTCGGTACTTTACAGGCCACTACAGACCTTAAATTTATCAAAAATTTAAATTTCTCACCAAAATCTTTCAAATGACACTAAATGACATGTTTATTCAAAAAATGCGGGTTTTTTATTTTTTCGGACCACTGTGCGTCGCGGCGAGCACAAACGACTTTGCTATCGGGAGCTGATAAGCGGAACGCGATAGAAACATACGTGTGGACTGTACGGTGTCGCAACACGAACTGAATCCAATGTTCAATCAAAAAATCTTTAAAATTTCTATTTCTTAACTCTTTTATAAAATCAGCTGGCCTAGTTTGATCGGGTCCAGATGTTACATATTTAGAACTGTTTTGAATGGTTTGAGACCTTTTTTCATGTTCTCTATCTTTAATTGAAAAGGAAAATATTGATCAAAGACTAAATCTATTCTTTTAGCTTTGTATCGTGTTATCATTTGCAAAAGCACAGTAGAAATACTACCAAACGTTTTCGGAAAGTCTCTTATTAAGTGTAATACAAAAAATCCATCTATTATTAATGCATCTGGGTATTCGGGTGGTTCGTTTTTTTGACTCATTTTTTCTTCTAAAATTTTCATTAAAACTGACATCAGATTCAAGAGCAAAATTAACTTTATTTAAGAATTAATAAAAAGTAATGTGCTTTTTGGTGCAACAACCAGATAAGTCCATGTTCCCTACAACTTTGACTAACAATATTTCAATACCAAACATTTTTTTTCAATTTTAACTTCAAAGATGTATGTATAAATGAGCATAGAATTCAAATATATTTAGTTGATAGGATTTTAGCATAAATAATAATTTTTAAACTAAATTTACATTGTCTTGACAAATTTCAAAAAATGGATTTACCTGGTTGTTGCAGCAAGCCCTTCAATTCATCTCGAAAAATAATTAATCTACATGATAGAGGGGCCCGGATTTAGTTCTTTACCCGGGCCAAAAATATGATGTGGGGCGCCTGCGTCGGTGGATAAACATATTAAAATAATATCTTGTGGTGAGGGGCTATTGTTAATGGAAAATATTGCCACGGACCACGAAGCCTTTTACGATGCTCTTGACTGGATATTACCACTGTAAATCTTCCACAAAATTCCAAACAGTGCATCGGGTCGGTAGCTTGCTGGTCGGTTCTGACTAACCTTTTATAGTTTGCTCTAGACCACGGGCGCAGCGTCAAGGTTCCCGAAAACATGTCAGATTAAGTTTATGTGCATACGACACTAACACGCGGGTGGCCCTCAGAGCAGTCCACGTGGGACGCCCGTAGTTGGAAACTTGGAATTGAATGGTCTTTCGACGCAAAAGCCTCGTCACGACAGGAGCGGTTTAATCTGCTACTCCCAACTAAGCACAGCCGTTGATAAATAAGACCGGTACAACGGCGGGTCGGTGTAGCCTAGGTGTTCGAAATGCCCCTCCATTTTAAAATATAGAATGTAATTATTTTTGCTACTATTTTTTTTTATAGTCCAGTACATTAATAGAATTAAGTTACCTTCATTAACACCCTAATACTTAAAAAAAAGTTAACTTAGTATTTAATTAATTATCTGTATCAAAATATTTAATTTTTGTTGTTTAAATACAATTTTATGAACTTATATTGATGTGTTATCATTTAGTATAGTATCATATAAGTACTATTATCTATAAAATTTACCAACGAACAACGAACATAATCTGATTTTAATACATTGGTATTAAAATTATTACAATAAATCATTTCATTTTTTTGGATATAACAACAGTAGCATACATTTTTTTGAAATGTTAATTTATACTGCCAAATAAATGTTGACTGTTATCATAAAGTTGTTACCATAGATAATAAATGATTATTCATTTATTATCTATGGTTGTTACATAGTATTTGTTATCATTCAATTAATATGATATTATCACAGATTAGATTAAAATATTTCGTATTTACCGGATTACCGCCAAATGCAGTTTTCTTTTGTTCAAATTGTTTTCAATTCAGTAAGGAAAACATTAAATTTCTTTTTGAATTTAACTTTAATATTTTCTATAAACAATTCGTCAACTCAGGTAACAGTTCTATAACTTAAACGGATAATTACCATTTGTTTGTTCATTTAAATATATGTATTTTAAATTACTTTTTTTTGTTGATAATTTGGTATTCCTATTAACTTATATCATTGAAAATAATATTTAATTATGATAAATTTTGTATTGTTTAGGTTTTTAAAATGGTTCATTGTTTTAATGAAATGAAAATAAATAACCCATAGAGTATATTATAACGGATTAGAAATAAGTGTTCAATAAAAATCAAATTATATTTGTTTCAACATGAGGAGAAGTCGTGCACCATCTCAACAATTTCCACTCGTGCCGAAAGAAGACATTGGTAATTATATTTGTTAATAATGTGGCTATTGAATTTGTGTTGTTACTGTTTTTTACTTAAATTATCTATCACCTTTTCATTTTTTTATTGTAATTAAGTTAATATCACTTTAAACAAATTAATATTGCTTCAATAAATTTGACATAATTTATTTTTAATATTTTAAATAAATATTGAAATATGTTTTATAAATATTAAGTTTGTATTATAAACTAACTTAAGCTTATCATTAAATACTTCTTTGAATATATTTACATTGACAATTTTTCAAATTTATTGATTTTATTGTTTTTTTAGAAAAAGGAGTGAAAGTAGTTAGATCAGGTTCAGAAATTCTTTCATTGATCAAGTCCTGTGAAGATACTACTTTAAAGAATGCCTCTAAAACTATCCAACCGACAAATGATTCAATAAAAAACTGTGTTACACCTCTTTTGCAAATTCCTCAAAACATTCCTAAAAAATTATGTAAACCAATCGGTCCAAAACGTATATTGGAGCCCAATATACTTAGAACACCTCAAGTACCAGACATTTTAGATCAAGGAAATAAAGAGATTTCTAATCAATCATCCAATAGCTCTAGAACTAAAAAGTTAGTATTGATTCACATTAAATATTAGGTATTCGTTTAGTATGTGACCTACCGGTTGAAAATCGATTTAATATGTGACCTACCTGTATTACTGGATTTAGTGTGTAACTTACCAAGACGATTATCTATATTATAGGTATAGACAATCTATGATTGCTTATCTTTATAGTTGAATTATATTACATTTACTGCTTTTTACCAATAGATATTTTGTCATTCTAACATTATCGACAATATTGTCAGTACCTGTTCTGTCATCAATCCGATATCGCGTGTTTAAAACTTCAAAATGTTGGCAGTTGAATTGTATGCGATTATTTCTTCTGAAAAAACAGTATTAGAATTTTTACAAAAAAATAAACTATAACCAAAAAAATAACAAAACTAATTTATGCCATAAATGTCATGGTGAAACAAAGATGTACATGAGAAAAAAAAGATTGGCTATGGGTGAAATTCGAGAGATCAATAATATACAATGTATCACAAAAGGATGTCAGACATATAAATCAATTCGATAAACGAATGGATTTTTACATACACTGATCTTAATGCACGATGCAATTCTAATCTCAGTTTGGGCCAAATACTAGAACTTATGTATTATTGGTCACAAGATTTACCCATAAAAACTGTTTTTGATTTGATGGGCTGTTCAAATGCAACCATTGTTGACTGGTTTAATTTGTGTAGAGACGTGTGTTGTTCATTATTTCAAAAACGTGAAAAGATGGGAGGACAAAATATAGTGGTTCAAATTGATGAATCGTTATTGAGAGGGAGAAGAAAGTATAACTGATGAAGACTGCTGCTAAGTGATCTGCGTCATGAACAAGTACAAGATAACTCGGCAGACTTCAATTTTGACAGTGATCAAGAAAATCAAATAAACCTTGCTAATTCACCTACATCAAACAGAAATTATGGTCGTAGACTAGAAAGACCCTGCGTATTCAGATTATTTAGCAAAATTGGAGATAATTTGGAACAAAGATTTTTTGTTGTAGAAAAACGTGATAGAGAAACTTTAATTCCGATTATCGAAAAAGAAATATTACCTGGTTTTATTATAATGTCAGATGAATGGAGAGCATATTCTTGTTTAAAAAATATAGGGTATGATCATAGAACAGTAAACAGTTCAAAAAAATTTGTTGATCCAACTACTGGAGCTCACACACAAACAATTGAATGTTCATGGGGAGTGTTAAAAACTAAAATCCTACGAAAAATGCATGGAACATCAGCTGAAATGTTGCCACATCATTTAATTGAGGCATGGTATCGATCTATCAACAGGCAAGATACAATTTTTAAAAAAATTTTAAGCGATGTACAAAAAGTGTATTGCCAAACATAATTTAATTTTATGCATTTTTTTTTTATACTGATATTCTGTAATAATGAAATAACCTAATTTTATAATTTTTAATTGTAGCTATTTTTAAATTAATTTTGACTGATATTGAATACATTCCGTAATCTGTAATAATAAAATAACGCTTAATTATATAATTTTTAATTTGAATGTTTTTAAATTAATTTAAAATAAACGATCACCCTATACGGTAGGTCACATACTAAACGAATACCAAATATTATTATTTTTTTTTTATGAAATTTGATTTTCAGATATAATGTCACATGGGGCAAACAGACAAAAAAAAAGCATAAAACGTGGGAAGGTGACGGATACTTGATTGTGTCTAATAAATCAATTACACTTTACGTAATTATAAATTATTATAATTTGTTCATAGTTTTGTGTTTAATAGATTACAATTTTTAGGATTTGGATGATCATAAATTAGGTAGTTGCAGTGATATAAAATCATCAGATTTAGAAGATGGTTCCATTATTGTTGTTGGTAGTAAACAAGTCCAGGTGTTAGATTTGGTTGAAGAGTTTGATACTACAACTCCAAAATCAATTATAGTTTCATGCCCTGTACCTCCGCGTAAACGGCCTAAGATTCTAATTGATGACATTTCCCCTGACGCATTAATCATGCCGAAACCTGATATTGATCATCAGGTAAATATATTAAAATGAAATTATTATTATGACTATTTATCATGTTTTCTCTATTATATGTGAAGTCTTTCTTCAACAAAAAAGGTGAAGAAATTACTCCAGTTGTGCTAGATTCTTTTCTTGCAAAACTTCTAAGACCTCATCAAAAAACAGGTGTAATTTTTTTATATGAATGTGTTTCTGGATTTAAAGCTCAACAATATTTTGGCGCTATATTGGCCGACGAGATGGGTTTAGGCAAGACATTTCAAACTATTTGTCTGGTTTGGTAAAATTGTGATTGGATTTAATATGATAATAACTAAGTACTTAATATTTTAAATGAACTTTTTTTAAATTATAGGATGTTGCTGAAAAGTGGACCTTATGGAGGAATACCTATCGCTAAAAGGGTGTTAATAGTTGCCCCTAGTAGTCTTGTAGGGAATTGGGAAAATGAATTCGTCAGATGGTTGGGAAGAGGTAGATTAAGATTATTTTCTGTTGATCAAGTAAGTTTATTTGAATTTCTTTTTACATCTGATTATTATTAATAGTTAATGAATATTTTTATTTAATATTTGTAGAAAAAAAAACCGTCAGAGTTTGCTAGGCTACCTTCACGAAATTATCCTATAATGATTACTTCATATGAAATGTTAGTACGTTATATTGAAGAAATTGAAAAAATACATTTTGATCTAATGATATGTGATGAGGGCCATAGGTTAAAAAATAATAACACAAATACATCAATTGCTCTTACTCAGATAGAATGCAAACGTAGAGTTTTATTGACCGGTACGCCAATTCAGAATGAACTTTCAGAATTTTTTGCATTAATAGACTTTGTTAATCCTGGAATATTGGGCACTTATTCAATGTTTAAACGAGAATTCGAGGATAAGATTGTAGAATCTCAACAACCGGAATGCCATCCACAAATAATTGCTCAAGGAAAACAAAAAGCTTCAGAACTTAATGAAATTACTGAAAAATTTATTTTGAGAAGAACTCAAGATGTCAATAATAAATATTTACCTTCTAAAAATGAATATATAATATTTTGTGCAATGACTTCTGTTCAGGTAATTCTCTAAAAAATATGAACACATTATAATGTTCATCTACTTAAATCATATATTTTTAGATTCGTTTGTATGAAGAAACTGTATCATATTGGGAAAATCGTGTACAAGAATTTGGTTTAAGTACTATTTCACATTTAAGTATAATTACTATGTTAAAGAAAATTTGCAATCACCCTGAATTAGTGCTGAATAAAAATCTAACTTCTGACTCTACTGAGGTCTGTAAAATAGAAAATATAATTTTAAATGTTAAATTAAAATGTTTATTTTTTAGGAAACACTTAGTCAACATTTGAATTGTTCTGTCATTTCAAAGTATTCATTAATAGAGAGTTCCGGAAAGCTTATAATTGTTGATAACTTACTAAACGAATTGTATAAAAATGGCTCTGAAAAAATTGTTTTGATATCATATTATACTCAGACTTTAGATGTATTTGTGAAGTTATGTAATACGAAACATTACAAATATTTAAGACTTGATGGAACTACTGCCACTTCTCAACGAACCGATATTGTGAAACAGTTTAACATAACAAACTCAGATTATAGTACTTATACATTTTTAAAAAAAGAACAATAATTTGATTTTGCATGAAGTGATCCTCATTTAAATAATATTTCATTAACTTTAGGAATTCTTTTGCTAAGTGCAAAAGCAGGCGGTGTTGGTCTGAATCTTATTGGTGCATCTAATTTGATTTTATATGATTCTGATTGGAATCCAGCATCTGACCAACAAGCTATGGCTAGGATTTGGAGAGATGGTCAGAAAAAAAATGTCCACATTTATAGGTTATTGACTAGTGGTACTATAGAAGAAAAGATATTTCAAAGACAAATTAGCAAAACTGGTCTGAGTGAAGCTATTACTAATCCTGATAATCAAAACAACACAAAACTATCATTTGATCAACTAAAAGTATAGTTTTAACCATTTGTAATGAAACAAACAATAATTCATATTTTTTTTGTAACATTTTAGGATTTATTTAACTTTAAAAAAGATGTTTTTTGTCTAACTCATGATTTATTGGAGTGTGATTGTGAAGGAAATGGCGTTATTCTTAGTAAAAACTGTGAATATGAAAGCAACGGCGAAAAATCTGAAACACCAATAAGAGTAAATGAACTGATGAAATGGGAGCATCATTCATCTCCATTCCACAACGGTGTTTTAGAAGTAGGTATTAGTTTTATGTTTATAATCATAATATTATCATTGTTTTTACAAATTAAATATTGTTCTCTACATTTAATGAAAATAATTTTTTTTGTTCTATATAGATACCTTCATTTTATGATTATTATTGTTAAATTTATAGAATATTTGTTATATAGCTGTTGATTTTTGTACTATTCATTTTTTTCCAATCATAATGTTTGTTTTTCAATTATTAGCTTAACAATTTAAATTTGTGTAAAGTAAAATGTTTCATTATTAGTTTATGATATGCAATTTAGATTATACTTCTATCTAATGTATATGATTTAAAGTAGAAAAATAAAATTGATCAGAAATTATTTTTCATAAAAATTAAGTTGATTCTACATCACTATTGATGAAGTAGTTTTTTCTTTGAAAATACTACACGTATTGTACTGATTCTACAATCTTTTCTAATAATGTGTACAAATTGAAATTATCCTTTACTATGTCTTATAGTATGAAAATAAATTTCATTTTGCTAAAATATACAGCCTTAAAAACAATAATACTGTTAATGTTTTTAATATGTTAAAATATTTTAATAATCTAACCTAATGTATGGTATTAGTTAGTAAAACATTTGATTGCTAGGTACTTAAATTTAACTAATACAGGTTAACTTTTTATATGAAAATAGTGATTTATATATTTTTATGTTATGAGTCATATTTATTTTTCTATCACTTATTTTGTGTTTACCTGTAAACTAGATTAAGCGACTTTTGCGTTCACTGGTGTCAGCAATGTATATTTCCTTTTCGCCACAGAAAAAGGAAGTGACATTTTCTGTTAATATATGATGAATTCATAAATTATAATTAATTTCTTGTTTCTACAGCTAAAATTAAATGAAACAATCAGTTTAATATTATATTTCTAAATATGTAAAATTCTCCCAATATGTTACTGTACCTAAAATATGCATTTACATGTAAAATTAAAATTTTTCCATGCATTATCTGTTACACTTACTGTCTATATTTTTGTTGTCACTGATCTGCATACACTCGATCTGAACCTTTGTTAAACTTATAATTTGATGTTACTAAACTTTTTCAAATTTATAGCCAATTTACATCCAATTTTTTGTACAAATAAAGTATGACTAATTTATAGTGTGATTTTTAGTAGTATTAAAATTATTATCTAATATTTCATTATTTTTATTTAAAAATAATTCTAAAATTACATGATGACTAATAAATTTATGTGGTTATTCTGTTTTAGGCTATAAACCTGTCTGGAGTATCAAATACTATTCGTTTCTTGTTTAGAAACAAAACAAATTA
The DNA here is from genome assembly GCA_027580255.1 of Therioaphis trifolii. Taxonomy (NCBI): domain Eukaryota; kingdom Metazoa; phylum Arthropoda; class Insecta; order Hemiptera; family Aphididae; genus Therioaphis; species Therioaphis trifolii. Next base: position 111,546,744 of record CM050404.1, on the reverse strand, counting down.
ATTGCAAATTCAGTATGATGTCAATTATTTTTAATTTTAAAATGTCACTTAGTTCCTAATGTATTTATCTTATATCAAAAATGTTATAGATTTAATCTATTTCATAAGATGTTTTTGTGATTTTTAAGGTCATATTTTATAATAATACATACAACAAATATATGTTATGTGATATTTAATTAAAATGATTTGTAGGTCTGTAAAATATGTAATTGTTTAATAAAATAATGTTACAATTATTGTGTTGGTGTGTGTGTATATATATATAATTATAATTAAAATAATAATATTCTGTGAAAATTAAAAAGGATATACTATTGTATATTAGGTTAAATTATATTAGGTATAGGTTAAAAATTTGACATACAATTTATACTATTAAATCATTCAGGTAAATGTTAGTACCAAAATTATTGTTTTATATTGTTTAATTTCATGTAGTGTAATATTTATTTTACACATTTATAGTTTGGGTAAAATAAAACTAATAAAGATACACATTATGTAAGTAATAATTTTATATTAAATACTGACACAAACAGGATACATAATAGTTAACAACATTTTATCTTTAGCAAATAAAATGTATATTTGTATTCTTAAACTAGTATACATAGGTAACAGTTATTATATGATTTTTATAAACCATTAATAATTAAGTCTTATAAGTATTACAATTATATTTAAAAATATATCTTTCACAAATTAATTCAGCCATTTTATGTTTTAATACTGATACTTTTCTTATACTTATTTATATAATATAACAAAACCCTTAAATGATTTTACAATTTTCTACTAAATAAGTTTAATATGTCAAGCTCAAACATGAAACTCTCAGCTTGAAGCAAAAACTAACTTCAAAAACTCAAGTATTTAAAAGTGTAGTTTGCATTTCTCTTGAATGATGTTTTTGCAAATAAACATTTGATTATTTATTAATTTAATTGTTGTTATTAATTAATAATTATTGTGGCTATTATTCAAACATTTTAATAATTTAATACAGTTACCTATTTAAAACGTAGAATGTAGTAATATTTTATTTTTCAAAATTTGTGGACAAATCAAGGAAATGGTAGCTTTAAAAATATGATTTAATGTTAGAAATTGAATTTCAAAGTTTCTACTTAATTTATTAAAACATAATTTTAATAACTGGCGGATATTAAGACTATACAATTGATGAATATGAAAAAAGAAAAACGATTATTAGTTTTTGCTTCAATATGACGAGACTTATGTTATTAAAATCATGTGAATGAATGACATAGGAATTTTGACACAATGAATTTGTGAAAAAATAATCATGGCACTTAATTAATCAGTTAATGTGGGAGAGAACTCTATATTTTCTATTTATCCTGCTAACTATGTTCGTATGATTGGAAACAATAATATTAAAAATAAATCGTATAAATTTCACAAATAAGATATCAAGTCCCATGTGATAAAAAAAAATGATTGATACAAATAAAATGGTTGAATTTTGGATACAATTATAACTTTTCATAACACATCGGGAATTGACAAATTGATCATGGAGACATGAAGAAACGAGCGTATTTGTTATGTCTGTGACTTGCAAAGTTTCCATGGCTACAAGTCAGTAATTTATTTTGTTTTGAATTATTTTTAACGATCCTTTGAAAATCGGATATCTTAAGAAACTGAATGAAATGTATAATCGACGTGTTATACGGTTTCAATATTTTAATATTCGCGACTGACCCACTACTAAGTATGTACAGCGTATATATATTTTATAATCGATATTTCCCCCAATTCTGTCTTCCCCCGCAAGTGTCATTTTTAATATTCCAATTATATTTCTGGGTGACAGGTTAATAATATTTTAAGTGTTTATAATGAAAAAAAAAAAACAATATAATACCTACAAGTGATGTAGTAAGACATTTATTGTATATATTGTGTGTGTGTGTGTTTGTCTAGGTATGTATACAATATATAAATGAGTCGTTTATGTATATATGTGTAAGTATAATACATAGGTACCTGTTTATTATGAATACACACACACACACACATACACAAGCACATAATTGGACGGAGATACAGTGGTGCGATTTATAGATATTCTGTGGGCTTTGTCGTGTCGCATGCGAAAAATTATGTGTTCTCAAACGTATATTTTATTGTTTAGGTACACGCATCTACGGATACTTAAAAGTATACAACATATATTGGTTTTTTTGAGGGGGGGGGGGGTGCCGTCGGAATCGAATAAAAATACACTGTATTTGATATCACGTAGGTAAAATGAAGCATAAATGTCGAATTTTCGATTCCTCTCACTTTTTTTGTCTATCATCTAATAATATGCTACTTTATCTGAATGTCGTATCGCTAAGTAAATATATATGTATATATGTACGAGTATATACATAGATATACCTATTTACACACAATGAAACCCCCGTTTATTATCTAGACCCTTTGAACACCCTATAGCTGAAGAATACTTGTAAATTTACATCCATCCTACCGGCAACGCGACGTCTTTCAATGGGTCGTGTTAACCGTTTTTTCATTATCCGCAGGCGTTCGTTACAAGAAGGATTATTTCGCTGTATTTCGATAGTTTACGACAAAAACACTGACCTATAATGTTTTACGTTCACATCTGTATCTACGTTTCACATCACACGGCAAAGGCCACGGAAGAAACGCGTTCTATTTGTTTCATAAGTTCTAACACACGTTCAATGAGAATGAGTAATAATATGTACCTTTTGCCGGTTCTCCGACACACCTTTCAGCACCCTGCTGGCGGTGGACATTTTGGGAAAAGACGATTAAAATTATACGTACACTGTGAATACTATTCGTTCAGTAGTGTGTTTTCGTTATGTTATAATGTTATAGATTCATATACAGTTTGTGATGTCCAACGTGGTGGCTTGAGGCGGCATGGGCAGCGTCACGTCCACTCGGGTACATTTGTCACGATCGGTATATTTCTTCCGGAAAACAATAAATACACGTTTATGAATATTATTACGATATTGTTTTGATTTTTCCATACATATTATGCCATAAATTTTAAATAGGTAATTGGCTTTGTATAACGCGCGGGAAACGCGGTGGTAAAGGGTTCCTATTGTAGTCGTCGTGTCGGTCGCGCGTGACGTAGGTATGGCGTAATCGCGTTTCGTATCGTATAATTATTGGACTGATTTCATTGAAAAATACGCTAATTTATTTGAACTTGGTCGTTGGTGTATTTTTTCGTCTCCAGACAATTTTATTCAAAACTGAATAGAGGAGCCTTATTATTCCTGTAACAGTATTATTGTAGGATCTTATTACTTGTACACCACGGTTGTACTTAAAGTAGATTTATCGAAACAAAATTAGACGCAACAAGGCGTGCAATACTTATATGTTGGTAGTTATTACGCGCAATTGTTTTGTGGACAATGCAGTGTTTGATACGTTTTCAGTATTTGCGGAAATGGCGTACATTATACGATACCATTCTAAAATCACAATCGACAACTAAAACGTTAAACTTCATAAGCGGGTATTTGGTTACATTTGTGTGTGTGTGTGTGGGGGGGAGGGGGGTGGCTTAACATTTTTCTTTACCCATTAGCATGTGAAACATGAGAAACAACAGAAACGATTTTCCGTCTACTAGCTATAGTTTACTAAGTTTACTTCATTCTAGCCGAAGTGCCGTATATTTATATAAATATATTATAATATATTCATAGATAGTAAGTAAAGGTGATAAAAACAAAATAAAATAAATAAATAAATAATTGATAGCTTCTAAATTTTTTTATTTTTAAGTTATAAATCTGTTCTTTTCGGCATATATATATATATATATCAATACTTTCATTATAATTGAATATTGATACATTTAGATATACTTTTTCCTATGTAAAAAATTTATCAAACACATTGAACTTACGTTGGTACGATTAGTATAGTATACTCAGTATATAGTAAAAGAAAAAAACATTCCGCGAGAGCTCGATAAAGTTCTGGGGAGTGCAGACCCCTAAGTCCCCTTCAATATCTGCCAATGCTTTAGAGAGAACAATAAAAATACGAAACGCGATTTCGCATTTATTTCTGTTCAATAAGCATTATTTTAAAACTACTAGGACAACAGGGGACATAATCAAAATAAATTCGTTGTGACCTGAAAATGCTTTCACGGTTTTATTTAAATAATTCGCTCGGTTTCCGTCGTATTCGTATGTAACACGATTATAACGATTATTATTTAAGTAGATTAAAAATAAAAAACCAAAAACGGCGAATCAGTGGAGTAATGTGTGTAACTAGTAATTAAAGTATTATGATGATGTAACTAGCGAGTTGTTGGTGTTCGCAATGTGCTCGGAGAAAGATAGATTCGACTGTTTCAATTCATATGCGCGGTAACCTGTATTTGTTAACCTGTGTGCGGTAACTCGCTGAATACCAAACTTTGATGAGCCGCGTGTCTCGCCATCAATGTCTTAAACTTCGGGAGACGGAATCGGCAAAACCGACGAGATAGTAAAATAATAGATAACAAGCGAATAAGCGGAATCCATTCAGGTGCGTAGTAGTAACATGTCACTATAGTATAATATAATGTATTGACGGAGATGGTAGGCGGCTGTGACTTTATGACGGTCGTACTTAAAAAATAATGATTTGACGTCACCGTCGCGTAACTAACGCGGATATTGCATAACGTACACAAAACGACACGACCCGAGTTATGGAATAATATACACATACATTTAATGATATACGAGTTGAACTGCTAATGCAGAACAAATAATTATTCATCGCACTCGGAATTTACTCGTTTTACCTAGTTTAACCTAGTCTTTCCGACTTTGAACTCGGAAGAAACACCCGTCTATACGAATCGCGGTCGTGACTTGTGGACGCTCGCACTCGGAAACGAGGCGACTCGTAATAATATCGGAAGGAAATTTTTAGAGGGAGGAATGATACGATAAAGCGCGTTGAGAAAATCACGATCTACGAGGATTCTCGAGAGATGCCGCGTGGCGTGGGCGCTACAGTACGGTGTTCGATCGGTAGTACTCACGAATTTCGTCGGCGACGTGGGCACCGGCACGTACTTGACGATCACCGGGGTCCGGAAACAGCAGCACTGCCTGATGACCGGGCAAAACGAACCGACGACGAACAACATGACAGCCACGCCGCCGCTGTGGACGGAAAACAAAAACAATATTTTTCGTATTATTCGTATTATTATTATTATTATTATTATTACGCGTCTCGAGCACGGCGGTCTCACTCACCACAGGTACCAGAGGCTGTACACGTTGTCGCAACACTTGCCGTCGCCGCAGCAGTACTGTTCGCGCGTGCACAGGCCCGCTTTGCATATGGACGCGGACGCGGCGCCCACGTCGAGCACCAGCAGCACCAGCAGCGACAGCCCGCTGTAATTGCCGGTGACGGCGGCCCGCCGTGATGCCGGTCGCTGAGCCCAGGACGACGGCGGCGGCGATTTCGTCGCCATTATCGCGGCGGCGGCGGCGGTACAACAACACACGGCCGTGCGCGTTCGATGTCGCCGGGGAGCAGCGGCGCAAGACGTCGACGGGACGCGGCGGCGCCCGCAGCTGACGACCCCGAGCGCGCCGTTATCTCGCGGCCGTGCCAGTCGTCGTCAGCTGAGTCTCCGCCCGCGCCCTCACCCCGTCTTTTGCGCGACGTCGAGAAATCGATACGCACCCCTTCCCCCGAGCGCGTCGTAAATACACCGCCACCCATTCTCGTCGTCCCTGTCCCCGTAAATCCCTTCTCCTCTGCCGCGCCGTCACGCCACCACCGTGGTGTATGCGAGTCGTCTGCGAAATAACATTACGAAATATGCGTTTTTCTCCCGTCCAATCGAAAGTACACTGTATGCATCAAACCGTTATATACTATACTCTATGGGCGTAGTGATGGGACCCGGGTGTTAATTCCTGTGAATCCGAAACCGGTGCGATTTCTTTACGAATCGCCATCGAGTCCCTGTGATTGTACAGTCTTAGCCACCCTCTCGGAGTCTCGAAAGCCATGTACTGCACGGTGTGTGATTTGTCCACGAACGTTGTCTCACGGTTCCGGAAATAATCAAAGAACAATAGTACTTTGAACGCCATCACACGAAACACATTTCACTCTCCCGATGACAAGTTAAGGTTTTAATACATCATAATACGGGTTTTACTACAACATTGTGTGTTAAGAATGAAACATTCGAAAAATTCACTCAACGCGTTTGAGTATAACTTGTTCATAGATCCGTCTGAGCATCCGTATAATTTTGACCCTTAAACACCATAATTTGCTGATATGAATAACGTTAATTGGTAGTAAATCACTTCATTGCGGTCACTTCATTGCACCCCAATTCGTCGCGCGTCACTTTGCAGCAAACAAATTCAATATGCGTTATTCCATCCCACCCTAATTCATTGTGCGTCACTTCGTCACTGACGTTCCATCGTGTGATCGCACTTCATCGCGAGATGTATTTTATGCATTTTTTAATACGGCGAAACATCGTGAGATGAATTCATCCGTGATGAAACATCGCGGAATTCGTTAGTTTCGCAATAACGTGTTCATTGGGAAGATTGAAAAATTCGATAATCCCAACGAAATTGAGCGAATTCTCTGTAACTTTTTTGTTATTTTTCGAGGTTCTCAAAGATGCCACTGTAAAAAATCCAATAGAGCAGAATAATCTATTTTCCTAGTTATTACGGTGCATTAACTAATTTTATTTTCTACGAAGCAATTAATCAAGTACATGAGTCCTTCAATTTTTTTCACTACGTCTCTAGTGCATAATACATTTGCATCTCCTTGTGATGAAAATAAAGGGAAAAATATTTAATAACGCTTTTTGTTAAAGTTTTTTTTTTTTTTTTGTTAACCGATTATTTCTATAAATACAACAGTTCCACTTAAATCTCTCGTAAATCGTAATTGCTTACTATGTGTAGCTTAATGTTACTATTATTTTTGAAATAGTTGATGTATGTCTAGCTGAGTACTCACGCTATTCGTGTTTTCGGAAAACTTCCAGTGGTCGTTTCAGTTTGCGTGTCAGTTCCTGTGTTATAGCGTTTATATTTGAATTATACTGCATATATATAATATATACAACACATGGTATTTATGAATAAAAGCGTTGAAAATTGAACTTTTCGGTGTTCAAAAAATACGTTAATGCATCGTTTTTTAATAAACTATTTACCAGAGCCAAAAGGTCTTAAGCATAATGAAAAAGAATTACATATTTAAAAGTTGAAAGTATTTTATGGTTTAAAAATAGGCTTTTTATGGCTATTTTTACTCACAATAAGTCATAATGTTTGAACTATAATAACGTTAAAAATTCAAAAATCTTTATGATTTTTCGGCAATCGTTTTTATACCTATTACTTATTCTTATAATAACGGGAAAAGAGTGGTAAAAACACCTATTAACACTCTGTTTACGGTCTTTTTACTTATGCAAAATACGGGGGTGTTATAACAGCTATTTTATTGCCAACTTGTTTAAGTATAACTATATTGATGTACAATTATTATTGATAGTGCGAGTATTCAAGGAAAACTTACGGTTTGTACAACACTTGTGTATTTTTATATCTTTTATATGCGTATTTGACTTCAAAATCTATTAATGACAATGACATATTGTTGTCGGAAGTAATCACCCTTTAGCGTTAGTGAAAAATAACACGATATTAATGCAATAACGACAATGGGATATTTATAATTTACGTATATAACTCTTACTATATGTATAGTATTACACGGTTATGGTATTATTTTATTATTTTATTTATTCCGTGATTGCTCCGTTTAACGCAGAAGTTATGCAAACATACATACACATATATATTGTGTACTTAGAAAAGAGTGAAATATGGTCTATTTGTATTTTTGCAGGGAATGAAATTAATATTTTAACATTTGGAGCATAGAAACACGTATTTGTAATTAGTAATAATGTTTATACGTATTTAAATTCATACCCTATAGCAGGGTGGCAAAGTGTTATAAATAGTATGGTTTAAACATGTGTTTAAAACGTTTTAAACAAGTAGTTCTGTTTTAAACGTTTTATAAATAAACTATAAAACGTTATATTTAAGATTAAAAAAAAGTATTTTACTCTGGTAAATGTTTTGTAAATTTTGAGATAATTTGTGTGAATTGATACTCATAAATGACCATTCCTAAGTACTGCTAACTCTTAATGTCTCTCCTTCTCTTCGACAGGAACCCCAGAAATTATTTAACCAAACCACTAATAAATTAAAATTTCATGACATTGTCGATCAACAAATCAAATTAAACATTAATTGAAAATCCTATGATGACCTGGACCTAGCTGTTGAAAATCTCACAAATCTCATTCAAACTGTAGCTTGGTCATCTACAGTCACTTCTCTCAACCCTTTTAAGACTCCTACTATACCAGTCCACATTCATGAAATCATTGTTGAAAAACGTAGGTCAAGGGCCCTTTACCAACGAACCCACCTGCCTTCACAAAAGCAAAAATACAATAAACTAGCCAATCATCTAAAAAAATTGTTAGACAAACTCAAAAAAAAATCTCTTGAAAGTTTTATAACTAATCTCTAAAATGATGGTAGTCTTTGGAAAGCAACAAAAAATGCGTGCAAAACTAAAGCCCCAAACGTCCCTATAAAAAAAATGATGGCAGCTTTGCTATATCTGATACAGATAAAGCCGAACTGTTCAAACTCCATCTATCTGAAATTTTCCAGCCTCACCCTGATATTGCTTCTCCTAATATCATCAATTCTGTGGAAGAGTTTTTAAACTTCCCACTACCAGTAGCTCACCCTGTAAAACACTTCACTTCGAATGAAGTTAAATATGCTATTGTTATTTTTTAAATCTGCCGGGTTTGATCATATTACTGCTGAAGTCGCCAGATGCTTGCCAAAAAAAGCGATCATCCACCTCACACATTTATTTAACTCCGTTCTCAGGCTCTCATATTTTCCTACCCTCTGGAAATTCTCCATTATTATTCTTGTTCCAAAGCCCAATAAACCTCCTGACTTCATCTCCTCTTTACCGACCCATTAGTCTGTTACCTTTTTTCACTAAAATCCTCGAAAGACTTTTACTTAAACGAATTCTACCATGTCTAACTGTAAATTCTATTCTTCCCAACTCCCAGTTTGGTTTTCGATCTACCCACTCAACAATCCATCAAGTTCATAGAGTTGTAGATGCAATTTCCTATGCATCAGAAAAAAAAATTATACTGCACTTGCGTTTTTCTTGATATCTCTCAAGCATTTGATAGGGTCTGGCACGACGGGCTCCTTTTCAAATTGAAAAACATTTTACATCCTGCATACTTCCTGATCATTAAATCGTATCTGTCTGACAGATATTTCAGCACTTGTATCGGTGAAACCCTCTCCAGTGTAGCCAAAATATCGGCAGGTGTTCCGCATGGTGGAATTCTTTCGCCTGTGCTCTATAACATCTACTCCTCTGATCAACCCACCTCCCCGAATAGGCTAGTCGCCGACTATGCTGACGATAAAGCTATAATCTTAGTAAATAATGACCCGGTTATTGCTTCCCGCCATCTTCAAAATTACTTTTCCCTCGTGGAAGAATGGTACACCAACTGGCGGTTGAAAATAAATCAGTCAAAATCCGTGCATTGTATTTTTACGCTTAGACCTACTCCCTGCCCAGCTGTCTTCATTCATAGTATCTCTATTCCAAATTCTCAATCAGTTAAATATCTTGGACTAACTCTAGATCGTAGGTTAACCTGGGCCCATCATATCGACACCTCCTACGAAGAAGGACGTAACTCAATTTTTTCATTTTTCGGTTAATTTCATAATCTGATAGCCGTTTTTTTTCTTTATCTCCGACGAAAACGGCATTAACTCAACTCTGCCAAAAAGGTTATAAATATAATAAAATATAAACTCCTATTATTTGAATTATCAGCGAAAAAGAACGTAACTTTAGTTACGTCTATTTTAAATATCAATTTCCGTCGAATAAAGACGTAACTCAGGAAAATATTACTAGTATTGTTGGTATGATCGTTCTAAAATTATAAATACTACTTTATGTCTTCATTAAAATAGTTCTTTCCTAAAATTAATCGACTTATCATTATTTAAATCGAGATACGTCTTCATGAAAATTAAATATTTCCCACGAAAAAAAACTGAACTTGAGTTACGTCCTCGTTAAAACGAAATATTTCCCACGAAAAAAGACTTAACTTGAGTTACGTCTTCATAGTCTCAAAAAAAAAAAAAAGAAAAAGACGTAACTCAAAGACTTAGGTCAACAAAAGGTAATTAAACAAAAACAATACATTTCCAGCAAGCTACAAAAGAAATAAAAACTAACTAGAAAATTTTTTTTTAAAAACAATCACCATGGGAATAAGAATTTAATTCCAAAAACATTTTAACACTGTCCTGAAAAGTAGTGAATATTGAGTTACGTCCTTCTTCGTAGGGGGTGTCGATATGAAGTCTAAACGACTAAACTTAAACTCTCGATTACGCCTTCTTAAAACATTTATTAACAATAACAAATACACCAATATCAACACAAAACTGCTCATATATAAATATTTGATCAAACCAGCCTGGACCTATGGCATACAGTTATGGGGTAATACAAAAAAATCAAACACAAATAAAATACAAACATTTCAAAACATAGCACTCAGAAAACTTTTAAATGCTCCTCCTTACGTCTCAAACCACACTATTCACACTGATTTAAAAATAAAATTGGTACACGAAGAAGCTATAGCTCATTACCAACGCTTCCACAATCGTCTTCCTTCTAACAGTAACCCGCTAATACAAAATCTCGCAGTCCTTTCTATTCCTGGAAACCCATCCAGACGCTTAAAACGAAAATGGTGTCGTGACCTACTTGTTCACCCCTCTCCCATCAATTAATCCAAAGTCAGAGCTTCAGTTGTTTAACTAATTTTATATATATATATATTTAAAAAAAAAAAATCAATAGTGAGTGTCATTAGTGGATGACTTCTCACGACAAGCGTATCATGTTATAATTACTCAAATCATATAAACTTATTGTGCCCCTAAGGTATAGATTGTTTATCTCAAAACAAAGTGATCCTATAAGGGTCCGTTTTTTTCTTTTGAGGTACGGAACCCTAAAAAGAAAAAAAAAGGAGTAATACACCGGACGAGGATACAATGGAATCGTCAAGATTTATCAACCAACCGACCGCGCTATAGCCGCTTCAATTTAGTCATAGGAAGTGTAACAACCCGTAGAAACGTTTTACACCCCGTTGGTTGACGTGGGTACGCGAGTGTGCGTTTGAACGATGTGACACGCTGTTGTATTTAGGACTGACTCGCACGGCACGCACGTATATGCGTACGCACGCACTCGAGAACATCATGTAATATTATAGGTACACCGTCAGTGACGGGTACGGCAGCTTTGTGATGTGGCGGACAAAAAGGGCTAGAGTACACTACACACGTACGTACTTGAAAGCAAGATTTTTAATGCAGACAAGCTTTTGTCTTTAATCATTGTACACAAGAGGTACATGTATAATGTATAGTATGATGCGTAAAATTCACTGAAAAAACGTCGGATAAATGCGAAATCTGCAAAAGTTAATTTTTTTTAAGTAAGAGGTATAAAAAAATTAGTCAAAAACTTTTCTAAGTCTTTTGAATTGAGTTAAAATTTTGTTAAATGAATCTGTGACAATAACATATTTTCAAAATTGTACGTTCTGCAATATATGTTTAAGATAAAAAAAAAAACAGAAATAAAAAAACAATTATAACGTAGAATTTTTCGGAAGAAAATGGGAGGTACAGACGAATTGTAAATTTTTACAATTTTTTCATACAGATAAATAATTTTTTATCAAAAACTTTGTGAAATTAAAAAAATGTTTTTTGAAGTAAATACTGAAAGTAAACCACTGAACCATAAATAACAGTATTTTATATTTGAATGATTTGAATTCTTTTGTTAGAAAAATGTATATTTAGCATAGCATTAAAAACAAACTACTCTTAACAAAAAAACTGAAATGATACAATCCTTATACAGTAACATACTAACATCTTTCAGAATCTAGTACAGCCGTACAGGATTAAAGGCTAATGGTGTTCTCAGGATTTTATGTCGGTGTAGGGATATGAATATTTATTGTAAAGTGAGTCGTGAAGTCTATGCACTCTTTCGCTAATATCAAAAAACATATATTAAATGACAATATCTAATATTTTAACTATGCGTCATTTATATCTAGGTACAACATTTTACTAATTTTTCTTAATTTTTGGCATCATATTTAAAATTTTAAGAATTTCTTCAATAATCAACATACATATTCACTTCTTTACAGATGGCAAAAGTAGGCGTATTTTAGCGTTACAATTTTGGTCAACTTGGTTACTAGTTTTGTAAATTAAGTGTTTTGATGATAATGTTTACTGTAATTATCTGATGATTGAATGCACTTTTTGACTACCAAGTTGTTGAAATCAGCAATCATTTACAAACTATAGGTAAACTGTTTCGTTTTCTGATAATGCCACCAGTAGGATAATTAATTATTCAATTCAATTTTTTAATTTTTACTTTTGATTCATTGACTTTTCTTTACATAAATGTTTGTTAAGATGAAAATAGTGAAGCCAAGTATTATATAAAAAAAAAAAAAATCAAATATTTAATTTAAAAAATAACATTTTTTGGAATTAGTTTCGTTTACCTATGAACAACTAAAAAATTATCAAATATTTAAAAATGGAATATTTTTAAAAACTGTCTAAACGGGTATTAGTCGGAATTGATGTTCACAATGTGTTGAGAACTGGAACTGAATCAAAAACCAAAAAAATACATTTTTTTTAACCCAAACCGAATTGACACCAATAGAATCATTAAACGTTCCGGTTCCTATTTTTCACATAATTATTATCACGATTACATTAGACAAAATATTGAACTCTAAACAAACCGTTTTGGCAAGTTAGCAACCAAGTGGCTATTTGAGTAAACCTTTCTTCTAGGTCATTAGGTTGATGTTAGTTCTATCATAAAAATCCATTTAATGTTAATCCATGAAGACGGTTCTAAAAACTAGTAAATCAATCACATCATGTATATTCCATACCCTCCCTCCAGTGATAACGCCCATGCTTAGTGATTCTCTAGAATTACTTAGTATCTTGAATAATGCCTCGACACGGTCTTTTCATAATTATCTTATGAAGTTTCTATTAGTTATGTTTTATAAAGTTGACTTGAAACTAGTAACCATATTGGCGCACATTTATTTGTTACGGAATAAATATCATGATTTTATGATGTGCCTACTAAATTGTTTTTTTTGTTTTTTACTACATACATTTTTACGAAAACATAATCAAATATATATAATATAGTACATTACGTTAATGGTATTTATCCCTTGCACTTATTGAAACGACGGCGACGATGCATGGTTGTAAAATGTTGGACAGCGGTCAAACATACACATAATATTGCTTATTGATACAAATGAATTCGACCGCGACTCGTGCGAACGAGTTTGGTTTAATCTCATCCGGCAGCGACTGTTCGCGCGGTCTCGTGAGATCGTAAAAACGTTCTCGACTAATTCGCGGTATACTTGGTTGGCAGTACATTATAGTGTGGGCAGCTCATAATATTATCCTCGGCTCTGGGACATTGTAACGTAACGCGTAACGGTATACCGGGTTTGGCCAAAGTGGTCGATACCGGTTAATGCCGAATCCGGTCTGGTATTCGCGTCCGATCTTCCGGTATCCACGGTATTACCCTATATATTGCATTTAATATGTATTTATATGTACAAGTCCATATTGCATATGTCCGATACGCTAGACAACCCGATAGGCTGGAGGACATGTGAAGATCTCGTAACAAATTGCCGACGTGTAGCCGGGCATTAGGTCAGACGACTGGTGACTGTTAATCTAATGTTTCATATATATATATATATATATATATATATATATATTAACAGTTCAGTCGTTGTCCCACTGTGTGGTAGACAAATGGTCGAGATGAATATCCATCCGACTATCGATCTTTGTTTGTCTATATGGCTATATAATATAAGTTATAACTAAAAGCTGATCAATATATCTGTACACGTTCACGGTGCAGTGCAGCACAGAAAACCTGTAAAAAGTAATTTAAGTGTTTATAATTTGCTTCGTTATTTTTTTTCTTAAATTATTTCGAAAAATCGTTAAAATAATTTTCATATAAACAATGTTATGTGTTACTGTACCTACTTGAGTAGACTTTTGTATGCTACGATATTTACCTATTTATTTTTATTTTTTATAATTTTTAAGTAATTTTCAGTAAACTGCTGTGTATTTTGTTCGATACGCTAAACATTTTCGTAAATTGTGGATTTTTATTTTTTTTCCATTATTTTATCACAATGAAGCAGTATTTTCTTAATTTTATATAAAACAGAAATGAATTACACAATTTTTATTTGTTTGAACTTTCATTCGATTGTTAATAATTTCACCAAATTTTAATTGGTGTTAAGTAATATACTTTCTCGCTAACATATAGCAGGAAATTTAAATGTATAAAAAAAAAACCTAAATAAACAAAATTAAAAAACTATTCATAATTTAAAATTTTTTAAATAGAAAAATTAATGTATTGAATTAATATCTATGAATGTAAGAAGAAAAAACCAAAAGACTTAAAGGCTATATACTTATACGCAAAAAGAGTTTCAAAATTTTAATATTGTGAATCATAATTTTAATTTTAATTAAAACATTATTGAGACTAGTATCCGTTACTTGGGTTTAGGTTGCCAGAGCTGAATAATATGAATGTAAATAAGATTTTAAAAAATCGTCAGAAAGTCAGGTTAAAAGTTGTAAATTGTAACTAATCAAGTTACGTTGTATAATGTATAAGTATTACATTTATTGATTAATTAAAAAACGTATGCTAAGATAATCGCACTTATGCGGAAAATCGAAAATAGTATTGGATTTGTTGTTGATTATCCCCGATTCGAGTTACGTATAGCGTAATACTATACATTATATATCATATGAAATAAAATAAAAAAAATAAATAAATAAAAAAATATACATATACAATCCAGCGTTGCCTAACATAATTTATTAAATTGTATTTGTAGTATGTTGATTTAAATTTTAACTTTCCTTTAAATCCTGCCATTACGAATTTTGTTTGTTTATGTTTAGTACAACGAATTTCGGTGTAACAAACTTATACCGACATTTTTTTTTGATTTACTTGAAATTCGTTATATCCTGAGATAAAAATACTTTTATTAGTTAGAGTCCATGTTGTATCAGGAACTTCTGTAAAAAATTGCAAGTTTCTAAACTCAATTTACTGTACCTTGATCAATACGCATATCAAATGATGAGCCCCCTTTTACCTCTTTAGGGGTTGAATTTGAAAAATCCTGTCTTAGTGCGCAATTGTGTAATTACCGAAAAAAAATTAAAGTTTTTGTTTCAAGACAAATTTGAAAACCTGGTTAAATAAAAAAAAAAAAAAAACGCTCAAGGGTTGAATAGTGAAAAACATTTTCATTGTCATACAACCTATGTTGTATGAAGAATCCCTGTGCAACATTTCAAGCCTCTAGAAGTCTAGACCCAACGATTTAGATTGAGCGTTGGTACTTAAGTCAGTCAGTTTATATTTTTATACATATATAAATATTTAAAATTGGAAATTGACGTAAAAACAGTTTATTACATAATAATAATTATTGTTTAAACAACTATAGTTTAATAATTTACTTACACGCTTATAAAAAAAATCTGGAGTCACGGTTTTTGAAATTTTTCAGAATTGTTTGAGAAGTGTATGATTGATGTCATATTAAATTTCCAAAAGTATTTGTCAAAAATTTAAAACTTTATTAGAGATACACTATTAAAAAACAAGGTATTTTCAAACTTCTATTTTTAGCTCAAAAGTTGTCAAATTTTTTTGAAAATTTTTTAAAAGCATGTAGTGATACGTCAATAGTATATGGTGAAAATATCAAGTTTCTAGCAACATTATTTTTGGAGTGATGACGAAATTACTAAATTCGATTAAAGTGTCGTTTACGCCATTTTTGGTCCATTTAGGCTGTTTCTCCGATCGCCTGAGAAAAATATTGAGATGATAGCTTAATGAACCCTCAAAGTACCATCTACGTCAAATTTTCGGTCTATAGAGTAACTGGATAAAGCTATTTGACAAAGTTAATTTGAGCAAAAAGTTTCTTCAAAAAAAAACTTAAAAAATTAACATCATTGTAAAACCATAAGATCCTTCATTTCACTGAGAATCTAAAAAAATAATACTATGCGTAATATATCCAATTTATTACACTTAAGATTGGAAATAATAAATATCTTAATTCTAAAGAAACATTTACTAAATAACTAAGTGAAGACAAACACTTAATTTCGTAATGGAAGACCGATAAAATCATTGATCGATATACAACACGTATATCGTTTAGATTTGTCAAAATAATAACAGCTAATTAGTGATAAGTAATAACAATTATGATAAAGATAATTTTTAATTTTCTTAATTGAAGTTATAAGTCACTTAAAAACCAATAATAATATTCAATATTGTATTAAGTATAGCTTAGTAGATATAGTTATTGGAGCGTTTGATTTCCTTGAATAAATTCTTGGTTTCTTGAACCATCGAGATACAAAGGTAACAATAATTGTAATAATAATTTTAAACTCGACATTGTGATCAGGAATTATATTTTTACATGGTATACTATATATTAATTCATTGACTGACTATATTACATTATATTAGATTAATTAAAAAATATTTTAGGAAGATTTCGAATTTCGATCCTCAAAACCCCCCTTAAATACGACCTAGGTTGGTACAAAGGTACACCATCACGATTTTTACCAAATAAGTTACTCCATACCAAAAATTTCTGTTCACATAATTGTTAAATATACCAATTAAAATAATTTGCTTTATAACCTTGTTTTTTATTACTATTATTTTTTTTAATTTGGTGACGGAATTCGAAAAACACTTCTTGTACATAGAAAGTACAACGTTAAACTTAAAATTTTATACAATCCACTTTTTATCGTTGATGGGGTTTTATGAATTTTGTTTAGTTTACTTTAATGGATTTAGTTTTTGAAAATTGTCCGACATAAAATATTATTAGGTTAATGAATCTTTTTAGTTTTATGTACCTACCTACTATTAATATACATTTAATGCCATTAAAGGTTTTATATTTAAAGTAATATTTTTGCAGTAAAACATGGCTAACTCGAAATTCAAATGATTTACTTAGAATCGATTTGATTAGCATTCAGCGATGATATTCCTCACATTTTTATTATGCATCATAAATGAATACGATTACCAAATTATAGAAACGCGAACGTGTCACGCGTTATGTGAACGTATCCGGTGTTATAGTTTGTTTTTTAATTTCACGCGTCGACGTTTGTACAATGATGTTGTGTTAAAACTGAGTTTATTATAATTGTAACTATTTTTTTTTAGTTCAAAATTTGTGGGTGAAATCGCTTTTGGTTGGTACGTAAAAATAAATAGAAACATGACAATTCAGGCGTAAAACCACCAATTTATACTAATCTAGGAAAAAAATCTGAAAAATAAATCGAGCGTAAAATCAATAAGACAGTAAACCATCTAATCTGTGATGAAAACTAAAAAGACACAGTTAGCAACAAAAAAAGAGAGAATAATACACAGAAAATTAATTAAAAATAGAAATCATTTATTAAAATATAAGTGATCGATTATAGAAAAGAAATTATTTAATGTAATGACCCCTCTGTTTTTTTTCCATAAAATGAGTGTAGTGTTTGTATAATAACCATATAAAAATAAAGTTTCTGGTATATTACAGTTTATAGTATTTATTTCATTAAATATTAACAGCTGTGAAAGGAGGTTTACGATCAATTGACAAAATTTTATTTTGTTCTTGATTTTGCTGAAAGTTCTATGTTAGTATATGAGGCTATATTTTTACAATGTTTTAATCGTATATTTACTATAAAAGTTATACTAATATTTGTAATGATTCATACAATTTTATTAAATTAATTTATAACAATATGTAAACATCAATTATCTAATATTACAAAAGTTTCGTGTTATTAGTTATGATGTTTTATACTATTTTATATTCTGAGTGAAGCGAAGGATCTTATGGTTTTACAATGATGTTTATTATTATTTTTTTTTCTTTTTTTTTTCGGTAAATACTTTTTCGTATAGAAACCCTTGTCCAAAAGTTTCGTTTAGCAACTTTTTAGATTCGAAATTGAACTGAGATGGTACTTTAGAGAGGTCATTTTTCCAAAATCTCCATAGTTTTTCCAGTAATCAAGAATAACGATCGAAAAACTGAGTAAAAACGGTAAAAATCCGCCATAAACGAGATTTTCACTGTTCAGATTTTAGGTATTTAGTCATAAATCGAAAAGTATTGTAGCTAGAAACTTGAAAATTTTATCCAATATCAAATACATACTTTTTTATATTGGACAACATTTTCAGAACAATTATAACACTTTTGACTTAAATATAGAACTTTTAATTTACCAAATTGTTTGAAAGTTTTTATGTAATTTAATTTTAAATATTTGACAAAAAGTTCTGAATGAATGAATGAATGAAAAAGTTTCTGAAATAAAAATTATTAGTAGGGATGAGAAGTTATAGGAGCTAAAATAGACAAAATATGCATGCAAATATGCGAGGAAAAATTATGATATATGCATCAAAAATTTGAAAATATGCAAAAAATGTATTATAATATGCAATTTTATCATCCGTTCTCTTATCCAATTCATTCATACTGCTGGCTTTCTTATTTGAAGTTTAAAATTAGTTCATAATTATATTGTAATCGCTTTGCTGTAATTATTTTTTTAAATAAAAAGCAAATTGAATTAAAAAAAAAAAAAAAAAAAATATGCAATTTTTTCTATAAATAAAAAACGTGTTTTCAATAAGTTAATATATAAATAATATTTCGTTAAATTTGATTCTATTAAAATAAAAATAATTTTTGACTGAGTGGTAAAAAATTAATACTAGGTATAAATATAAGATGATAAATGATTGGTAGGTGTATTGATTATATATTGATTGTCAGGTGATTTAATCTAAAAAAACAAAAATTCAATGTTATAAGTTTTGTAATATATTTGATAATTATTTTTTCAAACCTGTAAATTTGTTACATTGAACCTCCAAATTGTTTTAATATTTTCGGCATCCATCATCTCCGGCGATTATCCCAAAGAATATTTTTGTATGGCAAAAAACGTCTTTCCACATCAGCTAAAGTTATGGGGGCATTCTTGAAGTAAATAAGGTCATTTTTCATGTCAATTTTATTAAAATCCACGTAATTTTACTAAATATGCATTTTTATGCACAAAAAAAACATGAATATGCAACTTTTAAGAAAACTACCAATATAATATGCAAAAATATGCAAAATTTAAATACCAAATTTCAATTCATTAAGTTATAGAACAGATATTTAGCTCACCTAGCTATAAATAGAAGACATAGAAAAAAATATGCAAATCCTATAAATTCTCATCCCTAATTATTAGTAATTCATTTATTTTAATAGGTATATGTGTCATCGTCATGTGTATCTTATCAATATCAATAAGTTTTGGCGATTACTGATATCCCTAGCCCCTTGGTATTGTTATCAACTAATTGCATGTATTTTATTTCTGTTTTAAACATGCTTTATTAATTAGGCGAGTTATAATTTATGGGTATCGTATAGTCCTGTACGATACAGGACGATATGGTACGATACAGTCTAAGAAAAATGTTATGTTTTTAAAAAGCTATTTAAATTCAAAATGATTACGTTAAAAATGGTTTATTGATAAATTATGAAATAAATATTTTTATCTCCTGTGAGCTAAAATTATATTTTAACCGTCAGTATTTTGTTTTAAAGAATTAATTAATTACAAATTAATAATTACTTTGTATTTT
Source organism: Therioaphis trifolii (assembly GCA_027580255.1). Lineage (NCBI taxonomy): Eukaryota > Metazoa > Arthropoda > Insecta > Hemiptera > Aphididae > Therioaphis > Therioaphis trifolii. The sequence goes on along the minus strand of CM050404.1, from coordinate 111,526,584 downwards.
TTCTTATACATAAATAATTAATAAACAAAGCTAAAGGTAATAATTTACTTTATTTAGAACAATATATCTATTGTAATCAATTATCCATATCTATTTTCGGATCAATTTATCATTAATCATTTATCCCTCTACCACTATCTAAATAATCAATCACGATTTGTATATGGAGTTTTGAGTTTAACCCTCTACGTCTTTATGTAAAGCATTTTTATCGCATTGTTGAACTCGACATAGTAGTTATGCTCAGATCGTCCTTTAAATATTCTTTTGACTTGAACTCCACAAAATTTTTGACTTTTATAGCGGCATCTTCTCACTGCTAATTAAAAAAAATTAATATTTTGTTAAAGTTTATTTCATTATGTATAATTGAATTGAGAATAGAAAGTTAAAATTTTGTACGTTAATTTATTTGTATTAATTTTTGGCCTTTTTGATTCATTGTTTTCGATGTATCTATTCAGAATAATAAATATAACCATGAATCTACATTTTTCCTTAAATTTAGATTGTCGTTTGCAAAAATCTCGGGTAATTTAATTTAATTGCATTTTTAAAGTAACCGTTTCTGAGCCATATAACACGATTATCGAACTTAGTAGTATTTAATTATACACTGTTAAACTGATAATAGACAACTAAAAAATGTATTTTGGTGCCAAAATGGAGCGGTAAAACGCACAGTGATACTTCTTTCATTTAAAACAATGAGTTCTGTTGAGGTGGTGTAAACGCAAAACGAATATCATTGCGGTTATGCGTTTTCGACGCGACCTGCCTGGTCAAATGCGGTTACCGCACCGTAGTAATGCTTAGTATGACCGGTATAATTTAGACGCGTTGTTTTGTTTAATCTGGTAACCGTAAGCGTTTAAACACTGCGGCAGAAAATGCATAGTAAGACCCCAGCCTTAAACTAAATATTTTCAACGTTTTCTTAAAATATTAAAAATATGAGTAGATATAGGTATAAAGTATATGTTGATTTGATACAAATACAAAATTACATAAACAACTTGAACACTATAGAATATAGATAATTAAATAGTTACAATCAAATTCAATTCTATGTAGTTATAAGACTATGATAATTAATAATAAAATTCAACTTTAAATGGTCTCACTACAAGTTGCTGTAAAAAAAAAAAGAATGCCAACTTCGCGTCAGAATCTAATGATGATTTGTGATTTCTGAGACATGCAATGGTTCGAAAATAATCAATAATTCATTCAAACAAAAATTAAATTTACTTTTTTTTTAGTTCTTCCTTGCTCTTGTTGGCAGTTTCAATAGAATAAATGAAAAGGTTCTAAAATTATAATATCATAAAAAATGAAAAATGAAAGAAAACTAGATATAAATTTTATTTAAAAATAGGTGATGATAATTTTTTTTAAACTGGACATACTTTGTACCGTCCGGTATTCATTCGATCTTTGAATAGTGTTGATGGTGTATTGAATTTTAAAGAAACGATAGACCATTTCTTTATTTAAACGACACTGAGCAAAGTTTCAGTACAAACATATACCGTTAATATATTTTAATATATTTTACCATTTTTAGCCCTAACTGTTGATACGTTTTTTTATTATACCTGTTTAAAGTTTTTTTGTTTAATAAAGGAATAATTATTTTTTACCAAAAGATTAAAAACATGTGGTTCTATCTGTATACTGTATTCAAAGGTTCTTAACGATTGGATGATTAAATAATTTTTTATACGCATTTAAAATTTGAACATTTATTTAAAACTGTCTATTTCGTAAAAATTGTATAATAATTTATTTAAACGCTTTAAAAAAAAATTCCAAGTCACGAGTTTTGACATTTTTCCAGTATCGTTACTTAAGTATATCAGTATGATAATATTACATTTTTAGAACTTTCTGTTAAATATGAACAATTTCATTAGAAACAAACTTTAAAATTATGTGACATTTTAAGAGTTCTATTTATAGCCCAAAAGTCAAATTTGTTTGAAACTTTCGTTAAGTATGAAGTAATATGCAATTAATGTATGATGGAAATTTCAAGGTTCTAGTAACATTATTCTCTCGGTTATGACTATAAATAACTAAAATCGATTTAGTGAAAATGTCTTTTACGGAAAATTTTATCGTTTTCAATCGGTTTTCGACAGTTTTTCTTCATACTAGGAAGAACTATTGAGAATAGAGAAAAATGGCCTGTCTAAAGTACTAAATAGATGATATTTCTGATTTATGGAGTACCTAACTGGATGGAATTATCTTTTGGACAAGTTATGTGTACCAAAAAGTGTTTTTAATAAACAAAAAAAACCTCATTATAAAACCAATAGACCCTTTGCTTCAATCACAATTTAAAACTTAGTTAGCATGAAAGGTGAGAAAAACATTGGTGGCGCTGAACATACAATAGATATTTATTCTTATATATTGAGGTCATGACCTCAGTACGAACAATAAACCATGGAAGACGATTAAATGTACAGATTATTAATTAGTTAATCATTATTATCATAAAAACTAATGACAGCACATATTTTAATATCCTTTTAAATTTGCATTTTATCGTCTATACATAATAAATTACGATCGATCAGTTTAGTATATCTACCGGATGAAATATTATAATAATTATTTGAATTATAAATGTACACAATATTTAAATAAAACAATTGTTTTAAATAACTCGTAATGCTAGTCAGTTCATATATATATATATATAAATATATATGTTACGGTAAAAGTGTATAAATCGGGCATTTTTTACGATTCCCGGGCATTGTGCACAGTGCTAATCAAATCCGGGCAAAGCTAAATTTCTAATATAAATTAGTTATATTGCCCGGACATATTTACAGTACCCAATTATGTGTGGGCAATATTTGGATTTTATACTTAGAATATTATAGTTATATTATAGTTTTTTCCATTTTCTATATTTAAAAAATATTACGAAAATAATTAAAAAATTGTGGCAAAGAATTTTTTTTATAAGCGTTTAAGTAAATTATTATACAATAATTATTACGTGGCGCACTGTTTTTATGTTAATTTTCAACTCAAACAATTTATTTGAAGAAATTGGTCGATCCAAACCGTATATTTTAATTCTGAAGCTTTGCTCAGAATCGTTTAACTAGAGAAATGATCTATTATTTCTTTAAAATACAATACACCTATCCCCATTAACACGTATGAGTAGCGAAGAATATCCCACGGGGCGAAGTACGTACTTTTTTTTGATTATAGTGGCGATAAATTAAAAGCTTGCGGATACCTGTAATCTACAATTTTTTAGAAAACGTATACCCATAATATCCGAATTTATTTAAAGATATACCTATGCATAAATCTGAAAATAGGGATCCAGATATACGTCGTATACTCGCGTATATCCTCTCCAATATACCACTGAGTATACTTAAATATAACTGCGAAATAGTATATTTGCAGTGCTAATAACAAATTAAAATGTATTAGGAGAAATATAATTTATTTAATTACCGACTCATCAGTGAAGAGCTCATTGAACAAACTCAAGAATTGCTTGAGACAGCAAAAAGAGTTGAATTAGAAATAAACGTGGAAAAAGCAAAGTACATGATAGCTCAAAGGGCGTCTTTGCCGGAGGATGTACTCACTCATCTGGAAGTGGGGGCATATAAATTTAACAGAGTACAAAAGTTCAAGTACCTAGGTACACTTATAACTCAGAATAATGAAATACAAGAGGAGATAAAAGCAAGAATACATACAGGCAATAGATGCTATTTCGGATTAAACAAGCTGTTTAAATCTAGAGTATTGTCTTAGAGCCTAAAGTTACAATTGTATAGAAAACTTATTCAACCAGTGGTGATGTATGGGTGTGAAACTTGGACGCTTCATAAGATACAACAGAATAACTTCTTAGTATTTCAATGAAAAGTTATGAGGTCGATTTTTGGCCCTTGCATAGATAGGAATACTGGAGAATGGAGAATCAGACATAGTCGACGATATTAGAAAGAGGCGGCTCTTTTGGGCTGGCCACACATGGCGAAAAGAAAGAGCACTTATACACAAGGCACTATGTGGCTCTCCAGAAGGCGTAAGACCACTTGATAGACCAGGTGGGAAGACCAGGTGTCAAAAGATGTGGAGCGGGTTGAACCGGATGCTGATTGGCGAATCCTAGGGGAGGATAGAGAGAGATGGCATATGGTATATGTTTATCAGTTTGGTCTTAAAGGCCGTCAACTACGAAGCAGAAGATCCATTCGGCTCTCATCTATTCTCTCGCCAAAATATCAATATGTATATCAAAATTAATAAAATGTACACAAATATTTGAAGTTTACTAATGGATATACTACTCGGTATCTATTCACTATATTTACCCAAATTATAAAATATAGCAACCACAATACACATTGAGATATCTAAATAACATTGAGATCGGCGTCACTGCATCATACCCAACTAAGACTAGGTTGACACAATTTTAATTTTGATGTTTTCTGAAAGCACTAAAATTTGGCACTGAAACGGGGCATCGGTGTTTTTCGTGTCCCCGTTTATTTCACCTTCCTCCTCGATAAATTTGAAAATAAATACAAATATGTGACGATATACGTTTTATTTACGTTTGTTTTGTCGGGCATACACAATAAATTTTTCAGTGGGGCCATCTGTGCTTGGTTCGGGTATTACGATACGAGGTCACAACCACCTGTCTGGGTATTTATTTTCACCCCGTCGACACACGTACCGTTTTCCGGTGCGTGCACATTTTTTGTTGTTTTGATGGTGATGCCGTGACGGCCACGGGTAATAATACTAATAATAGTCATAATAATAATTGGATAATTACTGGATTTAACGAGTGAAAGATAAACGAAATGAATAACAAAAACAGTAGTTGTACAATAATAGTGAAATTCGAAAAAAAAACTATTCAAAAACATCGGTCGTCGTCAGATGGCGCCGTCAGCAGCCGAACGAAACATCGCGTAGTCCCGACGGCGCGACGGTTCACCAGCAGTCACGTGTGACTTGCCGACCAGTCGGTGCGCTTCGTGACTATACATGTGACGTGCGTCGTCGTCGACAGGAGTCGCGGATGGTACGGAGAGATATTCGAATTGACAAAAAATTATACTGAAATAAATCATCATTGTATTGTATATTAAGTACGTGATTCTAACGCCGTTTTTACGTTGTATTTATTGAATTGTCTGCGTGGATAAGCATCGTATCGAAATCGAGCGTGAATTATCGAGTGCGCGTATAGTTCGTTCTGCATTTGTTGGCGTTGCGGCAAATCTACGGGTACTCCAGAGAACACGGAAAGGAGTAAGTGTACTTTATTTATCTTTACTGAGGGAGACAAGGATACAAGGAATGGAGACATATCTAGAACCGCTTTATTCATATTTAATGTTCAACATTCATATTGTGTATAGCGTCTTTTAATTTTAACGAATATGAAATCAATGTACATAAAGACGTATACTTACGAATGCGTAAGTAAGGATATGGACACATGGTGGCTACAACCCTGATATAATTCCCCCTAGCCCTCTTTTTCCCCTCTGAAAACTACTAGATTATTAGCAATCACCTATGCCGTCGCTGTAATGTTTGATATTACTTAACCAAGTGAAATAAATTGACTCAACAACTATGCACATTTATTCTACGAAATACCGCATTAAATATTTCACATTCGTTTTAATAATCGGTCGTTAATAATTTTTAATACCATAAAACGATAATAAAATACATTGAATGTGTTTTATAAAACAATGAGTCGGTAACTCAATTAACTCAATCACTACGACAGTCACCACCAAATCTTAATCAATACTAAATAATATTAAACATATAGATTAATACCAATGAAAAATAAATAAAATACTTGAAAAAATTGAAACGTTTTCTACATGTGGATTTTTCTTTTTCTTTTTTTGTTTGTAGATAGTTTGAGATAATTTTGCATAGGTCCCATCTCCCGTTCATGCCAGTCTTTCCTTTCGGAAAGTCTCATAATACGGTCGAGAAATAATATGGTATATCAACACACACGTACGCGTTAGTCCAAAACATTTAAAAATCACGTTGTTGAACGTTATTTAACCTCCTTGTCCCGCCGATCGTGATGATCCCGAGATGGATATTTGCCGATCGAGTCGTCGGCTTCACGAAAATCTCATTTTCGCCGTAATTACCGGGTAGATTGGTATGTGCGCGGACGAGCGCCGCGGCTCTGGACGCGATCGACCGCGTGCGAAGGCATGCCTATAACGCGCGTAGAAAAAAAAACTGGTCCAGTCCATAACTTTTTATCTTTATTATTATTATTTCTTTATTTTTCCATGTAACATTATTATCATCGTTGTCGTCGTTATACACGTTATACGCGTGCGTCGGGCCCTCTATATAATATACTGCGGACCATTAACACGGCGCCGGCCAGCGTGCAGAGTGTTATACTTGTACTCGTAGAATTCTTCGAAGGAGGGGCAGTTAAGATTTCATTAACCAGTAATTTAGTTAGGTACAAATTTAAATTTATTATTATTAAAATCATTTCGATAAGTGCATATTATTGTTTTTAAAATTGACGAGAGAAAAAGGGAGGAATAAACTGCATAATAACTCCCCTCCTAGAATTACGTCTCTGTTGGTGAAAAGAGTATATTCCTTATAATCTGCAGTATATGTGTACATAGGTATTTGTATAGATACATAAATACGTATGTGTACATGAAACCAATCGAAGTAAGCAGCTGAATACACAGTATACACACACACACACTCACACATTTATAATATATATATATACACACACACCTATATTATTATACAATACGGTCGTATATATATTTATTTAATTTATAACTTTTTACGAACTTTTTTTCTATCCTAGAACTCATACTCCTAATTATCATACAGTTATTATTGCATTTATCAAATTCTATTAGAGTAGGTATATTATAATAATACACAGATATATGTTTTAAGCCGCTTACATTCGAACAGGTTTTAATAGGTGTAGATTTTTCAATTTTAGGGCGATGAACAATCGACTAACATCATAATAGTTTTTGTTCTTAATGCTTTATTACTTTGCTAAACACATTTTGATTTTAATAACTGGTATTTTCTTCTGGTGAGAAATAAGTGTCATTGAATTTTTTTTTTTTAATTAAATATTATTGCTTTGAAAAGAAAAACATTAGTTAGTTTTGGGTAGTCGGTTTGAAAAAAAAAAAATATGGAGGTGACACGGGTCGTCCGAAAAAGACTGGTGTTTATTATAAATGTTTTTACAGTACCAATTATGTTTATAAAATATGCTTGTCCATGCATAATATTAATTTTACCTTTTGGATACTATAATAATATATTTCGTGGGACAAATATGGGCACGGTGAGGTATAAGTTCCAACCCAGTTTAATTGACATGAATTTTATTGGAAATATTGAAGACATTTAATTGATTATTAATTATTTTTTATAAATACCTGTGTTGGTAAATCGCGAAAATAATTTTTAAAACTTGGTTCAACTACGAGTAGGATTGCTGTTGAAATCATTTTATTAACAGCGAACTTTCAGTGAGTCCTGAAGTCGAATAAGAAATTCATTACAATTAACGCTGTCTTATTGTAATCAACTATTTTTATTAACATATCTATGTATTTTTTATACTGATAATAAAAAATCTTTAAACAATCACAGACCAAAATAATTCTAAATACTCAAAAACCAAAAGACATTGACAGTGAAATCTTTTTAACGGATATATCTAAATAGCGGACGTTTCAATGGGGACGGGAACATTTTTTACCTCTTTTATTTCCCCTCTGAATAAGAGACACCTCTAAATAACGGACAATATTTCGGTGACCGAGAGTGTCTGGTTATTCAACAGGTATTCAGATGTTTCACTGTATATAATAACTAATAAGTATATAATTATATACATTAATACATGAATTAGCTTTTGGTAATAAGGTATTCATAAAAATAATTATTTCAAGCAAACAAAATAATGTGATTAAAAAAGTTATTTTCAATAATTTTTATATCGAAAATCCTGACGAATATCTACGAGTAAGAAGAGAATATATAAAATATCCACTTAACTAATTCAACTAGGGAAAATGTTCACTCAATCACTCAAATTATATAAGACAAAATTTATGAAGATGGATAGTGTTCTTTTAACCAAGAAAACCAGTGTTGATTATCATATTAATACGAACGGCGAAAATCGGATTTGCCTCAGAAAATTATTTTCAGTTATCGTCCTCGAAGGCATCCAGCGTTGCGTGCACTATCATACATAGCGTCATACAAGCATAATGCAGTGGCATCATTTTAGTTTTGGTAAGGGGAAGTGAAAAGTTTTGACCACCGTGAGGTATATGTATAGGAAAAAAACCGTGAGCCGACTACTTCCCAGTTGAATTTTTGTTTCAATACAATTGTCGTCTTATGTAATTTATATTTATTATCATTGGTAAAGCTAGACTTCATTTTCTAGAGAGAATATTGACTGAAAAAACAACGTGAGGATGGGGGCTAAATAAATATTTTATAGGTACCTATATTTGATGAGGAATATTTTTCGGAGACTTATCTCATACAGCCCCACCCTATTTGTGTCAATGTGTATTATACATAAATATACCTATTTATAAAAAATGAAACAAAGTATGTTTGTGAATGAGTATAAAATAAAATGTCAACGTATTGAGTAATATTAAATATATATATATATATATATATATATATATATATATATATATATATATATATATATATATATATATTTATACATATTTATAAATGTTATTGACCTATAACTAAACTGACACCGGCTCATTTCTACCCGGTTAGAAACCAGCTTAATGTCGGGGAAGGGAAGACAAATTCCCACCCTGTCACTTCAAATGATGTTACTAACACACGGCAGCTCGGGGTGTTAGGTAGTGCAATGGTGACGACTGTTGGGTTAAAGGTACGCCAACACATTTAGGCAAATGCGTTTAACACCTGTGGTGCGCTCCTAAGCTGCTGGTCACAATACGATCGTATTATTTCGGTGTGTCGCGTCGCCACCGGCAGCTGATGTCGTCGTACTAGGACATTCGCTCGTTCATCGCTTCCGGTATGGCAGTCGAGCGTGCCACGGCTTTTTTTTTTGTTTTTTTCCTCCATCATTTTAGTGTCTGTGGTGGGCCTGTGGCAGGTATATTATTTAGGGGCTAAGCTCGTGTTTGCGTGTGCCACCCGAATGCGACGCTCGATGCATTATAGTGTATGGTTGTGTAACTTTTCATTAATAACACAACCATTCTGTATGGTTGTGTAATTTTTCATTAATAACGCAACCATTCGTATGGCGAACAGCAAGAAAACTATCATGCGCGGGAAAAATGAAAACTCACGAGATACTTTGTTGATAGACTACAAATCGCATACTGAATCGCCAATAATCTACCACTACCAGATGTGTATATAAATTGCAATTATTAAAAAAACGAGTTTTTACTCATACTCTAGAGTATTGGTAATAATAAAAAACAAGAAAATCTGTTAAAATCATATGTCCAATATCATTTTGAAAGTGTCACTTTCAGGAGCTGTATATCATGATTTATATCATGATTAGATTAACATACGATACCTTAGTTCCCAGTACAAGGTCCACGTTTTGTCATTGATATTTATATCAATCAAATCATCAAGCTATATGTTTTTTACCGTAAATTATCTATAAATGCTCTATTAACAATAGTTCCGTATTGAACAGTTCCAGTCAATTTTTTAGTTCGTATTGAATTTACACAAATTAGTCTGCGGATTACACGCCATATCGAAAAACTTTATACTTATAGAAAAAGACAACATCGATGTCTATTCACACATACACAATATACACTAGAGTTGAAGATCGATTTAACGATTTCTTATTTTCTTACGTTGTCAAAGTCGTCACGCCGATGCATGACCTCATCTGAAGGTAGGTATATTTTAGAAGATAGTCGTAGTTTTCAATTGAATCGTATAGAACTAGATTCCAAGTATCATAAAATCAGTTGTCATTAAATCCTCTATGATGTATCGTTCTGAACGACACGATTTGGTCAACTATCGGCTCAGAAATTTCTTCTAATACTTACCTGCACGGCCGTACGGGTACCTAATAATAAGTGTGGTGGTCAATGTGCGACGAACGTGATATCGGTCTCATCGTCTTATTGGAATTATATATTTTTTAAGTAACGACGTAACGTTTAGCAGTGTAATCTACAGTTTTCGTAAACCTATTTTGAGCCCGACAGAAGGGGAACGGGAAAATATGCAAGACCGAACGAAACACTTACCTATAATCGTAATAATTATTGTTTCAGGTGATTACTTTTTAAATCTTTGATCGTTTTTAAATTGCCATCAGTTTCAACCGGTTAATTACAGTCGTTTCCACTTAGAGATATGAAAAGACTATGCATTTTTTTTAAATATTTTGATATTAATACCTGTTATTTGGTCGAAATTCGTAAAAATTTACTTTTTTAAGTATGACGTTTTCGTCATTATCACTCATTTATTTTTTTCAACATTTTACTGTTTTATATTGTATATATAAAAACCGAATCTGCACCTATATTTTAAATATAATCATCATCATTTTTGTTCCATAATATGGCCATATAACTTTAGTGACTTACTTTCACAATTTATTTTTTCTTAAGTTTGATTGGGTATTTTATTTGAAATTTATTCAGCTCATAAAATTTAAATAACGTCTTTAAATCCGTCCAAACTCAACTGGCTATTGTGAAATAATTAAAGCGAATACGTTTTGAACAATTTTAGCTCTTGTATATATATATATATATATTCTGATGTATGATTTAAAGTTTAAAGTATGTGGATTATCGTTATTTTTGATTGGTATATTTATGTGCATTCCGTAAAACGTCTCTATATTTTCGTGATATATCAAAATCATTGTTTTCTGGATTTATACGTTATGCTATTACATATTGTCAACGGAATGTTTCTGAGTTTTTATTTGTGGATCTTTTTATTGTTGTGTGTATACAACATGCAATAAAAATATTTGAAAAAAAAACGCTTATTATGCCCAACTAAATATATATATATTATATAGGTGTATACGTTTAATACATATATTTTATACTTGAACATTAATTGTGATGTTGTATTTTTTAAGCCATAATACGACCTTAAAATCTTTACTGCACTGTACTCAGAATAATTTAATGTAAAACGTACTATTCTAGACAATATATTTGTAAAAGATTGTAATTTGTTTTGTAGAGGCCACTAGAAGAATCGAACCATAATGAATTTTAAAAATGTATACTTGTTAAGTGTTTCTTTTTTATGCATGCGTAAGATACGAGCCGAAAAACATGCTGTATACATTTTTTTGAATTACAAATGATGTGATTTTATTCGTTTATTATTATCTATACTTATTAATTTTTAGTCTCGCTTCTATAATTTTTTTATTGACACGGTTGTTTCGAGTAAGGTTCCTTGAAAACATAGCCTCTATGTTAAAAATATAAAAATGTATTTCTTATATTATTGTGAGTATTGATTTAGATATCCTCGAATTACTGCAATATTATGAAACTATGACGAATCTTCGAGATAGTTAAAAAAAAATACATTTCAAGTGTTTATGTCATAGTTAAAAAAATATATATCATAAAATGAATAATTACGAAGTAGGAAAACGATTAAAATTTGACGTTTCAATAATATATGTATTACAAATATGTTTTTTGTTTAACCTTGAGTTAAAAAAAATGAATTTAACTAATAACTACTTATAAGAAACAATAACAAATTTTTAAGTTGAGTTGGCATTTTATTTTGAATGCAGTTTTAAACCAAACAAACGTCTCTATTGCTGCTTAAAAGATGAAATCACTAAGAGTTTTTTTTTTTTATTATTATTAGTCATCAGGCGCTTGCTAATGAGTAGTAAACGCTATCAAGAAATCTTGAATACGTCTCTAAATTTTTCTATGGATATTAATAATTAAGTGCTTTCAATCTGCAAAGAAATCGTCAGAAGTTCATTAATCTGCAATTAGTCCATTGGTCGGCCTTTGGAGTTGCAGACACTCGCATGTAGGTTTAAATTTGTTTCACGGTGTGTTACAAGACTAAATATGGAGTACATTTCACTTTGCATATTTTCACATGTCACAGGTAATGCTGGTGCCTGCTAATTTATTACGTTTATAATAGGCTGTAAATTATCACGAGGTGCACGAGCGTTGCAGCGAACATACGAACATTACGCGAGTACAACGTACACACGTACCTACCTGCCGTATGTTATTATTTGAACATTTGGTGTTTTTTTTTTTACTTATTCTTGTCCTCGTCGGTTGTTATGACGTACACATGAGTTTAAACACATTAATATGTGTATTAAAAAATAATAATAATAACAATAATCGCCTATATTGTGGCATCGATGATTTGTGTATCACAGCTTAATTTATGGTTTATTATTGCAATTCACTAAATATTTTCAGAATGGATCCGATAAAAAAAAATAAAAAAAAATACGTTCTGTGTTTTTCAATTTTTCTTTGTGTATTCGCGTTTGATTCTTATGTTTTATTATGATTCGTATTTATTTTTTTGACGATACCGTTTGTTACGTAATACGCTGACGTTATAATATCAATACTGGCTTATTTTTGTGTTTATAAAAACGATAAATCGCTGAGTAACAAATATCAATGTATGCATTTAAAATGTTTATGCGTGTTATAATCAATCGGAAGGTTTTCCACAATTGGTTCGTGTAACACACCACATGATACGTATTTACTTAAATCATCATTCTCCAGGTGTATTTCGTTAATTGGTGTCTGTGTATCACTGATTTCCCGTTACTATATTACGTTTACAGTGCTTACATATAGATATTTTATACGTGCATCTGATGTACCTATTCTTTTTGTTTTGATCATATACGTATTTCGAAAATGCTACATCGATATTACTCAAGTGCTGAATCCGTTTATAGTTTCTTACCTTACTTTTAAGTTTATATCTCTCATATAGTGTTTACTGCTGAAAAAATTCACATTTTTTTACATCTGTTATAGGTTTAAAAAAAATCAATTTGCATTTGTAACAGCTGTTTATATTAATACTTAGAAATTACAATCTTAACCGATACGAACAATATTGTAACGGAATTTCTTCTATTGAACACAAACAAGACTAACCTAACCGTAATCGCTTACTTCTATCTAAGGTTAGGTCAACTTGGGCTTGACAAACTGCGTGCAGTTATTACCTTCAGTATTCGTGAAAGAAAAAATCTTTATTTTAAAACCAATTGTATATGCCTATTGCAGTTTACGGGGCGAGTACCTAAGTTTAATCACATTCGGAAGATAGATTTAATAACGGTATTGAATCAAAGTCAAGAAAACATATTTTATAGGCCATAGTCGATTTTCATTTATTTTTTATGTTGATTTGTTTTGCATTACTAATTTTCTTAAATTTGGTATCATTTGTTACGTTTTAACACCGCTATAAAGTAATCTTTTACCGATTTAATTTTCTTTTAATTTCTTTTTTTTTTCTTTTTCAAGTGCTATTTTAACATAGTCTTATCAAATCCATTATTTGATTTTACACAACAATAATAGTAACAAAAAATTCCTTAGCTATTAATTTTCTCTCAATTGCCATTATATCTTTGAAATCGTTGTATGATCATATTTTATATTTTACAATTTATACTTTTGATTTTTACACGAGTATTGCGTTTGTTAGTTTCGTGGAATTATGCAACCTATTAATGGAAAAAAAATGAAATGTAATAACAATTTTGGTAAATTTCAAACACAATAAGAGTTTTCTTTAAAATAATAAAAAAATTGAACTATCCGAACCAAGCACTAATACATGTATTTAATTTACGTTGATTTTATCAGTTCACCGCCTGTAATTACAATTGAAAAATGAATGAAATAGACTTTTGTATAATAAATTTAGATCTAATTCAAAACAATGTGTCATTGTTGATGTCAAATAAATAGGCAGTACTCATTTCTCAAAAAATTATTTTATATTAATAAGTTCCAGCTGTGTGACTTTTTTCAACTGACATTTTGTATGAATCATTCACGTGAATATTATTTTGTAATGGATCTGTAGACAAAGCTTCTTACAAGCTTATACATAAACACCAAAAATAATTTTTCTTGAACCGATTGTCCACGGGTGTCCTTGATAACCCTCGGCTCTATTTATAGTTATGGCCGATCAACGTTACCTTTAATGTACTTATAACGAACGTTTGTAGATAATCTCATCTAATATTACGTTATATGCGATAAGTAACACAGCAAATATGTTGATGATGACATTTAATTTAAATGTTTAACCTATTCTTTTGGTTGCGCACAATATCACTATAATAAATAAATTATATATTACCCTTATAATCATATAATGCGATATAAGCCTTGTGCATAAAAACGTGGGTATTATAATACAGTCGATCGCCAACCGACAATTTTACCTTCAAAAACATTTAAACGAGCAGTTTTAGTGGGTATAATTTAAATCGTAGATATGTAATATATATACATATATATATATATATATATATATATATATATATATATATATATATATATATATATATACATATAACGCATTGTGCATGTGGATCAGCGAAATCCATGTCACGTAGATGTATTCTCGCAATTAACCACACAAGTATATTCAGATGGTAATATTACGACGTGCACTAATGTTTTGATTTGTACGTTTTCCAGGGATGAAAATGAGATGAGTGTAGAGGCCGAGCATGGCGGGTGTTGGGACAGTTGCGTACGGCTCATGTGCCACAATCACTCGTCGTCGCAGCCGTCGAACAACCGACAGCCCCACCCTGCCCGCCACCTCTACACCAACGGCAACAAAAACGGCTTGAACGGACACGTCAAAGGTGAGTGCAGTTATTATAATTGTTGTTATATTATTGTAACGCAAAACGTTAGTGTTACGCCTCATACACTGTGGTTATCGATTGGGGGTGTAGGATTTTGTTTTTGAAACGTTGAAAACCCGTGTTTCACAGACCACAGTCGAGTTCTTGAGCGCTGAAACGATCTGCAATTACCGCTCGTACCTACATATGTTTAGTAATTAGTGTATTATAGTGCAGTATATTAACACGCACCGCGTTGTAAGATACATCTCGGTGACCTTTTCACGCACGCGCACCCTGTACCCAGCCTAAAAATATACTATATGATGTAGTAATAGCCGCATAATAACAGTGACCGGTTAAGGCGATTTATGTGTTATTATTATATTATGATTTACGAAGAAAGAGAGTTAGATAATGGGAGAAAGAAAGATAGAGAGAACAAGAGGATTTCGCGCGCGCGGCCCGATCCACGGGCATCCGAAATCGTAAAACTGGATAGTGGGCCTGCGCGGCGTGTTTATCACGATCGTGGGCGCCTCTCTTCGTATAATATCTAATACGGCGTGCCTAGTCCTCCGGGTATATGCATACATAAGTTTCCGCAAGATTCGCCACCACAACGCATATAGCCATGGCAGCGACGATGGACGTTATTCGTAAGCACTCGGTACACTCAGCGGCGTTCGCGCGCAGTTTAATTATTATATATTGTACATCCTCTGGCCGGTGGCGGTTTTGTCGAGTGTTTTTTTTCTTTTCGGTCATCTCCTTGATCCTCCTCCACATTGTCACGACTAGTTGTGTTCACTTTTTCTTCCTCCCGACGAATGGATGTCCCGAGGAGAACACTTTAATTACCATTACTGTACGACGGCGACGAGCCGGAGATGCCGCGTCCAGTATGTAAATCGTTGTTGTCGTTGGCCGGATAACGGTGAAATCTCGAAAATTGCCAAATGGCCAACTGTAGGTATATTATAACATCACGCGATGTACCTACTCGTGTGCCGATCATTACGCCAACGTGTGCGATTACTACAGAAAACGGTAATAATAATAATAATAATTATAAAGAAATTACTTACGTCTTTGTTGTAATCGTGATAGATGGTGGTAAAGTCGTGCACACTATTACAATTGACAGTGGTCCGAATAATTCGTTCTTTTATGTCAAATAGTTTTCAATCGATTATTCGTTATTAAGCTCTAGAGTGCAGACAACGGGATGGTTTTCATAATTTTTTTTTTGCATCAGTGACTGGATAGTATACAATCATTACTAGGCACTCAAAGTTAATAAGACGGACTGGAGATACAGTTGAGCTGTAAAGAAGAGAGTAAGTACAGCAGACGGAGGCTTATTTGCTTAATACCTTATTTGCAGAGTCTACGGATGTTTTAACTACCCTGATCAAGATTTAAACTTTTCAATCGTATTCTTTGTGGATTATTTACTGGTAACCTCAAAAAACAACCAAAACTCGTTCAATAGGTACTCCATAAAACTTGTAAATCACAAAAAAAATTCTCTGAAAAGTTTTAAAATACGCACTACGTGTGATCATCTGACAATATTACATTTTATAACTCCGTCCTCGTTCATCAAATAATTCTAAATGCCCTATGCAACTATACTTGCGGTTTCAGATGCAGCTATAGATGCATTCGGATCGTCGATAGTCATACGCGCTATCGCACATTCGCACGTGAATTTCAGATTCGACGGACGGGACTGTGCCTCTGATTAGAAATTGATTCGCCGTTATCTTAATCGAAATCATTTTCGATTTAAAAATCTTTATCCGCTCGGCCGCGCGTCCTACCGCGTAACGACCCGCACGTCCATAATTGGCGTTTCGGTACACGGACGGCGAGCTGTGTCGAGAGTGCGGCAGCGGTTACCCTGTCGGACCACCCGGACGCGCTTGCAATATCAGTGCTTAATTACGGCACGTGACCGGCGTTCTGACGTGTCCGTTATTATTATTATTATTATTATTATTATTATTTTCATATGGCCAAGTTCGGACCGGCGAAATATTGAAACGGCGAGCGGTATAATATAGAACGGCCGTCCGGCTTATAAGGACAAGGCGCGCTCGAGGAATTCATTAGACGGACATAATTATCCAAATGTATATATATATATATATATATATAAATTGAGGCCCTTAATCATATCCACGATGCGCGATGTCTATCATGTTCATGTATGATGTATACATGAATATATGAGGCACTGAGCGCAAAAGTGGCTTATTCCACAAAATCAAAAGTGAGAGTAAATTAGTTTTGAAGATTTTCGAAAAACTTAGTATGTAATTGTAATCTGAATAATTTTAAAAATATTTTTTTTGTAGGCCATTGTTAAAATAAATTGTAAATAATTTAACTGCATTTTTTGAAATAGAAAAAAAAAAATCTAAAATTCCTTAAGTTGATGTTGTATAGGCCACTTTTACATTAATTATCGTATAAGTATTTCATCTCTTTAAAATATTGTTTGGGTCAAATTTATAAAAAGAATCAACCATGTTTTTACACACTTTTACCTTATTTTCTAAATAAAAATATGTCAATAGTAAAATTAATCCTGGTTTAACTCAATATATTTCATAATATATTTTTATGACACTTGTTATCTAATTAGTATAAGAAAAATCTTCATATTAATATACTTCCAAGATTTATAAATTACTGTTTAAAATCACATCGTTTTTATTATATCTTTAAAATATTATGTTAAAAAAGAAAACAATTTAATAAATTTTCATAAACATATACAATAACAATATTAATACGGTTTGAATTCAGACGTATGAATTATTTTTTTAAATAACTTTAAATAGGCCAGTGTTGCATTATTATAACAATTTCTGAAAAACAATCCATCATTATCTCATTTTTGAATTTTTGTGGAATAGGCTACTTTTGCACTCAGTGCCTCATATATCATAACTAATGCGCACTACAGTATTATTTATAAAAGCATTTGAACCTTTTTCGCTGGTATTATAAATAGTATTATACTATGTTTCGCGTGAATGCTCGTCGAATAATTATAAATACTATTATCGCGTAGAAGCGTAGGCGTCAAAACCAATATAAATGCTAATGATCCACTGCCGCGAAACTGACCCGAAAATTGTCGTAGTCCGTTTTTTCTTGCAGGTCTCGCATCGAACGGTAAACACACGGGGCTTTCGGTTCAGTTACCTGTTGCTTGCCTATATAGGTATATGTAAACTCGACGACCCGTTTTTGTATAGGTACGTCTCTTCGTGTACATATGCGACTGTTTGTGTGTGTAAAATACGCGTATCGACCACATTGATGAAAACGTGCGTTCAATTAATTAGCTCCGTTTACTTCAGAATGTGCCGAGTGCAGCTGCGGTATTTATTCATTCATTTTGTCTCTCTATATACCTCAGTTTTTATGCTGTTTACCAAGAACCACCGCAGACCAAAGCTCGACAGCCTTAGAAGAATCCACTCTTCATTAGCAGCACGACTTTATACGCGACCGTGTTGTATACATATATGACATATATATATATATATATATATATATATATATATATATATATATATATATATATATATATATATATATATTATTGTTGTTGCCTGTTGGTGGTGAACGATTCGTCACCGTGTCGGTTAATATAATATAGTTTTTTATTTTTTCAATTTCCCTTTTTTCTGTTCTCATATACTATGTATATGCATTGTACAAGTGTGTGTGCGTGTGTGTGTGTAATAAATCACACAACTGGTTTTAACACTATCGTAATAATATAATAATAGTACTAATATTATATTATAATTCGAGAGCAACGTACTTTAAAAAAAAACACCATCTCGTCCGTCAGCTACCATGGCACTCTAATTTCGCTGGCGATTTTAATTACGACCACGGACCGTTAATCGGCAATTACCCGGGAATCCGGTCTCGGCGTCGACCAAACTAGATTATTATTACCCCGTCATCGTGTGTGTGTGTGTGTGTGTGTGAGTGTGCAGTTTGCAGTGTTATCTCAGCTACGGCAGCTACATCATCTGCGGCATTTAGATGCGAAGAACGATAATGACCATGATGACTTTGGCCGTAACGTAAAGATGTACATGATTTCATGTGCTGTTATCAATGTACAATCACGTTTATTCGTATCAAGCGGACGTGTTGACACACCTAGACCGACCTATTTTCCATCTCTGCTCATTTAACGAACGGCATAGTTTTAATTATGATGATCTTTATTCAAATAGTAGCGATTATATGGTTTTTATCATTAGAGTTTAAACACCTATCAAATTTAACGACGAAATTATAATTTTGGAATAATATTAGACAATAAATGACTTGAGTTTTAAATGTTATGGCTTTTTTAAACGGATATTCGCCTACAATATCGTGTTTGAAACATGTACCTACGCTCATAAAGTAAATATTATTCTTTTAACTACAGGTCATGGTTTTCTTTTAAAATCCTGAAACGCTACTATTCAAGCTCTATACACATTTCACAGTTCTGGTGTATCCACAACGTTAGGTTGATATAGATTATAGACAGAAAATGTCAGAACGACACACCCTTAATTACATAAACATGTGTTATCTGTTACTGATCTTCATCACGCGTTGTAATGGTGGACTAATTTTTAGTTTTTTTGGTTGTTACGAATTTTTGATGCTATAAAAGTTCTAAATCGAGTGCTCATTATAATATAGAATGCGCGCATGCTTGCAGCAGTAATACGGTTTTGACGTACTCGGACTACGGTTTTTTTGCCATTAGACCAGTTTTCTTTCCAGTTGAATGCAGTTTTTTTTTTGCAATCTTTGTTACAGCAAATGAAGTTCAAGGTGAACAAAATTATACTTATTTTTTGTCATCAGGTTTTCCTAATACATCCTCAACACGAAACGAAAAATCAAGTAATAAAAACAATTGTTTTGAAGACTAGCTTTACAGCTCTATGATGTTCTAACACCTTTCCTTCGACATTTTCTTAGATTATCGTTGTTCAAGATATTAAGATCAAATCATTATCACAGTTGTCATTTTTTATTTTCTTTATAATTTATTCATCAAAGCAGCTAATAAATTAAACGATTATTGTCATATAATACACTAATTTTTAATACTCAATGTCACGAGAAGTACATACTGAATTTATATTGTGGGAACGGCATTTGAATAATTATTATTCATTGTGTTTGGATTTGTCATTATATTTCAATTGATTGAAAATTTCTACATGAAAATGTTTACCAATATCAATTTTACATTAATTGATTATTATATAAATCAAATGCATAATTCATTAAATCAAACTCATTGGTATTTTGTATACACTCATTTGCTCGCACTTTTATAATTTTTAACATTTTTTAGACGTCATTTATTGGTGAAATTGTCGCGTGTATCACGTTCACTGATTTATGTTGCCCGCCCTTCTTACTATTGTTTGTATAAGTAATGTGTATTTTTACATAAATATTGATTTCGTACGTGGTCATCGTAAGTGTAATTATAATTAACATGTTTTGTTTTGATCTCATCATGGCTTACTATACCATGTAGGTACTATACCATATTATTATGCAGTTTGCTGCTATGTTTATATGAGTGTGCAAGCTCGGTAAACAATAGAATTCGTTTTTCCTCCTGGGCGTTTGATGGTTCAATCGAAAGTTTGTCTTGGCCGTGATGGCCTTGGGTAGGAAAAATATTTTCAGAGTGAAAGCCCACGTCGCCTTCTTCCGTTTCGTCCGAGAGGGCGCTCAGGGTTATTTGATGAGCGTTTTTTCGTGCGTGGTTTTTTTTTTTTTTTTTGTTTTGTTTTCTTTTACATTTGAATTCGTCCGTCGTCTGTTGTTCTCTCATTTAACCTCAGCGGCAGGCGTGACCTCCGCTGACGCGCGCCGCAACGACGCGCGTTCTTCATTGTTATCACCGTGGGCGCGCGAATCGTTAGCTATCACGTGACCTCGGACGACCATATTGCCGTGGACGGAGAATTCGCGCAACCCCTAAGTCGTAATGATTACGTGCGGCCTCGTCTTTTCTTCGCGGTTCAAAGGAAACGTTTGTTTTAATATTGTTTTTTTCCCATTTTCGGTATAGTCCTACGTGCAAAGAATGATTTTGTGTTTGCATATTATTACGATATATTATTTACGTACGAGTCTATCTCGACATTATAAATGTACGAGAAACAACGCTCCAGTACGTATAGAAGAATGTCCGTCAAACGATTATCACATCCACTCCTACGTGCAGTTTTGTCGAGCGGCGTGTTTGCATTGTACGAAAAATTCGTGAACTCACGCCCACGGTTCCTCGATTGAATGCGACGTTTACGACCGTCCCGAATGAGGCGTAATCTCGATTATACAACCGTACCGATGAGGTTTTTATTTATTCTCGAAGGAACTCAAACTTCATTTATATCAATGTAACTTAATAGCGTATTCCTGCATTAATATCTTTCTATGCATTTTTACATTGGTATTTTAGGTATAAATTACTTGGGTAATTGATGTTTAAAAAACATAAATATCACCGATTAGTTGGGAATTCATATGAAAAATACAAGTGTATGAAGCGCTGATTTCGATTTACTTATAATAACTAACCTAACCACTTATATTAGTGATATGGTTTATGACTGTGGACGATAATATTTTTAACCTAAACTACTGGCATTTTTATGTGGGGCCAAAGTATGGTAAACAGTGATTACATATAGTACTAAGTATACTAATTATTCCCCTTTTTTCCTAATTTATAATGAACATATAACGAATTCCTTAGTGACTAAGATCTAGCCCAAGAATGACGAACCTCTTCGGATAACTTATCAAAAGTGTACAGTCGAAATTAAAAAAAAAAATAATAGAGGGTGATTTGGATACGGGGAGACTATATTAATTGGGTTTCCCCCACCGGAGACTGTGAGATCTTAATCTTTTCATGTGATGTTAATATATTGTTTATATACCTTTGACACGCGTGCTATAAATCACGCTATTTCTCTGGCCTAGTCTTTTTACATTTTAATCAATAGCTCAATTGTTTAATATACATTTTCTCCTGAAATACTAAAACATATTTTGTACATGATAGAAAATAAGTGTTATTTATTCCAACAACCAAACATTTATAAGTAAATATTTTTCATATATAAAAAGTATTATTTAACTATTAAAAAAAAAAAAAAACAAAACAGAAAATTGATTAGATTACTTCGGATATGACATACAATTATTGTAATAATATATGTTTATATTTTAGTAGAATATTATAATAAATAAATAAATTATAAATATATTAATGAGATACAATTGCCATTTCTAGAAAATATTTGAATAAAAAAAAGACAAATAATGTATTCAATTTTTAAATAAGATTATTATTGATGAGAAGTTTTATCCAAAAAACTTTGAAAAATAAATAATGCATTTAACTAAATCTTAAATTCTTGGTATGCACTTATGGTTGTATTCCATTTCCATGTTTAGCAGTATTATGTATACTATAATTATAATATATATATATATATAATAGTATTAACCTATATAATAGGTATGAAGTACGAACGATTCAGTAGAATGCTGGTGAAATTGCTTTTCTTCTATTGTAAAATGGTTTAGATACCTGATTATTTTTAGTGAATATTTAATTCAAGCTAGAGAAATCACAGATCAAATTATGAACTGGGATGCTGGCGTAGAAGAAAAAACAAAAGAGATTCGAGAATTGACTGGAGTTCCGAGGGCAACCAACTTTGTAAAAGCATAAAGAATCAAATGGTTTGGACATGTGATAAGTATATCAGACTCAGAGTACCCAAAATCGGCAGTTGAATGGAAATCTTTAGAGAAGAGACGAAGAAGATATCCGAAGAA
The DNA here is from genome assembly GCA_027580255.1 of Therioaphis trifolii. Classification (NCBI taxonomy): domain Eukaryota; kingdom Metazoa; phylum Arthropoda; class Insecta; order Hemiptera; family Aphididae; genus Therioaphis; species Therioaphis trifolii. The sequence goes on along the minus strand of CM050404.1, from coordinate 111,503,666 downwards.
ACGATGGGTAGATGGAATAAAGCAGGACTTAGAGAAATTAGCGATACTAAATTGGGAAGAAAAAGTACAAAATCGAAGAGGGCGGAAAGAGGTGTCGGTGGGGCACAAACTGATAAAGAGTTATGATGCTAGAAGAAAAAAAAAGAAGAGAAATTAAAGATTTCAACCTAAATATACATATAAGTCGTCTAAAAGAAAAAAAAAGAAAAAAAAAATATAAGTATATAACGGTCCAAGAAATGGCATTAAAAGGGGTTTATAGAGAATAGAGATCAACCTAAAAATGTTGTAAATATATATGTAGATTACCTACATTAAACCGTATAACATATGATTACTTCGGTTATTCATGGTGTAGATAGCTAATAATTTTAAAATTCAAGTGTAACCCTAATCTTATATTTTTGTTCGTGTTTGTGCATATAGTTTCAATACAATTCGTTTGGATATTTTTGAGTTTATGTTTATGTTTTTAGTAAATATTTTCAGAATAATTTGAAATTTAAATCTTCGCATTTTTTCAAGCTACTTTTATAACGTTCTAATGACAAATTATATGATCATTTTTTGTCTATCTAATACGAGTATTATACTCGCTGGGATACCTAAACATTAAGTTATTGGCTTTGATTTTTAACCAAACAGAATTACATTTGAAATAGAAATATAATTATTTTTTTTAAATAAACGTGTTGAAATATTCATACAGTTTAGATAGAAAACCTATATTATAATCACGTTAAGATTAATAATATACTATCGGACTATTATAACGTAACACTGCAATAAACGTGCTGACGTTAATAATCCGGTTGTTTTATCCTTAGAGTTATCTATGCTTATTTCATAAGTATAAAACGACCGTTCACCGAAAATGTCTCTTCAGCTTTTTAACGCGTTTACGAGATACGTTTTACACGTTTGTATCGCATTTGATCAGCACACGCGTGTTTGATTGCGGCGTTTTATTACATTTATAATATGTAGTAATTATTTTTTGTCATAATAATACACGTAGTAATACACGTCGTATAAAATGCAGTGTATGATACGACGGTGCGGTACGTGCGTGTGTGTATTTTCCGACTCCTCAACCCAAATGTGAAAACAATTATCTTCGGGTTTATTTCATCTCACGACCCATTATCACGCGATTGTGCGTACGACTTAACGAGGTTAGATACGACACCAGCCGTTGCGCAACCGCCGCAATATAGTGCGGCGCGCTATTATAATATGGCGTGCCATGATCGTAGTGTCCGATACGAACGCGCCGATACACTCTGCACCGTGTGCCGCACGCGTGTGTATGTGTGTGAGTGTGTGTGTGTGTGTGTGTGTGTGTGTGTGTGTGTGTGTGTGTGTGTGTGTGCGTGTGTGTGTGTGCGCGTGTCGCGTGTGCGTGTGTTGATTAAAATGGGTGCAAACCTATAACGCCAAGCCCCCCGGGGGTTTATTGTCGTTATTGTGACATCAGAAGATAAGATCGTATCATCGCGGCCTCTTGCCGTACCGCAGCGTCGTCGCCGCGGTGCAACACCCGATGTAATGCGTTTATTATGTCACGTCGAACGAGTGCTCCGCAATCGACGACCACAGGTACAGTCAGCGCGGGCGGAAAATGTGACGGAACAAATGCCAGAGGAAATAAATCTACACACGGTATATAATATTATTTAGGTGTATACTTATCCTAATTTTGATAATTGCGATGCATGAATGTGTAACCATGAATTTTGTAAAATTTTTTTTGAATTTGAATTTTAGTTTTAATTTTTAAAATTAATAAAAGTTTCAAGTTTTAATATTGATTTTTATGCTTCACTTTTTCGATAAAAAAATATATTATATATATAAATATAATAAAAAACAAGGGATTTAAAATTTGGAGTAGTGGGAGTAATCCATTAACGAAAACTACATTTACGTTCACTTTTAGCGCTTATTTTAAAATTATTTGTCCTATACAAAACGTTTAAACATTAAAATTTTAAGAAAACGTATTATATTCTTTTAGAATAAAAAAAAATGGATTTGTCATTACATGGTTATTTTTGTGTTTTAAATTGTATATGAAAAAAATAAAATGTATGCATCGTGCAGAGTTATAAATGGGATGAGTATGCTTGCTGTGTATATACTCGTATAGTCATATTTATATTATGTATGTAATCAGATGGTCGCCATCAGTATGATGATATAACTACACCGATACCTGTGTAACGCATTTGACTTTTCAGTTCTATCAACACGCTTTACGACAACGCACGGCCCGTCGTAAGATATCATCCGCCCTAAAGCGAAAATTTGAATGCTGCTCTTAAATACTAAATTAAATAGGTACTTACATGAATAATATTGAAATTAACAAATGTGTATTTATGTGTTACCTAATTAATAAATTTGAATTTGACAAAACCCTAAATAAATATACAACTTAAAAAAATTATAATAAAACACGGGTATACATCATTCATAAGTAATATTTGTTTGAAAAAAATCAAAATGAGAAAAATATTTATAATAATTAGTATAACATTTTGAAATAATAGTGTGACATTATAAATTAAATTTTCTTGCTTTTTTTGTCTGCAAAATCTTGTACTACATTTTCCAAGTTTAGCACTTGTGCCAACTCTGCTTCAATGGATAAAATTAATAATCCATTTAAACGCAAATTACTCATTGTGGATCTTCAATGATTTTTCGTAAGTTTCAGTTAAAAGAAACTTCTTCCAGCAGACGCTGCAGTCACTTGAATCATAAGAACAATTCTTAAACTTATTGCAATATTAAGATAGATTTTCTGAAGTTTATGACGGTAAATATACTCAAGATATTTTTACGTGGAGAAGTATTTTTTAAACATTCAATAATTTAATTTTGCCGCCTCGATTACCTTCAAATGTTTTGCCGCCCTAAAGCAACGCATGGCTTGCTTGTACCCTAGCGACGGGCCTGACAACGTAGCATTTTAAACGGTCTTGTTTAGCGAAGAAAACAAAAATAACATACAACCTCGTGTGTATGAAAACGACCAGTGTTTTTACCGCGTCGATCAAACGTTTCGAAAACGAGTCAAAACCGTCGGAATCCGTACCGCGGTTTATATTATTGTGTGAAATCGAAAAATACGTTTTACTTTCGAATCGCGACGTTACAACAAGTAGGTACACGTCGTTATTATCATTTCAACAATCGTCTCGAGCGTTCGATAGGTCGTACACGTTCCGTACGGCCGGTGCAACGAAGATAATATTATACACACAATATAGGCAATATTCGGTACTCGTGTCGGTCAGACGTACTATTATTACGTATATATATATATATATATATATTGTACTCGCGTACGGGCGGGCGCGCGCGAACACGTGAAATAAAAATTCGATTCAAAATGACAACACCGTGCGAGACCGACGCCCCGCAGTCTCCGTGCGTTCGTGATCTCTTGACATTTATTCCGCGATAATGGCCACGGCTATCGTTTCGTGCAGCGATCGTGTGTTGTGTATACCAGAGTAATCGGCGGTGATGGCGGGAACAGCCCCGAAGCGAGTCGTTTTTCGGCTCTCGTATATTATAATAATATACGGTGTATCATAGAAACCTCCGCCGCCGTACGTTTCTAAGCGCGCGTACACGACGCGACCGAATTCACCGAATTCAATGGCGCGGCACAGCCTCGGAGTGTGCAATAATTCGCGTACCGTGTGGATATTTGTAACATCACGTCACGTAACGTATCACGGACGCATTAACACGTTGCGGATTCACGTGGCTATCATAATATCTGCACGAGCCTCGTCGCGCGGTCGTTTATTGCGTGCCGTTCTTTACATATTATTACATTATACACACCGATACACGTACTGTTTTACTACATTCTAAGTGACGCGAGAAATATATTGATTTTAAAATGGTATTTTTTTTTTTTTTTAAATTGTTTTAAAAAAAAACCTTTTTCGGGTAATAATAATGCTCTAAAAGTTTCATTTAGCCACTCTATAGACTGGAAATCGTATGTAGATTGTACTCTACGAAAGTTGTTTTGATTTTATTATTCTCTACAAGTTTTTTCATACATAGAGAAAAACTGCCGAAAAAACGGTAAAAACGACACTCTCACTAAATCGATCTTAGATATTTAGTCATAATCTGGGAAGTATTGCTGCTATAGAAACTTAAAATTTTCTCTTTTGGGCTAAAAATAGAACTTTGAATGTACCATTATTCGTTAAGTTTATCACTAATGATATTTGTAAAAGGTATATCAAAAGTTTTGAAAATTTAATAAGATGATACTCATAGGCGGAACTAGACATTTTCATTAGACTGGGCCACTCATGAGAGTCGTTTTGTACTTTTCGGCCATAATGCCCAAAGGAAAGAATGGAGGATAATAGGGACGCCAATATTTTCTATTACAATAAAAATGTATCACAAAAGTCATAAGTAATTTTTGAAGTTAAAATTGTATCACTTTTAATTTAAACAATTTAAACATAAATCTTACATAATATACTACAGATACTAAATATATCTTAATTTTTACTTTAAACACAATAAGAATTATAAAGCTAAACAACGTTCATATGGTACCATTTTTTTAAACTCTTCAATCACATCATTGATTTCGACATTTTTTGCTATGGTTTGTACGACGTATGGAAGCATTAAATTTTCCAATCGTCCTTGAGTCATTGTCGTCCGTAGCTTAGTTTTAATATGTGTTAGCTTCGAAAAAGCTCTTTCACACGAAACACTTGTGACCGGTATGATGGAGAAACCTTTTAATACTTTTGTATGCTGAAAAAAAATGGCCTCAATACCATTTTCTCGTAACCATTTTAACCAAAATGCACAGTCTTTATTAATAAGTATATCATCTTTATTTTGTGCCTTCAAAAGACGTATTTCACTTACAAATTCATCTTTTGATAAATTAAAATAATTTGTCAATAAATTAATGTCATCTTTGCTCAATTCAAATTTTAACATTTTCCCCACTCCAGTAATGATATGAATTTTAAATCTATTTTTAACTATTCTATTTATTACGTATAAATAATTTCTTACAATTGTTTTCGCATTTGTACCTTATTACATTAATACGGAGCAAATTAGCCTGGGCCATGGCCCAGTTGGCCCAGGCCGTAGTTCCGCCTATGATGATACTCATACACTTAGTTGACAATACTAAGAAAATTTCAAAAATCGTGACAGGATTATTATACATTTTCTACGGAAACCACTGTTTTCATGTCGATTATCAAATTCAAATGTTGATTAAAAAAAATTGGTGTATTATTATGAAACTTTGTATACAGATAAAATGACATATTTTGAATCTTTTGGTAAAAATGAATTTCTCATTTGTTAAACAAGAAAACTTTAAACAGGTTTGATTAAAAAAAATCTGCTGACAATAAGACTAAAAATGATAAAATATATGAACGGTATATATTTTATTTACTGAAGCTTTGTTCAGAGTCGTTTAACCAAATAATTAATTATCTATCTTTCTTTAAAATTCAGTTCACCCATTGACATCGTCTTGTCCGAGGAACGAAAAATACCTCATGGTGCGAAGTGCATACTTTTTAATCATCTCACTGCGTGTTTGTATGTGCGTGCGTGTACGTCCGTGTATCTGTGTTTGTCGTGTCGTATTTTACACGCGGCATCGTAGACGCTTCTTCGTGCGCGGCGGTTGCGTTACGATTCCCACTCCGTACACTGCAGCACGCGAGATGACCGCGGGCGCGCAGAAGACCGCCGCCGTCGTCGTCGTCGTCGCGGCCACGCCGCCGCACTCGCGTCCACAAGTCCGTTGTCGTACGGCTCGCCGTCACCGCCCAGGGCTGCACCACGTGCGATTTACATAATAATATTGTGTAGCGCTTACGACACGAGACGCGGTCCGTAGTTGTGACGCACACTGTAAACACAAGATAAATGTGTTATCGTACGAGTGAACGCATTTATGCGCGCACGAGTGCAATAAGCAGCCCGCGTGCGCCGAGACGTCTTCGAAAACGCGTAATAATAATAATAATAATAATAATAATATAACGATATTATTAATAACGATAAAAATAAGATACGTCGACGCCGCAGCAGCATCGTATGATTACTGGCCACGTCGTCGGCACATACCTGTACGGTATTGTGACGGCGCGGCGTGCCGGCCGAGGTAAATAAATAATAAATTATTAACGTTCGATAAACAATCTATGGAAAACCGGACGCGCCGGCGTACACGGCCCGTCGGGTAGTATTAAATTTTGAAAACCATCCGCGATCGCAATCGCCGCGGCACGTTTCTAGTCCGGTACGGATTAAATATAATGCTTCAACCCGTTCCCCCGCGTTTCGTTTATATTACATTTCTGTGCGTACGTATAGGTACGCCTGATGATACGTACCAATGCACCACGACCACCTCTTCCCTTGTCGTCAGTATCGGCGCGTGCTGGACAAGATCGACCGCAGAAAGAATCGTCGTCGCTATCTCCGCGTGATTGTACCGCATGCGTATATAATGATAATGTAATTTATGCCTAATAACTACGCCCGACTATGGTATTACGTTCTCGTTGAAATATTTGAAGTTACCTATTACATTTGTTGTATTATACCGCAACACAGCAGCTCCAGTCGCTGGCCGTTTATGCGCCAAGTCGAAATCAAGTATTTGGTTCCTATAGGAGCGAAAATTTATTTTTGAATTTATTATAATTAAACGAAATACAAAACATTTCTATTCGTCATTGCCTTTCTCAAACTTAATTTTTTTTATGAATATCGGTAAGATTTAAAATTGTGATAAAGTCGATTGTTGTGGCTATGGTTTTAAGTTGGAGTGATGTACATTTTGAAGAGGATTATGCAATTAATATTGAAAAATTATAAATCATTTTGATGCTTTTAATGCATTCACTTTTTAAAATTGTATTTGTTTTTTTTTCAATCAAGAAAGAAAAAAAAAATTATAGATGTAATCACACTTCTTAAGTTCAGAAGGCTATGATATAATGATTGATGAAGTCTTTATACTGACAAAATTACGTATATTAACAGTTGTTGTATTTTGAAATAGGACTGGTTAACGATTTAAGGCGTACATACGTTTTAGTTGGTTCGTTTGATCTATTCACTCAATTTTGTTTTAGAAGTTGATGAAAGACTTTAAAAATTGGCCTACTCAAATCTGACATCAAAAATAAATGTTGCGATTTCAAAAAGTATGTTGAATGGCTCAGACAGACACACAAATTTAATTTCATTGTATTATTTGTATTTATGTCATTTGCGTCCAGGTTTTTTCTCTTTAATCTGACTTGATGTGTGTAATTTAATATATTTCTAAACTATTCTTGGTCCAGTGATAATTATAATAAATTACAACAACAAAATTAATAATAATAAAAGTACATCTATATGTTGTTCCATAGTAGAAATCTTTTTTTTTTGCGTTGTCATTATTTTCACCGATAACTTATCTTCAAGGAAATATATCAATAATAATGATGAAGAAAAATATCTTGACATACCATAAAGCTGCCGGAGAAAATCGCAACAGGCTTAATATAATATATAATACATATATTAATTATTATTTTTATAGTCTGTCATTTAATAATATAGCTGTTCTTTGGCCTATTGTTTATTACTGTGCGAACTTTGGATGGAACGTTTCGTTATACGAAGGTTTCTCGTTTTGAGAGAGAGAGAGAGAATTAAATGCTCGGATCCATTGAATTTTTCTTAAAGTTCTGGTAATTTATAGGGAACACCTCGTACGCATTTCAAGCTTTGGAAGCGTTGCGTATATAACGGCTGCGGTAGCTCAGGTATTTTTCGGCGGTATTGCCGATATAGACACATTACATAATATTCCTATGACGAAACTTATGTGAGAACGTATCGCCGTCGCGCCGCCTAGCTTAGGTTTTTTTAATTTTATTTCTGTCATTCTAAAAATCTCTCGAGAAACCAATTCAATGTTGTAATTCGTGTAGTTGTAGTCTACACAGTCATCGAATATGTGGCGACGCACCTATACACACACTCACACATGTTCATAATTATCCGGACACCGGACGCGTTTTACGATTTTATAATTTATGCTTTCGTGTACGCTTCTTGTTTCTGCACATTGCTAATGTTTGGGGCGTGTGCTGATATTCCGCGTGGCGTATTGTACGAGCAGGTACCGTATACATATTGGTATAATAGGCGCACTTGACACACTGACAACAGAGCGTTCGACCCGCCTCTCAAAAATCGTTTCACGTGCGTAATTTACGCATTAATGTGTATAATAAATTCGTATGTCCATTATTACATTGCCGTTACGTCCGTCGACGAGTTCACGCGGCCGTGTTCTTTGGAACGTCCCGTATATCTTCGACCCGGACAAGACGGCGTTACTACTCATCGTGTGTACATTTCTAACTCGAGTCAGGTTATACTCGACCTATTGTTGCGGTCGCTTTTTAGTTTTTACAGAGGCATTATACGTTTCTCGACTGGGACTCGCGGTCACTTACTTTTTATCTTTTAACGCGTGGCTCGAAAAAATATAGTCTATAACATAATGTGACTGTGAACACCGCGTTTAATGCGAAACCAACGTGCGTGTACACGTAGTTCTTAGCACATTGGAATAGGCGAGGCGCCTGCTATACTCGCGTCCACGACGGGTCGTGCCCGTACGTACGGACCGTGCAACGTGTATATTATATTGTTTTCGCATCGAGGAATCGATTAGCCGCGTGTTTCTAAGCATCACTGATGACACCGAACTCAGTTTCTTTGTCGGCTCTGTCAATCTTACTACGAAAATTCACTCCACCTACCTGCTGTAACGTACTACATCACATCACGTGTAATTGTCCGTCTGTTTTATGTGTTTTAACTAGTACGAGTATACGTATACGAGGGTGTCCCACCGTGTTTTGACGAACGTAATAAATTCTGTTCTGTTCATTATTTTTCACTTTTTTTCATCATCAATCAAATTTTATACTTGGGCAATATAATTATAATTTCTCAGGACATATTTAAAAATTGTAATATCTTGAAATTCAAAATTTGTATTCTATATTTTTATAGAAAAATCAAAATAGCTGTTTTGTGAACCTGATGATTGGACAAAATTTTGGTGCTTCAAATTCTAATGATGGATAACAAGTTGATTTTCTAAAATTTTTAAAAGTTTTTTGAAAATGTGAAAAATATTTTCTATTACATATCACAGTTTTCTGGTAATAATAATAGCTAATTATATAATAGTTGGTCAAAATATAATTAAAGAATTTTGTTATCACTTATCACTAATAGCTGTTAACAAGAGAAATATGATTAATAAACAATACTTATAACAGATATATAGAATAGTTTACATTTTATATCTGTGATACTAATTTTATTGTATTATCTATAATCGTGGTGAACATAACAATTATTATAATCATTTATTATATAAACTAATATATACTGAAAGTAAATCAATACCACTAATTTAATCTTAATAAAATCATACCATTTTATAAAATAAACATGTTCAAAAAGCTTAAAAAATCGTAACAAATAAATGGTGTAACATTAAGAAAACGTTTTACCATAAAAATCTGTCTAACAATCCGGTTTACAAAATGGCTATTCTCATTTTTTTTTCCAAATTATAGAATACAATTTAAAATTTTCGAATTTGGATCCCAAAAATGAAAAAAATTCTATTAATACGCCTTTTATTGTAGCCCAGTACTAGTATATTATATATAATATATATATATATATATATAAAATGAATCATATTGAATAAAACAAAAGTTATTGCATTTTTCAAATCATCCTGGGACACACTGAGTATAGGAATTAATTTTTTAAACACATATTTAAATCAAATATTTTCCATTCCACGACCATATTTTTAAGTGTTGGGTAGGTTGTACAATGTGCAGTTGCGTGTCCCTTACAGTTGTACTCTATTTTATTATTATTGTGTGTGTATTGTTTCATTGTAATGGAAACCCGTATGGTTATGTAATATGTATGTATGTATATTCGAGAATCATAATTTATTTAGTTGTAATAGCTAGTTTACTAAAAACCAATGTGTTATAAAACATGATTGATATTGTTCCGTACCAAGCCCTTCGTAGTACTCAAGGTGTTGGGATACGTGAATGTGATAGTCAGACAGGGATCGAGGGATATTAGGTCGTTATAAGCATGATATTATCATACACGGTCTCTGCCTATTAAAGGGGCTATTGAACAGTCATAAGAATAATAATTAAACCTTTATATAAAAATAAATGATTTTTTTGTAAAGTAATAAGATATCTAATATACACGTACTAAATTAGGTACAATAAATACAATGTTTTCACTTACAACTACGGTTAGTATACTTAAAATTAAACGATAGGACAAAGTAATAAAATTGTATACAAAAATAAATTGGGCATATGGCCCACTCACGTGACCGAATCACCATAAGGACCTGTTGAACACGAAGACCAGAAAGTGACGATTGATGATGATGACGGAATATGAACGACTCAGCGACAAACTTGAGGTGATTCAACACGCAGCTGGCACGGGATTTATAGAAATGTTGACACAAAATGGGAAGATGCGTATGGGGGCGTGACTATGTCGTATTCTCCTGAGCGACCCGGAAGTGCAGGGAGTAGCGACGGAGCAATTCTTGGCGACGTAAGACCAAGGCGGCGGCGTACGTGAGACGTCTACACTACACATCGGCCGACCGATATTAGTCATACCGTGGAAAAACGTTATTCCAATAATATATTATTATGTTATTCACTTATTATTATGAATTCATATGATCAGTACTCAACAAATATCTTTGTTTCGAAAGACACTTAGGTAAAATGCAAATTAAATATCAGTATTAATGCTGTCCGGTGTAAAAAATCAATCGAATCGATCGCGTTCTGTTGTTGATAGTTTGACTGTAGGCGACCGCCGTGTCCCGGTCGCGAGAGTGAGTTGAAAACCTTGTTATATAAGACTATACAGTGCGCGACCACCGATGGTGTCGGTTACGCGCACTGCGCGGAAACTTCTTCGACAGTCGAAACAATCGTGAACCGCAAACACACAACGGTGTTATTAAACACTGTGACCGGGTCCCTCGCGGCGGGTACACCGAATAATATCTTCTGTCGTCGAGCGTCTACAATATATTTTATTATCATTCGCGTTTAAAAACGTAGTTATTATCGTCTGCGAGACCGCCGTCTAGTGATGGGCACAACCGAATAATGACTAACGACTAAGTCGGTAGTAAACAATTAGTCAATAAGTCGGTTATAAATATTGACTAATAACTAATGAATAACCGACTAACGACTAATAAACCGACAAACGAAAATTATTCGACTAGTGAAAATTATCGCCTATGACTGTCGAATACTAGAATGATAACGAAGAGTAACTATAGTAACTATTAATGAATTTTGGGTATTTTATCTAAATAAAATTAATTTTGGATTGTGGAACACTAGAGTACTAGACCTTACAATTTCTTACAATTGACTCTTATATCCTATGTACATCTTTGTAGTGTATGTGTCATTATCGATATTTTTTTTTAAACTAGTTTAAAGGTCCGCTCAAACCGAAGCGGTAGCGATGGCGGTAGCGGTGGCGGTAACTTCGGCGGTATTTATCGCTATTAAATACCGCTTGACCTAATCTAACCAGAGCGAAATATTTCGCCGAGAATTAGTCAACATCGGGACACCCATACACGTGTACGCGTATTTTTGTTCTCATTAATATTAATATTTTAATTGCATATTAATTACAAATTGCTAATTTTTTTTTTAAATTTGTATTATAATTTGGATATATATTTAAGTTCAAGTTCAGATGAAGAAGATTTATTAAAGTTTAGGTGAATTTAATCATTTAATGCCTCAATTACAAAATGATGAAAAACGTTTTTTCATTTATTTTCGAATGACATCAAATTGTTTTGATGAAATTTTAAATTTTATTAATGAAGATATACGTAAAGAAACGACTCATTTTCGTATGCCAATACCTCCATCTGAACGTCTCGCTATTGCTTTAAGGTAGGTAATATAAAAATGATAAATAATTATTTTTATCATGTTTATCGAACCCACTTTTACCTACCGTCATTATATTATAATAATTTAAAACAATAAATTGAACTTGAATCGTGTACCTAGGTACTTGAAAATTCAACTGCATGGTATTACGATGGCGATGAATAGGTTTGTTGAATATAAAGTCAAAATATATTATACAATTTAGTGATAAGTTTTCTATATTTATTAATATACTAATAATAAAATGTCGATATGTGTACATAGTTGGGAATTCACAACTGATTATCGCAGCGGTAAGCGAAAAATATAGTGTCTGCAGCGAAAAATAAAAATATCGCGCTCAATCTTGCGGTAACATTTTCGCCGCGGTATTAATTTCGCTATAGTGAGTGCGCTCGTATTAAAACGTATGGACATTAATTTTCGCTGCCGCTACCGCTACCGCCACCGCTACCGCTACCGCTTCGGTTTGAGCGGGCCTTAAAACAGTAATACAACTACAATTTCTCAGAATCGCCGAATCATCAATACCTTATTTTAGTCGAATAATTATTAGTCGATTAATTTCATTTATTTATATTAGTTGGTCTTGAACATTTTAGTCGAATAATGAGTCGGTAGTACGTGATGAAAACCGACTAATAGTCGGTAGTATCGAGTAGTCTTTCTTGCCCAATGCCCATCACTACCGCCGTCGCCGCTGTTGCCGCCCCAACCGCTGTCTACATTCTCGAGCCGCGGCAGATCGTACAGATTCACCAGCAGCCGGTTCTATTGGGAAACGACAAGCCGTGTTTCGTGGCGCGGCGACGGCGTTTTATACGCGTAGGCATACATGCGCGGCGATGCGTATGACCGAAGGACTGTACATATTCTATCCTTCTGGGTTAGGTGAAAAAAAAGTCCGACAACCGACAGTGCAGTCGTGCTCCGATAACAACGCACGGCATGTTCATATGTCACCGTGCAGTATTAATATAATATTATATTATCGCGACCTAAAGCGTGGAGGACGACACGGCTGCGGACAAAGAGGAAACCGCCCCCGGAAACCACGGTATCGCTATCGGGTTCATGATTTTGAGTGTCTGTGTGTGTGTGTTTTTGAAATCAAATATGCTGTGATCTGAAAAATTGCACGTTATTCGCGTTTTGTCTAAATCGATCTGGTCTAAACTTCCGTTTAATGACTTTCAATAATACATGTATTCAACATGATTATTTATTTTTAAGTGATTTTTAAACGGCTCACTATTATACAACCAATTGTAGCTTTGTACTTGTACTTATTAGTATTGTGTGTCTGCGGTAAACATATTTTGTTCGAGTTGAAATTGTGGAATATCCGTTATCATTCTAAATTAGAAAATATCAATTTTCATGAATTTATCATACAATTAACAACTAAATTCCAAATTCTTATATTGTTATAGATGAATTTGGGTAATATTTGTTGCACATGTTAATTTATTCATCGTCATAAATATTTCGTTCGTTTTATAGTTTTTTTTTTTATTTTTTTTTTCCATAGGTACTTTATTATTACCACTATTATTCCGTAAATAAGTTTTATTTGTTTATTTTTTTTATTAAAATAGAAAATTTAAAATCTGTAACATTTACAATAAGCAAATAGGATATAATGTAGAAAATATTTACAAGGTGATATAGTGTGAGGAGGCTGTCCAATGACAGAGTCCTCAGTGGCATTATGGTCAGGGATTAAGTAAATCCCTGTCCTCGACGTCTTTTTTAACAGTCGGGGGTGGGGAAGTAAATAATTTGACAAACACAAATTATTTTCGAATTATATTTTATTAACCTTAATTCTGTAAAAATAATAATCTATCGATGATATTTTAATAACATACTCTCGATATGGATAAGTTCTGAGCTATTTTTCAGGCCTCTTTGAAATAATCCGAGACTCGAGCCTTAAGTATGCTGGTTTACACCTGTTATGTAGATTATCGAATTACGTTCAAACGTGAAAATTATGCGTGAAAATCAAAATGAGATGACGCGTTCGGTATGGAAGAGCTAGTTCACGTGCACACATACATGAACACATGGTACGCTCACTCCGTCGCACACACTCGGTGACGATCAGGTGCTGGTATCCAGAGACCATATAATCTGCCCAGGTTGCGTTTTTAGGCGACCTACATTTATGGCTACTTTTTTTCCCCCGCCGATTCCTGCGATAGGTATCGCGAGTAGCAAGGCCGTCGCCCGGTTCGCACGATCGGCGGGACTCGACCGAAATCCTCTGCGAAAGCGGCCGGTCACTACGTACACACGCGCGTGGTCGTGTGTAAATAGGATTTAAGTGTGTGTGTGTGTGTGTGTGTGTGTGTGTGTGTGTGTGTGTGTGTGTGTGTGTGTGTGTGTGTGTGTGTGTGTGTGTGTGTGTGTATGTGTGCGTGTGTGTGCGTGTGTCTGTATGTTTTCTCATTATATAAATAATTTTTATTTTTATATTTTTGCTTTTCTTTAAGGGCACGACTAGCTCGTCTATTGCACGTCTGGTGCACGATATGCAATTACGCGCGGCGGCGGTTGTCCACGAACGACCCTCCTATATAATAATATTATTCATTATTACATACAGTGAGTGTATGTGTAGTGTGTGTGTGTGTGTGTGTGTGTGTGTGTGTGTGTGTGTGTGTGTGTGTGTGTGTGTGTGTGTGTGTGTGTGTGTGTGTGTGTGTGTGTGTGTGTGTGTGTGTGTGAGTGTGATAATGACAACAGCTCCTGCGAGGTTTATATAAATAGTAGTCAGTATATTAAGTTTGCGTGTGGTCGTCCGCGGCGTGCATCTATGCAAATTGAATTTCGAATTTGGAGATCCAACGGGGAGGTCTGACTTTAATTTCCACGACTTTTACGTACCCGAATAGTTATTTATTTACATTTTATGTACTTAGTATTTTGCACACCTATATTATTATGTACTGCATGACCGCGAGGGCGACGATACATATATTTTTCCTCGTACATTTTATACTTATGTGTTTAATATATGGTATATTATGCATGATCGACTCTCAATTTTCGTTTTTTACATTTACGTTTTACACGTTTAAAAAAAAAGTGGAAGAAAAATAAGTGTTCATTCGAGGATTCATGCACAACCGATCGGACTTTTTCGTAACGGCCGTGTGCGCGCAAGCTTGATTGTGTGTGTGTGTGTGTGTGTGTGTGTGTGTGTGTGTGTGTTTGTGTGTGTGTATTCGTGTATGTGTACTGCTCATACACAATGACCGATGCGGTTTATGATGGGTGACCGCAGTCGGTGCCGGATCGCCGATGAACCGTGGAGACAGTAGACGGAGGAAATTCGGTCTCTTCAGTGTGCACGTCGTTTCCCCATTGTCCGAACACGAAATGTTCGTGTTGTATATATTCAAGCACACATACATTTAATACTTCACTCTATCTTTTTTTCTATATATATATATATATATATATCTTTTTCACTTGCGCATATGCGTACACGATTGGATGATTGATACGCGTCGAGAAGTCCGCTGCTCCTTATACACCATGTTCGCGCATGCGCGCCGCGTTTTCGTTCGAAATTAGTTTTTTTCATACATTCGTTTCGTGTTTTTTGTTTTTAATATGTTATTGTATGGCCCAGCATTTTTATTACAATCACAAGTATTATGATTTATCACGATTATTCGAGTGTTATATTATATTTATATTTTCTTTAAACGCACACGCGGAAATTCAATCGCGCCCATTAATTTTTTTGTGCTACCGTAAGACGATACGTCGTGTGAGTAAATGTGATATGCCGCCGTCGTCACCGCATACACTTTACCTCGGATTCGCCGGCCGGTAAGACAATACACCGAAACGAGTTCGACTTTGGGAATCTGCCGCTTTTAAGCTCGACGTCTCGATGGGCTGCTCTGACATGTAATGTAGTTATTTTGTATTATGGAGGTGTAATTGCATCTATATCGTCGACGATATTGTCGTTCCGTAAAATCACATTTTTTATTGTAATTATTGTTATTATTATGATTAATTATTGTTTATTAGTTTTTTTTTTCGTCAACAACGCCTGCGGGCCTTGAACGTATCGTGTTGTAATAAGGGTTTTAACTAGCGCATTCGTTGTCGACGCGCAGCATAGATTGGTGTATTCGAATTATTGTCATTATGCCGCTCGATCTTCCGTGATATTACGTAGTAAGGACGCATTCGACCATCGTTACACTTTTATGTCGTCGTCGTCATCGTCGTAACGCACGGACAGCCGTCAATTTTAGGTAATAACCGTTCAAGTTTGTGCGTGTTTATTTATTTTATTTTTAAACGCCTTTTGTGTTTGAATAAACGATTCAACGGCTAGGCCGTTGATATTTTCTTGTTCATTTTTAATTCAACAATTTTATGATTTATGTAACTATCCAAGACACTGCATTAACTATATGTAGTACCACGCATTCCGTCTCGTCTGGAAAAGCTATTAGTGATTTTTTTCTCGAGGCGATTTTGGATTCAATTTATGTACATATACAAATTAGGTATCATCATTTTATATATGTCTATATGTATATATGTATGTATGAATACAAATTTATGGAATGAAAATAATAATTTATCGTGCATTATTGGTTTATAGTTATAAACTTATAAATAATAGCGTTATATTATGTTTTGTATAATGTTAACGCTGAAAAGTGAACCCGAATGAGTTGAAATATAAGTCTTGAAAATCAGGGAATAATCTGAAGTTTTTAATCTCATACAAAATCTAACGACTTTATAAAAATATGTTACTAACGTAATATTTATATACATCAAACAAATTATTAAAATATTTTTAAAAATGATGGTTCAGCATTCATGCAAATTTGTTGATTCAACGTTGTTGAAAGTTCACGGAAAATAAAGTAACACTTTTACAACGAAACAATGGTTTACATTGTTTATTCACAAACCTACACAAAAATATAAATAATAATCATATAATGTATTCAGATCAAATAACATAATTTTATATCCAAAGTAATACTATACATCTACTGTTTCGGCAAATGGTTCCCAACAACTTACAGCTCTATAAGTTCTACATTGTTCTGTACGAAACCATTATATATTATTTACTCGTTATTCACGTCCGTGTAATACGATATTTTTTAATGTGTTCCTAACTTATCAGCCTTGAAATTAGTTTAGACTATCACTCTAAAAACAAGTTGGGCAACATGTCAGAATTATAATTTTATTTATTTTTAAAACGTGCTAGGTTCCAAACTCAAAAATACAACAATACATGCATATTCCTCATAATTTATAATGTATGCGTATGCAAATATAGCGAAAACAACGTTTCATAAATTCATAATATTCGAATTATTCCTTTAATGAAAGATCCAGTCAAGCTTATGTATATACATCAATATTTGTGATAGACCAATTTACCACATAATTGGAAGGTTGCTTGAGTTATTTATACTTAATTAATATTGAAAAATAATTCAACTCGCCAAAAAATGACTGAACATTTAAACATTATCATATGTGGAACGATGGAAAATTACGCCCTGCTCACCGAGTTGACGTAAGTACAGTACAATATTACAATACATGTTCGATGTTGTAACTGGTGCTAATACTCAGAAAATATTATAAATGTATAACAGCTTGAT
This sequence comes from Therioaphis trifolii, assembly GCA_027580255.1. Taxonomy (NCBI): domain Eukaryota; kingdom Metazoa; phylum Arthropoda; class Insecta; order Hemiptera; family Aphididae; genus Therioaphis; species Therioaphis trifolii. The sequence goes on along the minus strand of CM050404.1, from coordinate 111,485,878 downwards.
AAACGAAACATGTTACATAGTTCATTAGATATTAATTTCTTGATCTTTATTTACAATAATTTTCAACGTTTTATAGTAATGGATTTTCACAGTTTTCATGTAATATGATACACAAGTTGATACAAAAATATATACCAAATTTTAAGTGTTAATGATTGTTATAAAGGAAAGTATTAGGGTTTATGGTTTAAGGTTTATGGTCATTTGTTCTTGAACATGTTTTCAGTTTCAACATGAGGCAAATGAACTACAGTAAATATCGTTAAACTGCTTATTAATTATCATTCTGTTGAAAAATCACAGGTTCGATTACATTTTCGGGGTATATTATTAAGTGCGGATATAAATAAACATAAAACAAATTTTTTATCATCGGTTGGTCGTATAATTTTATTTTTAGTACATAACGTTTAATTGAATGTGTGGTTTGAAAATTAGTATGTTATGTTAAAGCGTATCATTATTACCTGTTTTTTATTATTCATAGTTTGAAAATTGCATCTATATAATATGCTTCTGAAAATAACTGATTGACCAAATTGGTGATGGTAGGTTTTTTAGATCCATAAAACGTAAATAATTATTTATTAATTGTTTGTATGTACACTTCATTTCATTTCTTTCGATAAGTGCATTACACTACGTTATGACTATTAACTTAAATTTTTAAAAACAATGCAAATTAATAATTATTTATTTCAAGAATTTTAGTAAACGCCAAAAATTCCATTTAATCTAATTCGCGCGAAAAAATAAGTACGTTTTCATTCCTTAATGTTTCAGAAAATTACTTCTAGAACCAAACACTGAAAAAAAACGTATACACAATTTTATTTTCCACAAAAATAAAAACGGACAATACAATATAAATTTAAATAATTTTTATAAAAACAGTACCAAAACAAATACTGGACCCTATGTGAATCTTGAATTATATTTTCAATGTCTTATAATGATCTCATAAACTATTTTTGTTTTTAAAAAATATGTTGAATCCATGTTTATCGCACTATATTTATTCAGTATATTTGATAAAAATAAATATATTTAACCTTTATAAATTATTTCGACGTTTTTCTGCTATGAATAAAATTAACTCGTGCAAATTGCTGACACGAAAACCTTTTATTTTTATTATTTTGTTAGAGACTAGAGATGATCTAATTACTTGACAACTTAAATATTACTGAACTGATAGATCTTAGAATTAAAAAAAAAAAAAGAAAAAATTATAATAAAAAATCATTATGTATTTATGTAAATGTACTTAATTAATTCATTATTATCGTTGTTTTAAGATTTTTTATAATGGAACTCCGTGATTTTTATAACAATTACTATTGTTTTAAAAGAAAACAAAAAGGGAAATGTATTTTAAATTAGCTATTTTTTGAACACGACAGATGTTCTATGGAATGACTAGAAAAGTGCTTTGGTACCTGTTTAAGTCAGGTTATTATAAATCTTAGTCTATTATTTCAAACAGTTTATGATAATTGGCAACTACAATTCATTTATATATATACAAAATAGACAATTTTCTTAATTGATGTGGACAAAAAAAAAATAGTGTTTAAGTGCACATTAATCGTCTTAAACTTTCTTTGTGTGAATCCATTTTACTATGGAGGTCTGTCCTTCCCATGTCAATCTCAGGTTTAACATAGAAATGGCCCTAAATTCATAATAAATTTATAATTAATAGAAATTAGCGAGTTCGTGGGATGGATAAAAGTTTAAATGTTTGTTTAATTTGTTTTGTTTTTATGAACACTCGTTATTAAATTTATCAAGAGTATGAATCAATGTAGATTTTAATTAGATGTATTCAAGTTAACGTTATAGAATTCATTCTACATGTTATCTTTTGCAAATGTGAAATAATATTATTTTATGTTTTATTCATAACGTAATGTATGCGGAATAGCATTGTGAATTTATAGTTATTTGTCTATGCGTGGTTATTATACACAAATTAGTATAACATAAGAAATCGATGTCTGTAAAACAATAATAATTGATAAAAGAAAATATTATTGAAGGATTCTAATCACATTTTTTCTATTATTTTATACGTATTCATTTTTATGTTTAACTTTTGTATTAGTTAATTAACTATTGATTCATTTTTAATTGTTTTATTTACTGTAATAATTTTGTTTACTTATTTCTCACCAGGTCTTATAAAATAAAATTCATTTAATAAAATGTTTAACATTAATATTGACATAGTTGTACGACTATAGATAAAATATTTTGTATAAATATTTGCTTTATGAACTAAGTAATTTTGCAGGTTGTTGAGAGTTAAGAGAATAAGAGAAAAATTAAGAATATATACATAAAAGTAGAAAATTACTTCTTAAAAATTTTTTTTTCATAATATATGCTGTTATAGAAATCCTTCACCCATAGAAAATGCTAATAAATAAATAATTTACATTTTTTGTTATATTATTTAGTATTTTTGTAGCTGCAAAGATTTGGAATTCTGTACTAACAATTTAATCTCGAAAGAAATTTAAAATTTAGGTACGTTTTTATCCTTTCTATATTTTTATTATAAAATATACATACGCGTGGATTTAATACATATTCTATGTATTAAATTCACGTGTTTATTATTGGATTTACCATTAAAAATTAAATCTGTCTGACATTTTGATCACTCAAGTGAGTGGTAGGTAAGTATTTTTATATGTATGCATATCATGGGTAGTTATAATCTATATTGTGTATAATTTAAACGTTTTGATATTTAAACATAGGAAGTTGGAATACTCAGCTCTTATGTACAATCAATTCGTTATTATGGCGGTTTGGTTTGTTGGCACGGATTGAAACGCTTGTCACTTTACAGTCAATCATAGTATAATGTTTCATTAATACTGCTATATATGTATGTATATGTATGTATTAGATACAGAATAAATTTGTGTATATGAGTGCCTAATGAATATTTTAATTATATTTCGTGTTTTTAACAACGTGTGTACGTGCGCATAAAAGCCAAATCTCTACAGAATTTACGTGTACATTTTTTGATTAAAAAAAAAAAAAAAATACGAACGTTTCGTGCAAAAATACGACAGCGGACGTGATGACGAGAATAAAAATCATCCATTCAAGGTCGACGGTGGTTAGGTTATTCGGTTCGTCATCGTCGCGTCGTCGGCCTGTCTCTCCTATCCTGGCCGGTCGAACTGCACAATTAACGATACATCACCTCGCCTGGATATTCCTTCCGTACGCGTCCGTCTGCGTCCCAGGATACGCTTTGTAGTCGCATGTGTACGTTCGGTTTTGTTATTAGGAAACAAATTTAATTTTATGCAAATGACTGTTCGGCAGCGGTTTAATAAACCAGCACGTGCGTGTGCGTACCGCACTGCGTTATGTCTGCAGAGAAACACGCTCGCGCAAAAAACGTAAAAATATATTCTCGTCACGAGATCCGTCTGTATATTGTTGGCTTGGTGTACATAAGCGCATAAATTATTATTATTATTATTATTGTTGTTGTTGTGGTCGTTTTGTTGCGACGGACCGACAGCGGTCGATCGTCAGTGGAAGGGCGTAAACGCGTGACGACGCGCTTCGTGTATCAGATTTAGGCGCGCGTTTAAGGGATGATTGGTATGTTTTTTCTTTCTTCCCGCACCCTTCGTCTCCCGTGTTATATCGCGTCAATTAAACTCGGACGCGTGACTTGTCCAAACGATTAGTAGTTTTGCCTGATTCTGATTTTCGTGTCATTTTCACACCGAGCGCTCGGAAAGTCGGACAAACCGTCTTGCGTGTGTCCGAACAGCATTAGGAGAATTAATAATATAGAAGACCGCACGAGACAAAAACCCGGTGCTGCAGCGTCATTGCGCAAACACCGACGACGGCGGATATAGAAGACCACACGCGGAAAAAGAACGTGATTTCCGAACGCATTGTCGGTGTACGCCGCGCGCGTAATGTCTTAACTACTTCATTAAGGCGAAACCGTATAATATTATTGTACCGATTGTTATCGATTGTGTTACGCCGACGTGCGATAATTCCAGTCCCCCGAGATTTTACTTTTGTAAAACTGCGTCGGGGCTTTTACATACACTATATGCGTTGTACGCCTTGTGTTCTAAAACACAGATAGCCGGGCTCTTATAATACTATCGATAACAATTGACGTTTAAGAAAGTTTACGATTTGAAAAGCGACTCTGTGCTCTAACTCGAGCCTATACGTATGTATCTGCGATTGTTCTCAAATGTATACGAGTAATATTCCTGTAATAATACGTTTTGGCGTTTTGTTAAATTTTTTTTTACAATCCAAGGAAATAAAAATGAAGGTTCAGATAGAAAATCTCTTACATCGCAGGTGTTGTCAAACATTTACGAAATATTGTTTTCTTTTGGGGCTTAAGCACCTCGAGTCTAATGTGCACCTATGATAAAGTAAACGCTACTGTTTACATTGCGTATTATAATAACGTTGTACTTTGCCTATATCAGAGAATGACTACTGAAAATCATCAGAGAGCCGATTTAAAGCTTAAAACTCTAGTGGGCCACAGCTAGTTGACGTTGCAGACATATTTTTTATTCCCGCGATATAATAATATACTTAATTATACATTATTTAACATAGAGTTACGTGTGAGTGTTGCCAGTTGTCCATATTTTATGACCTTACTTTACTATTTGAATTTTGTACCGAGTACCTGTACCTACATGACAATTATTTCTCGTATTCAACCGTATTTGCATACGTTTGGCAGCGCGACATTTTTGCATAGTTTCACGTACTTCAGCGTATATTTGCCTGGTGCGACGAAGGTACAATATTCGAACCCGTATTCTAAACGTGACGCGTTTCCCCTCATATGAGTCATGACACGGGCTTGCGTGTTTTCGAATTCAAATACCTACCACAAGATTAGAACGTCGTCGAATGCGACGTGGTCCTAAAATTACTGGTCCCGAAAAAGACTAGTTTTTGTGTGCAGTAGGCACCGCGTGCTACACACGGAAACGGCTACAGCTCGTCGTATTTATTTACACGTGTAATTTGACCATCTTAAAGTTTCGCTAATAACCGTTAATGTCCGTTTTCGGACGTACACACATATTATAGGGTATACGTCAGCCCTAGGTGATTTCGGACGATTTAATATGGGTGTAGGATATACCCGCGTGTACGCGGTCTCGTAATAAAATATTCGGTTTCAATCGGGTTCTCGGCGTCATCGTATCAGTAATATACATGTACAACATACTCGCGGACTCGCGGAGATGCTGAAATCGTGTTTATAAATAATGATAACGTGTCTTCAAAAACGTTGAGTTCATATTCAATTATATATATTTTATAAATTCGACGTAATTATATGCAAATAAACAAGAACAGCAAACTCATTACACGTTTATAAACTCTTAGTGCGCTCTGTCTTAACGTATATATATAATTTCGTGTTTCACGTTGGTCATCGGCGAACATTCCTCACGATTTGTAAAATAACTGTACTATAGAGTATAGATAATAATTGACGTGTTGAAATCAAAGATGGCATAAATAATAAACGAAATTTTGAAAAAATATACAAATATTTGTGTTATGCAAGTTTTTCCATCTTAAAATCATTTTATACAATACATACTTCAAAATGTATTTACGATGTTATTATTGTGATGCGTTTATTGTTTGAAGCTGTATTATACAAACTGTGCGACATTGCGTGTCTCATATTATGCATTCGTCATCCTCGTTTTGATTTATTCATAGTTTTAAACAATATTTCGATTGAAAACGTTTATTTTCTGTGTTAAAAAATAAGGATATTTTTTTCCTTTCCTTCGATCACTATGAACCGGCAATCGAGAATTTTAAAAATGTTTCGGATCTTTTTTTTTTTTGTTTCCCGGATTAACGCGTTTAAAGATGAGTCGGGAGAAGTTAATTTTTTTGTACTCGAGTCGAATATAACTATAATATGTATAGGTACCTAAGCGTATGTTCGACTTGCCGGCAATCGAATGGGATAAAAAAAAAAAAAACTACGTTTGATGACGACAATGAGTCGTATATTATTGTACGTATTTAACATTACGTTCAATCGTGGACTCGAAAAAATCGAATCACTTGTATTATTATTTTTTTCAATGGTTTATTCGCACAACGCTACTTTTGGACGGTTTCTTGGGTCGTCTCTCGAAATCCACTCAAGTATATCCATGATATGTACAGACGCGCGTACGATTGCGGGATGTACGCGGAAACGAATACATCAAAGACACGTGGCGACGAACGGATGGTAAATGTCTATGGTAACAGTAATAATAATAATAATAATAATAGTAATACGAATAATAATAACATTGTTTCGCGACGATTGCGAGGCAATATCCTTTGTACCGGTATACCGGAAGCGGCCGGTGTATAGTTCCAAGTAACACCGTGACAGATCGATCGGCATTCCATTGCGGCACCGACTGTATGTATACGCGCAAGTCGCTCGATACCTCTCTATACGACGCGTACATTACATTATATGCGTGTATATATATATGTACAATGATAACATATAGAAAAGAAAAACCGCGACAATGGCCTCGTGTATGGCGGTAACTACGACATAGACAAATAAAACCAACAAGGGATTGTTATTATTATTATTTTTTTTTTTTCATCTTCCACCGCTGCCGTGCCACGATGCCGGTCTCTTTTGGTCTCGATGTTATTTTTTCACATTCATTTTTGCACTTGTCGACTGTCTCTTCGGTGGCGTCAGATTTTTTTCTACACACAGCCACGACACGTTCGAATGTTTATATGTGTGAGTGTGTGCGATGACAACAATAAAATTATAATAAATGACAATAAAAAAATGAAAAAATAAATAAATAAAAATATCTCGCCGTCGTGTCGGCTACCGGCAGCGTGTGCGGCATGCCGCGACCTGGTCTACGATCGCGCACGCGTGTATTTATATAATTTATATTACAATCTGATCGGAAGGTTTACGGCGGAAACGAGCTAAGACTTATCGGGTGCCGCTAATCGGCGGCGACTGTATCGACTTGGTTATGTAAACTTGACCCATGGGCATCACGCGATATTATTGTCGTGCACACGATGTATCGTTTGTAAATGCATGAAAAAAATGTATGCCTCTCGTGTGTGTGTGTGTGTGTGTGTGTGTGTGTGTGTGTGTGTGTGTGTGTGTGTGTGTGTGCGTGTGGATATATGGTATTTATATAGGAACAAGTAGATACGGGGTATTCTCCTATCGCTACGGCCGCGGAGGATATAATATATATTACAATAACTAGAGCACCGCTTTTACTTTTACTGTAGTCTGTAGGTATGCGCTTTTGAAATGTCAGTTCTTGCGTGGATCGACGTCGGATTCCGAACATAATATTAAAATATATACGTATATGCTATACACATAAGACCAGGTGTTGTATGCCGGTACAATACGGCCGAAGAAACCTGCTCGTACTTTTCGCGAGCGGATCTCCCGCGCCCTAATCTCGTGACCGGAAACGCGTACGCACGCACGCTAACGCCATTGCCTCTCCCGCCTGAAGCTGAACCCAAGGAATACAATGTATAATAACAGTACACACACACACACACAGATACACACGCGTATATACGTACAAGTAAACGTTTGTTGTTTGCGCGTATATATACATAACGGTCTTGATTACGGCCACCGGACCACCACATTGTTCCCCGTGCTCGCCGAGAAACAACAACGCGCCTATCTATGACCGGAGATCGTTATATGAGAAACACAAAACCCTCATCGTGTGCATGCGTGTACATTTGTGTATGTGTGTGCAGTAGTATTTTCTATTGTTTTTCGCGTATTTTTTTACTCTTCCTCGGCTCTTTCTCCGTGTATAATATTCGTCCCGGCGTTCCCACGAAAAATTCTACATTTATATACCTATGTAATACAAATGTATACGATATCATATAAAATGACGTGTACCCGCAAACGCTTTCTACATTAAATGATACTCGTGTATATTCGTCGGTAGCTATACATTTTCGTTGGAGTTTACGGAACTACTGTCGAAACGGAGAATAGTATAGACTATCACTATAGGGTTATAAAGTTGATTAGGATTTAGAATCAGTCTTTGTTCACCACAACTTGAATTTTTCGGTTGAAAAAAAAAAAAACTTTAGAAGAATAATTGTTTTAATTGTTGTGTGTTGTTTCAGATGGAATCGGTAGGACCGCGGCAAAGACCAACGGAGTCCGGCCTGAGGAGAAGATATCCACCGTGTCCAGGTGAGAACGAAAACGAAACTATTAAAATATTTTGTTAAATAATATGAATGTTATGTACCCTATGTATGTTGTACCTGTATAGTAATAACACGATCGAGGCGTCTTTGCCCCAAGGCCATTATTGTTGCCATTAAACGTGTTTTCGAAATCGTTAATTCTCATTACGAAACATTTTATTTGAGATTTGATACGTTTTTAAAATTTAATTACACTACGATGCAGGGGCGTGCTCAGCTTTTTCTAATGGGGGGGGATAAAATGTATTTTGTTTTGTTTATTGTCATATACACAAAATGTTCTTATATATTGATATTTTAGAAATAGGTTGATATATATTATATGATATAATACTAGATATAGAGCTAATCATATTCAAAATTAACATTTTATAAAATATTTTATTTTATATAATCGGACATAATAAAAGTATAGATCTAAAGACTTAAAGTATAAGATCAAGTTTTCTTGGCTTCATAGACATTTCATCCAAGACTTCATCTGGAGTAATGCTAATATCTTTATGTACTGCCAACAACGTTAATCCATTCAAACGGTCCTAAAATAAAATGCAAGTAAATATTGAATGTCGGTTAAACTAATAAGTTAAAGAGTATTGTACTTCAAGCATTGAGTTTCTAGTGTATGTCTTCACCCTCTTTAATGTTGAAAACGTTCTTTCTGGGGTGGATGTTGAAACGGGTAGGACACATAAAATTTTTAGTAACTTATTCAAATTTGTATAAATAGAGGAACTGCAGAGTTGAAGAGCATCTAGGCCAGTTTTAATGACTTCAGAATTGTCCAATATCTTTGTTCGCCATATTTTCAGTTCAGCCAAACTGTTGTCTTTATTTACATGCGGTGAATAAAACTCTGCCAGATTTTTAAAGCATTCAATTTCACTTGCATTTAAGAACTGATTTTTTGAAAAAATAGTCTCAAATCCTATTTAAATTTATAAATTAGTAAAAATTATAATTAGTACTAAATATTAGTTAAAAAGAAAAACCTTTAAAAATTGTTTTGTGTGCAGTAAATCTTTCTTCTAATTGTGCAATAAAGAAATCCAAATATGGAATAAATATTGTAGTTCGATAATAATGTTCAACATTTATGTCTGATATTTTATTATTATCAGAATCTGTAAATGGATTTGCACGATTGGTTTGTCTTTTTGTAATTCTTTTCACTGATAGATTTAAGCTGATAACTTTAGCCATTTCCTAAATTACATTATATCGTGTTTAGAAATTGTTTGATAAAAATTAAATATAAAATTTATTAATTGACTTTGATTACCTCTGCCATTAAGAATATATTATTAAATTCTTGTTCAATATTAATCCTAATATTCTTAAGTGCTGAAATTATAGCCTCGGCAAGGCAAACTGCTTCTACTAAGTCAATTTTTTTGGATTGTAATTGCTTACATAGTGGCAGTCCATAGGAAAATAAAAACTGTAACAAATGAAGTTTAGTTAAAAAGATTATAAGAATAACTTTAAAACTTTATTTTTTAGAAAATTAAAATAAATAACTAACTTTAGTAATTTGAAGTGAGATCAAAAATTCACTATCAATAGCTTTTAATAATATGGCAGCATCAGTGGCAGAACTGTCGTTCCATTCTGTAATTATTTCTAATGCAGCCACCACACAAGGGAATAGTTCAACAAAATCGTTCACAGCATCATAACGCTGCACCCAGCGTGTGGCACAAAGTCTTTTAAGTGTTCTGATTTTAGGTTCAAAATCACCTTCATCGATTGCAATTAACAATGCATTATTACGCTTTGGAGTTTTAAAAAACACATACATTTTTTCCAATATGCCTAAACAGTTTCGAATAGGCTTAATATTGCTTGCAGTAGAAACAGCCAAGTTCAGTGAATGGGTAGCACAATGGACATATATTGCTTGTGGATACTGTTCACGGATAATCGCTTGAACGCCATTAAACTTCCCAGACATGTTACTTGCTCCATCAAATCCTTGACCAAATAAGAAATCACATTGAACTCCACAACTAATTAAACCTAAAATTTTAAATTTCAAACAGATAAATGAAATTATATATTTATATCATTTTTAAGATAATATACAAACCATTTATAATAGCTGACGAAAGTGAAATGCCAGTAAGACTGTCTACTTTTATATATTGCAAAAAATCTTCACATATATTATTTTGAGTATCCAAATATCTCACACATAAAGTTAGTTGTTCATTAGTTGAGATATCTGTTGTTTCATCAGCCAGTATTGAAAAACATTGTGAATCATTTATTTTTTTTACTATTTTTTTTTGTATTATATCTCCACATGCAATGATCATTTCGTTTTGAATTTTGGACCCAATGTATTTGTAACGATAATCATTTTCTAGATTTTTTTTTAAAAATTCATCTCCTTTGCCTCTATATCTGAGAATAGCACGGAAATTTCCATCATTAATTGAATCATCTGCAAAAAAAAGTTTGATAAAATAATATATTAAAAATAGATTTTAGATACTTATTAATAATTACTGACCATTGACATTAATTTTTCCAGAATCTCTATGCCCCCTTAAAGCGATTTCTTGACGTCCACATAATATAAGGCATTCAATTATAGGTATAAGTTTTGCTCTATTTTCTTTTATTTTAGCTAATCTAAAAAAATATTCTTAATTTGTATTATAACTTATTTAATTTAATATTATGATTGAGTATTTTATTTACATACCTATCAGTGTCAACAGCCTCAATAATTGATGGTTGTTGTTTTGTATATATACTAACAAAATGATCAGCATTAAGAACAGCAGACTTATGGTAACTACATTTTGAATGTTTACGAAATGTCTATTAAAACATCAAACACAATAATTTAAACAATTTATTCATAAAAACTGTAAATACTGTATTACCTCAAGAGCTTTTTTCCATGCATCAAATGCTTCAAATACCAATTTATTTAAAGGCTGATTCCCTATTCCACCACATTTTGAAAATACTACACAAAACTTGCAATAAGCACCATTTTTTATTTTTGAGTAAGCAAGCCAATTAAATTGAAGCAACCATTTATATTGGAATTTTAAACCTCTTTTCTTATTTTTTTGGTTTAAAGGAAACTCAAATGTTGGCAATGGTAACCATACATTTTTAAGTGCCTAAACAGTAAAAATTATGTACACTAGGTGTAGGTAGTAAGAACAGTTTATTTTTATCAGCAATAAAGTCTAAACTTACAGTAAATTTATCAGCATCTGATAATCTACAGTTTACGAATAAGCTTATATCATTTTCATTTGCATGCATACTTTCAGTCTAAAAAATATGAAATTATTAAAAATATTTAAGCAGTTAGGCATTTGTAATGTGTATAAATATAAGTTTTAGTATTGCATATTTGCATAGCTAAAAACTGCAAAACTATAAATATTATTGTAAAAGATATAATTTATAATGATTTTATAGAAAATAAAACTTTACCTGATCTTGAAATACTGACACTGAAGGCGATTGTGATATTGAATTCAAAACCGGAACCAAAACTGATGTTTTTTCACTAATATTCGACATCTTAAACCACATTGCATAGTGTTAGTAAAAAGATTTTGGAACAGATGCAGTAGGTACATTTTATCCAAGTTTTTTAAACTTTAAAATGTAAATCCATTTTAAGTATTGGGTACTTACTTTATTTAGTGTACTTGGTGTTTTTGTTGAATTTTTACTAGAAGTTGGTTCACAATCATCTTGATTTGTATTTTTAGAAAAATAATCACTAATTTTACGTTTTGACATAATTGTAATAGTGTGGTAATAATTAATAAATAATAATTATTATGAAAATATGAAAATTATTATTTCAAAACGCACGACTGCACGAGGTACGATCAAACGTCAAAATCACGACAAAATAAATTAGGTATGTTATAAAAAAAAATATATTATATTTATTTTGTCATGGTCAGTCAGACTAGTCAGAGATAGATGTAACTATGTAAGTAGTAAGTACCCTACAGTCTATGGCCCGCAGTTATTAGTTTATTATGGCTCGGTTATTGATAACAATAGATTGTGACGGGAATCCCGGAACGAACTATTTTGGTCCGTTAGATGGATATAATCTGTACTAACTGTCGTACTGATATTATATCGATGTTATATAGCGCGTTCATAACATATATAGATAATGAAACATAATGGACTGAAATGTTTTAATGTTATAATAGTCCATTGGTATCTGATAACGTAATATTACTCACAGATGTGTATGCGTATCTACTGACTACTATAATATATATTTTATATCTTTGATAATAATTATTAATACAACTTAAAAATTAAAACCAATTATGCATTACCTCTTTTTTCGAGAAAAGCGAAACTAGCAAGAAACTTAAGAAAATGCATAAAAAAAGTTCATGGGGGGGGATATGACACCCTCATCCCCCCCCGTGAGCACGCCCCTGCTACGATGAATTACAATAACTAACCGAACAAATCCTCGCGGATATCGCGTGTAAGACGTACAATTATGTTGTACGCATTCTAAAAAGAAAAAAAACACACACATAGTGAACATAACTTATTTTGTTATGCTATTAAGTTGTATATGAGACGAGGGTTCAACTGATGCTTGTTCTATAAAATTAATGGTTGGATTGTTTTTCATATTTGTTTGAAATATTAATTTTTTTTTTACTTAGTTAATGTACAAGCCGTTGAAATGCCATTTTAAAGTTGATATGGCAGTGTGGTTTACTACACGATAGAATGTTAATCACTAACTATGTATAATGCATATTGATTGAAACTCGTTTTTTTACTGGTGGTAAAGCTTGCATATTACTATTATTATTATTATTATTATTATTATTACTTCAACTATACACTCTAGTGAATAACTGACAGTTATACAATTTTAATATTTTCTGACACGTCGAATCGCCTAGTTTGTATGTATGCATTTAATAGGTAGTAGAGTATATATATAAATATACACACAGTGTGTATAGTATTACACACACACACAAAGTGGTGGTGAATCGCGGGATGAACTAAATTGACCAGTTGATTGGGCGTGTGAATAAAGTCGAGAGTTTATTATATATAGATGTGTGGTGAGTAAATTGTTTCGATACGTGTATGTTTACCAGTATACCGTGTTATTTATTAGTTACTGTAGCTACTATCAGATATTATAACGTATACTCATTACTTGTATACAGGGTGTCCCACCGGGATTTACACAGAGCGATATCTCCCGTGTTAATAGAGATAATCAACTTTTTTTTTTTTTATAAGACTCACAGAGCTAAAAACATTTATTTCACATTAGTTTGGTAAATACAAATGTTGTATTAAAAAAATTAAAAAAATAACTTTTTATTTTATAATTTTTGTAAAATTCGAAGATAGCCATTTTGTAGGGCTTGTTTTTCTGAAACTTTTGACGGTTCAACTTTCAATTTTCATCAACTTCATGATTTTTAATAATTTTTTTAGTTTATAAGAAAATAGTACTATTTACCCACGTTAAAATTTTAAATCGCCTCATCAGCTCGTTCCGATACCTAACAATTCTTTTATTATTACCATAAACAATAAAAGATAATAATTATTTTACTACCCATGATTAGATTTTTGTTATCATTTGTAGCTATTATTATATTATCATTAATTATTAATTTATATATTTTATCATTATCGGCACAAATTTCGTAATTAACATTATGATTATATCGGCGTAATTGTACAGTTAACCTTACAAATTTCCTTTAACGAATGCAGTAATAACTAATAAAATAAAAAATACATGTTCGAAATAAAATACAATTGTTGTGTGATTTTTACTTTTTAAGTTCATTAGTATTTATAATATCACTTAAACGTTAAATAATAGACCACAATTTTTTTATGTATTAGTATTATTTACTCCACGTGTTTTTCTTGTGTGAAATCGGAGAGCCAAGTGACATTTAATTAATGTGCATTTTAAAGAAAATTGTTCTTCCAAATTGGTATATTATGTTAAATGTTTATCATTTTACCGTTTTACTGTTTAACGTCTGATCAATAATCAAATTGGCATGTCTTTTTAATCATTTATTAAAAAAATGCAAAACATAAGAATTGACAAATTGCTTAAAACCAACTGTAGACTATTATCAAAGGGACCTACTAAATAACTGTCAATCAAGTATCAAAAATATATCAAAAATACAGCGACATAACAAGTCATTATGGAAGTTTCATTCAAGTACATGAATTAATGTAAATAAAACAAGTAATTATCAATAACTTATTTAAAGGTACAAGTACAATAATTAGTGAACTATTAATAATATTTCAGAAATATCTGTCGTATGTGTTTGGTGTATGGTCAACAGATCTTAGATAGATGTACCACCTATGTATCAAAAATCAAAAATAAGAAGAGCGAGAATAATGTGTACAAACAAGTATCTATTTTTATTCTTCATACTGAAATTTAAATTAAAATTGTTAAAAAATATTACCTACCAAAATATATCTAATATTCTATGTACTTTTTAAATGTGATTGGTATGTAAAACATGTTAAAATATGGTTTATTTTTGAACAGATGAAAGTTGGTAATTTAATATTAAGTAGTTAGATGATTTCCTAATTAATATTTTGCAATGTATAACCAATTAAGTGTACATAAAACAAAAAACTCAATTATATTAACCAAATTATATTGCCTGAATTTTGTATTAAACTTTTCTGACACAGTTCTAGACCTTATTGTGTCAATGTATTAATGTATTATTACGTTATTTATTAACTGGGCCCGGATTTTATAGCATTACATTATGTGCTATACTTAATATAACCTTAACATATAGAAAACTAAGCAAAAATAAATAAGTAAATAATAATTTACTATTATAATGTAACTATTAAGTATATTATGTTGTGTATAAATGTATATATTTTAACTAATTTAAATTCTTTATTGTATAAACTATAATGA
Source organism: Therioaphis trifolii (assembly GCA_027580255.1). NCBI lineage: Eukaryota > Metazoa > Arthropoda > Insecta > Hemiptera > Aphididae > Therioaphis > Therioaphis trifolii. The sequence goes on along the minus strand of CM050404.1, from coordinate 111,470,586 downwards.
TGTAGTAGCTCACTCTGTAATTTTTCCATGTTCTATAATAATAAGTAAATGCTATAAAATCCGAGCCCTCTTTATTAATCTTTATTAATTACCACTTTCTTCATGTTAATTTTGAGTTAACTTAATTAAGTTTTTTTTTTTTACAATTTTTGGCTGTGTTTGCTTAGTCACTAAGATATATTTAGCTTTATAAAAGTACTCTGCATTATGCAATCCGTCAGTAAATGCTTTTATATTTTTAGTTGGTTAAGTGAATGTGGTCAATTTTGTAAAAAAAATGTTGATTAATATTAACATTAATTTTATTTTTACCCTTTGACTATTGCACAAAACATCATTGACATTAGTAGCAGATCAGGGGAGAACCTTTTCAAAAATTAGTACTTATAAAAAATAAAAAAAATAACTGAACATTTTAGTAATGTGTACATAAAAAGATAAAGTTTGGCCAAAATAAAGCCCATGGAACCCTCCCCTAGATCTACTACTAACTGATTGTTGTAGGTTTATCTGAAGCACGTAATACTAATGACTCCGGCAATCTATTAGGGACTTATAATTGTTAAAAAAATAAAGGAGTTATATCATTTCAATGAACAATTATATGTATGTATGCAGTTTATATAATGGATAATTCCAACTTCATCTTATTAATGCAGTAGTCAAAGGGTAACAACACCATACAATACCATCTTAAATGTGCGTGCCACAGATATGAATTTAATTTATTTTGTACATATATTTGTTATAAATTTATTTTGTTTAAAGTCGTTACTCATAAACTATTCTATCTACCTTTATTCACTTTTTTGTACTACATTTTGAAATATGTGTAATATAGCTAATATAATTTTTAATGTTATAACCCTAATATTATGAAATAAATAAGATTTGTTTCTTTTTTACAATGTACACATTTTGCAACCACTTGATTTGTTTAAAAATATGAAATTTTGGTTAGTATTATATTACTGTATGAATGAATACTGTTATTATGTTTCATGGTTTTTCATTGCTCATAATTTTTTGCTAACTAATACTCGCTATTATTTAAATTTTAAATAAGATGTAACTAAGAAATAAAGGTGATAAATACCAATAAGTAAATTATATAAATAAACATATTTTTAATTCATAATTTATGAATTATATTTTTTATTTCCAATGTATGTATTTGTATAAATAAATCTTTATCATGAATCATGATATACTTGTATTTCTTAATAAATTTTACCAATAAGTCCAATACATACATGCAATTGCATAATAAAATAATTCACTCATATTGATTTTTAATACCAATACCTACCATTTTATTTTTGAGCTTAAAGTAAGATTGTATGATACCAAAGATAAATAACATATTATGTAATTGTGTACAAAATGTTTTATTGTGATTTTATAGTTGAATTACATTAATTATATTAACAATAAGTATATTGCATATATTTTTTAAACTTCACAGTGAAAAATACAATCTTTGTTTTACTTAATTGTTAATTTAATAATATTTTATTTTTCTTAAATTATAAGTTGGTACAATAATTAATTGCAATTAATTTATTTTTAAAGTGCCTGCTATTTACAATAGTTATGAATATATTGACATGTTATTAATTTATTGTGAAGTCAGGAAAAATTGTAGGGAAGCTGCTGCTTTATACAGACAAAGGTATCCAGAGAGAAAAGCACCAGCTTTTAAAACATTTCTTAATTTAGAAAGCCATTGTCGTAGATCAGTTGTCATAAATACCTAATACAATACAAATTATACAATATTAGTACCTAACTTTTTATAAAATTAATTTAGGCTGTTAACCTGGGTGTCGTAAAACGAAGGTAAGGTGTCAGATTCTGCACATAACTGAGCAACAAGAAATTGAAATAATGACAACCGCATTGATAAACCATATATTGATCCGCATGTAAGTACGTACGAGGGGTTTGGCAAGGGAAACTGGCTATTCTAAATCATCTGTTCATATAGAATTAAAACAATATAAGCTACATCCATATAAAGCGACATTAGTTCAAGGTTTAAGACCAACTGACTTTCAGAGAAGAATGATATTTATTCTGAAAATTTCAGAAATTTATAGATCAGACAGTAGTTTTAATTCAAAAATATTTTGGTTTGACGAAAGAAAATTCTGCAACAACAGGATAATGAATTGTCGAAATATGCATTATTGGACTGACCAAAACCCCTATGGTTGCGTGAGACGAAACACCAAATTAAGTGGAGCACAAACGTGTGGTGTGGGATTCTAAATGGGAAAATAATTGGTCCATATTTTTATGATGGCAATTTAATAGGTAAATTTAATTGTGTTTGTGAGTTTGTGTACAAATAAATACCTATGTATAAAATATTATTAATAATATGGAATAGTGAAACGAATCTTAATTTAACTTTAAAAATGTAATCCATAACAAAGTTAATTATAAGTTAACAACAATCTACATAATATGATGAATATTTTTTTTATAAATTAACGCTATTCCTATTCGGCTTTTAAACGATGATTTTTAAAAAGTACAATAATTTACAAATACAACAGTAAGACATTTAAATATTATTTACATGATAATACAGTATTCTTATTCAACTGGTGATCAATATTTGAATTTTTTGTCAAATGAAATGTCCATTTTATTGGAAGAAATCGCATTAAAATCATTAAATGTACGGAAATCGCAATAATAATTAATGTTATCAATAATTGAATTATAACTATTGTATATTTTACAATTGATTATTGATCATTTATGTTATCGGAATGTAATTCATGGATTAATAAACACCGGGTAGGTAAGAAGTACGTCTAATTGTTTAGATGATAATAATTATGGTTTATAAAATAATTACTATCTTTTATTATCTATGGTAACAATAAAATAATAGTTAGGTATTGGAACGAGCTGATAAGGCGATTTAAAATTTTAACGTGGGTAAATAGTACTATTTTCTTATAAACTAAAAAAATTATTAAAAATCATAAAGTTGATGAAAATTGAAAGTTGAACCGTCAAAAGTTTCAGAAAAACAAGCCCTACAAAATGGCTATCTTCGAATTTTACAAAAGTTATGAAATAAAAAGTTAATTTTTTAATTTTTTTAATAAAACATTTGTATTTACCAAACTAATGTGAAATAAATGTTTTTAGCTCTGTGAGTCTTATAAAAAAAAAAAAAGTTGATTATCTCTATTAACACGGGAGATATCGCTCTGTGTAAATCCCGGTGGGACACCCTGTATATATATATGTATGTATACACGGGCAGTGTTCACCCAAAGTTAGTGTTCGGTTGTTGTTAAATAATTGTGCATATATATATATATAGGTACACAATGAGGTCAACGTTTATATTGTGTATTATTATTATAATTTATAACTATACGCGGAATAAATTAAACCTGATGCACAACGCTCGCATATTTAAGACAACAATTTGTAAGTAAAATGCATAAACATTATACCTACCATTATTCCTAGTATACGTGGAATGTACACGCACGTCGAATGTGTATAGATGTCCATAAACTTTCGGACTTTACTGACAGTTGCCCTCGAGCCATAGCATTCGAACGAAGGTTTTTTCGAATCCGTCGTCGCGGTCCTGTGTACTTTGATGTGTATATTATAATATTATATCGACACACTGACGCCTGCAGTGATGGAAACGATACTATTATTATATATACACGCGTAGTGTATGTGTGTGTGTGTGTCCAGTGTGTATGTGTGCAATTCTCTCACCGCGGTATATATACGGACATCGACCGCCATACATACGTAATCTATTTTATATATATACACATACGGGTGTCTATAACATTATTTATGTATGCTTTTTACGTGTATATTATACGCGTGTAGTAGAGTGTGTGGTACTCGGTATACTCACCCATGACTGATGATTTAAAATAACTGTTTTGACCAGCGGCTACCTGAAGTTGTACGAATACCTACTTCCACTACCATTACTTCTCTTACAGCTACTACCACTACTGCCGCCACTAGTGCTACGATAACACTGTAAAATATTAGATAACGAACGTTATTATTTATGAGCTGTTGAGTGGAAACGCGTGGCGAAGAAGTTATAGAGGGCTCCTTACGCGTAAAATGATCATCTCGGTTAATTACACGGTGCATACAGGCAAAAGTATATACGAAAACGTTGTATATGTACATACGTATTATACATTGCACGTGTAGAACAAGTAAGTAGTATGTTGCCAATTTACCGTCTATCACGGTACACCGCGGTCCGTCATCAGGAGACATTAATGCCCCGTTGTCGACAGTGACCTTTTCCAGTAGGAAAGTATTTAAGTATATACCTACATATACCATATTTACAAGAAATGACGGCGGCAGTGCAAAAGATTTCGTGGTTCTCCGCACTACTAGCTGTTATGTGAGATATTATTAAATAAATTTCAGTGGGAGGGACATGATCATCATCAAACGAACGTGTAGTGTAACATGATGTATATATGCACGTCGTGGAATGCGCCTCGTGTATACCGTTTTGTCACTGCGTGTGCAATGTAGTAGTTTATCATTTCGCTGCTTTCACTGTATCATTATATTGAACGGCAGTTTAGTCGGAAGGCGAACGTTTTTTTCTGCTATTTTTTCTTTTCAGGTTAATCGTTACCCACTAATTGGCCTTAAGCATACACACACACACGTTTATATCGCGGTTTACCGTATATACGACAGAAACCATTTCTCGACGTTTCCCATACGAAAAAAAAACGACATCCATTAGCATATATTTACGCATAGCGTATACAATGTGTACGAACGTCTGTACAACGACACGTGGTCCATAGACTTTTCTATAGGCCAGTGGCACACTTATTTGCACTGTGGGTCCCGCATTCAGTTATTATATGAATAATTACGTCGTATTATGATGTGTATACGTATTTTTGCTATTCAATTGTGACCGACCTGTAGTGTACGCGCCGCGGTTGTGCGTATGCATGTGCATTCATGGTTCCCATATAAGACAATAATACAATGTAATACGAATAATGTCGGATTATTAGCGTACATAATAACTGGTATTAGATACGTACGCGATGGACGTCGTCTTCGTCCGTGCACATTTATACATAAACAAGGCCGATATTTTCAAACGCCCAAAAATCCGTTACGATCTATAATGGGAATTTATAGTATTGGCCATTGGGTTATACGGGTCAATGCAGCTCCGATTGTGGGCGAGCACAGTCAGATAGTCATTTATTGAATAGATTATTTGTAGTCTAATCTATCCTACCGGTTCTTAATTGTTCTAATATTTTCTGTTTCATATGATTACGAGACCTGTGGGCTCAATCAAATGTACTATATTAAATTTTTTTGTGGAAGAGATTTGTGGAAGAGGCGAGAAAGAAAAAAAATCGGTCGACTTTATACTGTTCGGCGCAGTGACATTTAGTGTGTAATACAGCGAAAACATCTAATTATCATACGATGGTGTGTGTGTGTGTGTGTGTTATATTCGCACTATAACATCATTTGCAGTAATCTAGTCGCCGTTATATTCCGGGGTAATATAATAGTACTATTAATTCATATTTATGAAAGTCCGAGAGTCGACTTCACGAGAGTGACAGCATGTAATAATATAATATAGTAATGGGAATGGAAAGCTGCAACAATACGTACACGCAAAAACGCGTTATAATATGTAGGACGGCGGGTGTATATGTGCTACACTGCAGGTGATGTATGCGTTTTTGACGGCAGAGGTTAGGAGACGATGGATTGGTCGGCGCAAATATAATAGATTAATAGTGGGTCTGTACTCTGTATATCGCCGCACATAAACACAAGACGATCATGACAATCGAACGTTTCCTACTTAAATATTATATTATTATTGTATTCGGAATACTACTTGACGCCTATCACTTTTCGGCTTGTACTGCACACGATAAACCTGTTTCAAAAAATATTTTTATGGGTTATAAGTCACGACGAATGACTGAATACATTAATATAATATAGAATGACCCACTCGAGTGCGTATATGTGTATTAATAAGGACGAGTGCGAAGATTCGGACTTTTACCGCCGTGCGCTGTGAGTATAGTTGGGTTATGGATTAATACGTATTATTATGTACCGTCATGCATCGAGAGAACATAAAATATGATTAGATTTTTTTTCTCTCTAGTAAGATCTCTCGTATGTATTAGAATATCGCTTAAACGTATATGTCGAGCCGCTGCGCACGAATCGGATGTAACGTCGTAACGTATGCAAGAAATAATAATTCAGTATTACCGTTCTATTTCGTCCGAGTAGATCATTCCTCGCGCAAAATTTTAGAAGATGAATATTGTTGTATAAGACGCATGCGTTGAACACATAGACCATAATTCAAAATGTATGTAAGGCACAGCATTTTTAACATAATAAATAAAGAAAGTTTCTTGCCCTAAAAAAATCTTAAATGGTTTATAAACGAGTTAAAGATAAGTTTTTGAAAATGAAATGGAAACTTAACATTTTTGAAAACTTATCGTGAAATATTTTTCAACAAATTTCAACGATTAAAAAACGTTGATTGATGCAAAACTTAATGTTTGAAAGTGGTTTATTACAATAGAGTTTTTGGAATTATGCATTATCACCGCAAGCGTACTCAGTAGTTAACTGTACACGTCAGTTAACGACATATCACACAAAACACTGTTACCGCAAACCCATACAATATATTATATATAATAATAATAATTTGATAACATACATTTTCATATTCTACAATTTTTTTTAAAATTTGAATGTGTCATAAGTGTAAGATACAACTTGTGTAAAATACATTTTGAATCCTCCTGCGTGTGTGTAAATATATATATATAACTGGTAGTACGAGTATACATGTTTATTAGATACTTTAACCCGAGAGTGTGTGCACAAAATTCATAATGATGTTATAAATAATATGATATTTTCTAATTCCATTGTGGAAATCGAGTTATTTCTGACGGTTGAAAGTGTACATACAATGCTGGTAAAATCATTGGGTACGCTTAGTGAGCTTCAATAGTGAAGTACTGCGCTATTATCAGTGATCGTGACATTTGCCTTTTTTTTTTACGACAAAATATTATGAATGAAGAGTTAAATTCAAACACATAATGCGTTATGAAAGTTTTGAAATTTTTTATAAACTGCAGATCTGAAATCGCTAGTACACGAACATGAGATAAAACAGTCGTTTGCCATTTCTTGAAACACCCGTGCGTCAGGGAGAAATCCATTTTTCTCTGCGAAGCGTGATGTTTATTGTCCATCGGGTCGGATGATTGATTTGTTTTTTCTCGGAAAACAACGTAGACATTTCGTAAACACGGCATAAAATAAAAATAAGTAATGTAACCCTAACATTGTACAAGCATTGTAATAATGTTGGAATAACATAACATAACTGCATTTGAATGTACGAATATACTCGCCTGTCTGCCGTGGCATGTAAACCTATGTCATTGGTACGAGATGTCTATTTCTGATGCAAGACCTGTTGGCTAATTCACGTTTCTGTTTTGCACTCAAGATCAGACTATACCTAAGTCATACCTGCTATGCGCTTGCGTTATATTAAGACAATATGTTACAGAAGCCGGCCAATTTTACGTTCCCAGGCTTCGTATATATTATTGCGTAACGTGGATATTTCTCTTAACTTATTGGTATACATACCACTCATACCAGCTATGTTTATCCAGGTTATACCTACCTACCTATCTACCTAGTCGATCGAAACCACGGGATTTGTGGCATCTTGTGGCATCTGCGCGCAGGGCGATCAAGCAGCCATTTCGACATATTATAGGTCGCGCACAAATAATAGCACAATACTTGTTTAATATACGTGAATCAGTTGTTTATTATACGTTGATCGAAAAATTTGATCGTTAAATTGTCCTGTAGTATTTGAAAACCTAACTCTACGGAAAACTTCCATGTATTATTATTGTATAGACAACGCGCTGTGAAGTTCGTAGGACGCTGCTGAGCGTTATATTTTTGTCTATAAAACGTCTGAAACATAATGCTTTGTGTTACTGTGGGTTTAAACACTTGTTACATTACAATTATAACCATAACATTCCGTTAGGTTCTACAATATTGTTCGTGTATAAGCTTTTATACCGTGTGCTACGGTGGCGACAGTTATAGACACCAGGAACGACTGGAATTCCGTCTTCTTCGCACTCATTATTATTATTTTTACCGTCTAACACAAAGCCTATTGTACATAATTTATAGTATATAAAAATGTATTTATCAAAATATTGGTAATATTTTATGCGTGATATATAATAGTTCTCTTATTTCAATTATTTTTTTTCTCGCTTATACAAAACTCGCGCTAAATTATCATGTTTACACCGTGTGGTCGTTGTCTTAGTAAGGGAAAAAACATTTTTTTTTTGTTCTGTAAATTACATTTAACTAGTTTAGTCATGATGTTTTTTGTGAACAAAATTTCGTCGTTCGTCGTATACTGTCGAGGTACGGGTGCCTAAATAAAACGATAGTGCGTAAATTGCTTCGCAATAAACACGATACAGATACATTTTTTTGGTAACACACTTACGCATGACATCAAACTAACCTATGACATTCGTAATCGTAGATTACAACTCACCTAGTTGTGTTTTCTGTTGTTAAAATGTGAACAGGCACCTTAGTCTGATACTGTCTAGGAAAATTAAATTTAACTAATCGTTAATCGATGCTCATTGATCTCTACGCAGTGATGTGAAAAATCACAAAACATGGGTTTCATCGAAATCCGGTTATAATTAGTAAATAACAATAAACACGCATTCATATATTTTTAGCAGGAATATTTCAGCACAAGCAACATAATATTAATTCAACTTACGCTTGAAAAAACTGACGGTAAAATCAGTGTAATAATAAAAACAAAATATATAATCGTGCTTCATTCTGATATTGAAGCTTCTTTGTTTGCGATGAACTTCCTGTAGGATATCATTCTTCATTAATGAAGAATTCCTTGTATGCAAATAACACGAGTCCTTAACTTTGAGACTTGAGTCTAAAAATGCTTTTTTTAACTTTTGTATTTGTGCCCATGTTTAGAAATGAACCACAATTGATGTATAAAATAAAAAATTAAAAAACATTTTACCTTCTGAAAAGGTATTTGGTTAAATAACATTGTACAGTAGATCGATATTTAAATCTATTAATGAAAATAGATGACTTTTTGTAAATCGATGTTTTTTATGTATAGTTTTTACTTGTCTTATAAATTGTGCGTTATATGACTATTACTTACATAATTCAATTCATCTCATCGAGAAATAAGCATGTCAAATGTTGAGCTATTAAATAGTTACTTTTAACCCATTTTTTCTTGTCATCAGAAGCCCTGGATAATAAAATAATGGGCAAAACACTCCTAATAACAGCTCCTGTGGATATATGCTTTAAGACATAAATGTTATTCGAAAACTCCATCGCTTTATTACATATATGTCAGTATTTATACACAAAACATATTCGTGCGTTTATGAATCGACGGTGAATGTGGTCTGTCGTTGCTGTATACCTCCTAATCGTAATAGTGTAACAAGCTCAATGGTACGAGTGTATGTGTAGTTTGTGTGTAAACAGTGAACAGTGAACTTACCAATGGATGTAAATCCAAAACGTATCTGCAGTGTGTACAGTATATTGTACGCGAATCATGATAATTTTTTATCGAAAAAAAAAAAAAAATCAAAACGCTCTGCATGAGAAGTGACGGTCGCTAAGAGGTTGACTGCTACAACAGTAGGTCTTCGGCAGCGGCGGCGGTGGCTGCGCGCACAAAGTGAAAGGATGCGGCGGCGTTGGCGGCGACTGCGCACCAAAGGACCACTCTATACGAAGAGATTTTTTGCTCGTGTCATGAATGGCACGGAGCCAGCCACGGCGCATCCACAGTCCACTGTCACGTTCGTTTACATTAGAGGCGCCGTGTTTCGCCGTGCGGAGGAGTCGGTCGTCGTTGTTGCACGTCGCAATAAGGCGCACAACCGCGGTATAATACATACGTGCGGCGTCGCGGCTTCAGCCCCCGGGGTGGAGGCACCGTTTCGCCGCGTGCGACGCGCGGTGTACGCATATCGTTGTGCAGTCTGCGTGACCGTGTGAACCGTGCACCGAACACGCTTGATATAATGTAACTTCGGTAGGAGATCTGTGACAGCGGCAGCACCAGCAGGGGTGTCGGCCACGGATCCCGAGAAGGTACATTATGAACAGACGGTCTATACGTATAATACATATATATATAAACAGAGTACAACCTTTTTACTGCTAATACTACAAGGATTTTTCGTTTTTTTTTTTATCGTTTATATATCCGATCTTAAACGCCGAACAATCTTATAATTGATCTAGAAGGATTCGTACAAGAAGCGATCAGTATACGAATAACATTTTACGAATTTACTGGAAACAGTGTATGTGTGTAACGGTGTACAGCATAATATATGTGTAAACAGTTGTATTTGTCGTAATACCATGAGTACATGTGGAATCGGTATGTTTAGATCTGTATAAAAGTGGATGGAGAAGTAAAAAGCAGCATGTACTTTATTAGTGTGTATATGCTGTGTTACAAACAACATTTTTAAACAAAATTCAACTATATTCATTATTGGATCATCGCTACATGAAGGATGTAGAGGGACTTAACAGTTAAGCATCTATAGAATCAAAATTATTAACAGCCCTAAAAATATTGACTATTTTTTTTTTTTTAATTTACAAAAGCTAACCTATTCAATTCAAATATTTTATTTTTCGATCGATGTTATTCATTATTATTGTACAAATTCATTATTTATGTATAAGGCGCGTATTTGTTTTGAAATCTTTTCTTTAAACAAAGATTTGATAATAAATAACAATCACCATCATAAATATTCTCAATGATATGTGGTCCACTGTTTTTGTGTCTTATTATTAACTTGCATTTGGAATATAAGCAAAAGTATTATTTTTAAGCGGAAATTACATCAAAAATGTAAATACTTGTGTAAAAATAAATAATTGTTGTTTAAATTTCTTTTGTCTATTATATTATAAATGTTTTAAAAAAATTCTGGAAAAAGAGTCACTTTAGAGGGTCAAGGGTTAGAGTCTTATTTCGGATACCAATCACCTGTAGTAGCCAGTGGTATACTTAGTGGAAAAAAATAAAAAAAACACAGTCTAATAAAGGCGGTTTATCAGTTACCCTAGTCTCATTTAGGTGTACGTCATTCATCAATTATTCAAAATTTATGAGTACTGCACCATTCAACTATTCCCGTATTCTTACAATACTGCATTATTACCCCCCTCCCCCCCCCCAAAAAAGAGCTTACTGGTTTCTTCATATGCAAATATCTTATACTACAAGTCGAGATGTGTAATATTTTCAACTTGGACGCTGTTTAATCCATAATCCATGTACCGTTACAATTAGCCATCGGGACCGCCTGTAATGCTCTCATCACAGGGTTTATAACGGTATGCGTGTTCGTCAAACATTATTACGGTAGTTACGTATGCGTTTTATGTTGTCGTAGGACTCGCCGCGCGTATTGACTTTCAGTGGACAGACGCGTGTATAATATACAGTCGCAAAATAACGGTCGACGACGACAGTCGTGTCGCATATCATACCCGCGTACCATAATTGTATATACATCAATGCGTTATATCATCATGTACTTTGGTGTAGGTACTCGGTGACGTGCTGGGGGACATTGATGAATATCATGTGGTCATGTGCGATTGTGTATGATCGTCAGTAATATTATAAATTAAATGAGTGTAGAGCAGGGGTGGCGAACCTATGGCACGCGTGCCAAAAGTGGCACGTTGGCGAAATTTCAATGGCACGTGGAAAAAATTTAATATATCGAAATTTTAATAAATATAAAAATTTGAATCACACTATTTATGCAATCGTATTTAAAATAAATACGATTAAACAATTTTTTCAGATTTTAATTATATAGTTATATTCCTTTAGACATTTATGCTTTACTAAGATCACAAATACAAATAAATCGTCTACATGGAAAAGTGGTGAAAAATGCAGACATCGAAATGTCGGAAGTCATGCAATTCGCTTACTTTTATTTCATTTATTTCATTTTTTCCTGAAAGTTTATAATGTTTTGTGAATTTTTTCAAGTCAAAACAAAAACTACATGTTGTACCAAAATTAGAAATTTAGATATTCTGTTATAAAATTATTTACCATGAAAAAAGGAACAAAAGTTCACATTAAAATATAATTACATATTTACATTTTTAATACGATTATTCAATATTGACATCTGATTCAAGAATATCATATATAATTTGTAAAATAACCTATACAAATATTGACTTCATTAAACTTCCTTTGTGTGTGTGTATGGGGGGGGCACGCGAACAGTTTTAGAAAACTTTGTTTGGATAATTTTGACACTCGACTCGGAAAAGGTTCGCCACCCCTGGTGTAGAGTGATCCCGGACTCGTTTCGTGTTAAACTACGCAGATTTTGTTTTACCGAACAAATGATAAAAAATAAAGAAAAATATGAACACGTCATGTCATTGGAGTATTAAATTGGTATATACGCATGTGCGCGCGAGCCTGTGTAACCCGTGTGAAATCCCGTGGCGTGTCAGAATTCGCTCTGGGCATCACGGCGCGACCAAGAGTGCATTCCGGTCGAGTGTATAGTTAATAACAATAATAATAATAATAATAATAATAATAAAATGTACGTACGTAGTACCGAAACACGCGCTGAGCGTTCGTATTTGCTAGGCCAGCACAACCGTAATGGGTTTGCGCACGTCACTGCACGGCGGCGGTGGGCCTTCACTGGTTTTCCGACGGGTGGGGCAGGAAGACCCGTTAAAGGGGATGACGTATACAAAAAACAAAATCGTGTTCGCGCGCGGCCAGAGCGCCGGAGCACCGGACCACTCGAAGTCGAGTCACACGACACACGATCCGTGGCCGTGTGTGCGGGCGGCATCGCTGTGTGTATAGCGCAGCGGCGTTTACGTACGGCATATAGCTGCTGTACAAAGCGTGCTCGACATTGCACAGCCACGGAAACAGTAGTGTACACAACGAGCGAAATCGACGACTTTTGAGGGCGTGCCGAAGAGATACAGGTTTCGCGGGTTCCGCCCCCCCCGCCGAATCAATGGTATTTTTCATTTTATAATCTACGTTCTAAAATATTACAAAATAAAAATGTGTACATTGTGCACGGAGAAGTATACGCTCTGTTCGCTTTGTGGACTATGCCTGATACATTTACTTGGTAGCAATATAAATTGAATTAAAATTTAAATATCAGTAGTATTGAGTGTTGTATACAATACTGTACGCTCAATGGCGATGTAGTTAGCAGTTTCGAATGTGAGGGGGCTCATTGTAGTGCCCATGAAGACTTAATAAAGTTGTTTATAAATCAATTAATAAAAATAAAAATCACATACTTACATTTCAGAAGTCAATAAAAACAAAAATAAAACTAACCAATTTGAGAACTCTGTTCTTAGAGTAAGTTATTTTCGAGCAATATCCGGTTCAAAGGCCTCTGCAGAAATATATCAACTGTTGACTCCTGAAACCCAATTTTTTGCGATAAAATACAGGACAAAATCGCACACTTTTGGTAGGTTGAAACCACGCACTTTTGATTTTAACCTCAAAAAGATCCATGGACAAAAATATATGTTTATGTATACTTTATCATTTATAATTTATTCAAACAAACAAAAATGTACATATGAGTATTCAAATTTTCAAAAAATGTAAAAATTGTAAAAATGTTTAAATTTTGATTGGCTGAAATGTATTTCTAACACATTTTAAAAACTCCATACAATCTCAGTTAAAATTTCTTCCCAGCATTTAAACAAGTGCTCCTAAATTAATTGAAAATATTACTGTTATGTATTTTCTAACTTGTTTTTGTTTTTCAATTGAACGGACAATATTTTTCACTACCTTATGGTACTGGTCTTAACAAATATAAATTTGGGGAATTTTGTTTTATTATGACTGATAAAGTGTGTGGATTATGTGTATCGATCTAATTAGGGCAGAAATTAAAAGTGTGTGGTTTTTGAGTGCAACTATATCAACCAATCGGTAACCATTATCAACGATCTGAGGGTAAAATTTTTTTTTTGCTGTTAACATTTTTACTCAAAAATGTTCATGGTATGAATGATGTAGGAACATACTGGTTTTAAAATAATCTGTTTCACTATGTAGAATACACAAAAACAATATATCTGTATGATTGGTGAACATTTTCAAAACGATATACTGTCTTCTAATTTCTGACAAATTTACAGTAAAATATTCTTACCTTTGACATACACTGAATCAATAAATTTTCACAACCAAAAGAAGTGTACCTAATGATTTGATTTTTAATTTTGGTGTTGAAAATTGAATTGAATTGAAAATGCATTGAAAATTGTACATTCTAATATGTTTAGTGGATCTTTTAAAAAAACTGTGCAAATTGTTTCACTGCCTTAGTTTTATTAAATAGCAAACAATACATCGCTTAGTGGACAAAATATCGTTTACTATTGAAAAAATACTAATTTGCACAGCTGCCTTCCTTGATGTGTCGCAGGTATTTGACAGAGTATACTCTTCAAACTCAAATCTATCCGCCATACTATTTTCTATTATTTAAGTCTTATCTAGAAAACAGACATTTCGCCGTTCGATCTGGCTTCTCCTTATCCGAAGTTTCACCAATCCACGCAGGAGTACCTCAAGGATCCGTATCTGCACCTCTTCTCTTCAATTTAGTCACCTCAGATCAACCGACCTCCCCTAACACTACAAATGGTGACTTTGCCGATGATAAGGCGCTTCTAGCCATCCATTCTGACCCTGAAATAACATCAAACCTCGTACAAAATCATCTCAATCTCTTATCAACATGGTATAAAGACTGGGGGATAAAAATTAACGAAACAAAAATCTATACATTTTACATTCACACTAAGGCAAAAAGTCTGCCCCCCCATCTACCTCAACAACGTACCTCTCCCAACCGCCCAAAATGTCCGATACCTAGGTTTACATCTAGATCGCAGGCTAACTTGGGCTACTCATACCCATAACTAAAGACTTTCCTTAAATAACCGCTCTCGACAATTACGGTATCTCCTCACGTCACAACATATCAACCTAAAAAACAAGCTCCTACTATATAAACTCCTTCTCAAACCGATCTGGACATACGGTATTCAACTGTGGGGTGCAGCCAAACCGTCCAACATAAATAAAATACAAGTCTTCCAATCAAAATGTCTACGCCAAATAACCAAAGCTCCTTACTGTGTATTTAATGACACTCTACATAGAGATATATCCATTTCAACAATCAAAAATGTCACAAAAACTTTCTACAAACGCACACACTTCAAATTCAACAGCCATCGTAATCCCTTGGTTTCCGAACTATCCACCGACGCTATTCCTGGTGACCCCAGAAGGCGACTCAAACGTACCTGGTGTCGTGACTTACTAAATTAAAATATGTATCTATCTCTACCTCCTCTTTATTTTGTATTCAATCTCATTCTCTCACACAAGCACATTTAAAATAAACTCCTACCCTTAAGTGCTTCCAATGGGCGGCTTCTTATCGCCTGTCGTCTACTCAAGCCATGTCTTCTATACCACATACGCTTATTGTAAAATTATAATTACAGATCGTGTATTTATTAATAAATGTTGAAAAAAAAAATTTAATGCGGGACTTTGGTTGAAACTTATTCTTAAGTATAATATACAAAAAAAATAATACCAGATAAACTCATCTGTATTTCACATATAAGATGTATTTGACTATTTATATACAGATGTATAAACTCATCTGTTTGAATAATGTAAACATTGTCTTTGTTACCAGCATGGCGCGTAAAAAGAAGTATTTTCCGCTCGTTAGCTTAAAACTAGTCTTATTCATCCAGTGGACGATTAAAGGTCACTTTCCATTGCTTTTACTCATATAGAAAATTGCACAATTGAAACTTAACTTTTCGTAACGATACCGATATATTATCAACGATTGCGTGGCGGTAGGTTTTTTATCCATCTCCTCCGGTTAGTTCCAATCGTCCGTTTCGTCACTAGCACCCACGTATATAGTACGCCAAAATGACGATCACGTCACGCACGAAAACCTGCGGTGTTGATGCTCACGGATTGCTGCCAGGTCTTGTTAAAACAATAGGTGACGGTCACTAATATCCCTGCAGCAGCGGACAATAATAATTATAGTTTACTATTTACTATACGCTACCCACCCACGTGATATTTTCGCTTAAGTTCACGCGATTCAAACGTATGGCCAAACGCTGTCATGTATATAATACATTATGCGGACTGTTATTTTTTTTTATTAAATTTTTACACGCACTGGACATAATAATATTATGTGCTTGCACGTGCGCGCACTCGTTCGCTTATTAAAGAATAAAACCGGACCTGTTTCCGTGTTCGCTAACTGTACACACGTGTATGTGCAAACACTCACACACACAACACACACACACACACACACACACACACACACACACACACACACACACACACACACACACACAGTGCGCATGCACTTTGAACGGTGGTCATCAACTACAACGATGGTCATCACGGTATAGCAGAGGAGATAACGGGAAAACGATGCCGACACTGCCACGTTGAAAAGCGATACGAGAGTCTGCGCGCGTTAGCGCGATGTTCCACGTTCTCCAATGCAAACCGATAATATTATTATTACTACTATTACTATAATAATAATAATAATAATAACTATTATTATTATTTCGAGACCAAATGCAGAGGACAGCTTCGAAAACGCTTCGGTCGGTCACAGTCGATAGTCCACGAGACCCCGTGACGCTATCGCCGCCACCAGTCATTACTCGAGATAGTCACGGCGGCGGTCGTTGAATTTGCTGATTATCGTGCGGCAGCCGTCTCTCAAGCAGTTTCTAGTTTCTACCCAATATTCAACAGACATCTATCATTGTTGTTTTCTTTTCATTCTCCCCCGCCCCCTTCTCACGGTTGTCGTTTCGTTTCCTCAATCTATACCGTCTCCACCGTCGCTATATTTGAACTAGCCCGAAAAACCATTTATATGCATTAATTCATTGGTCGAATGTTTTTCGCAGTGTTATGTGACCGAAGGTAATTTTTCTTTAATTTGGGTGGAATCATTCTCGTTTAGCAATAGTGAACAAAAGTGTTATTTATATTTGTTTATGGTATTCGTACTATTTCGCTATTTCCGCGGTAGAATGAATAAACGGTTTTGATCAGCGCTTGTTTTTAATTTTACGGCGTTTTACGAGTTTTTCTTTCCCTCTCTCGCCCCTCTCATAACGCAATCCATTTTAATGCGTTGTTTGACGCGAGACATTCATAATAATATGTTGTATCACTTTCACGCGTCTCCTATTGAAGAGACAATATTTAGCGTAATAACGTGATCAATATTCGTATTATTCAATGTGTATAATAGTATGCGATTTCGCGATGTATTACCCATGAAGTCCAGTAGTATATAATTAATAATCTACATTATATCTCTTAGGGCCATTTTATCAATCATCAGTTAAATAGTCGTTTAACTAATCTTGAGTTTAGATTAACTGAAGATGAAAATAATTTTCATTTTATCAATTAAATTTAATCCACGTTTAAGTAAACTGCGTTTAATAAACCTAATATTAATTTACCACTAATCGAAGTTATAGTAGCACGATAATATAACATGTTTATAACTTATTGTTGGTAGATTGTTTACTGCCATCATTTTAGTCTGTAGTGTATTTGTCTTTTTTCTGTATTTAGATTCACATTTAACATTTAACAACAATATCTGATTTTAATTAATTTATAAAATATTTGTTTTTGTTATATTTATTTGTAAATTTTATACAATTAAACATAATGAGTTTATAAGTAAATCGAGAACGCTCCACAAATTCTATTGACAGTGAGTTAGAACTTTTAAAAAATGTTTCACGAGAAAAAATTCAAATTAAATCAACATTTTAATTTTTCTTTTTTTATTAACTAAACACATTTTTATGCATTTAAAATGTAATATATTAATGTATGATATCCTATAATATCAATATAAATATAAAAATTAAATTAAAAACCATACAATAATACAATAATTTTTGTCATTTTATATTGTATTTTTTGCATTTTAAGTGCATTAAATTCACAGCTTTTATATATATATTATATATATAAGTCATAAGTTTGGTTTTAAAGTTAAAAAATGGGATTGTCAGGGAAATTTAGTAAATTTACCTACCTATTCAGTTTATTTTACATTTG
This sequence comes from Therioaphis trifolii, assembly GCA_027580255.1. Taxonomy (NCBI): domain Eukaryota; kingdom Metazoa; phylum Arthropoda; class Insecta; order Hemiptera; family Aphididae; genus Therioaphis; species Therioaphis trifolii. Next base: position 111,452,135 of record CM050404.1, on the reverse strand, counting down.
AGTAACAGTTGTAAGTTGTAACGTCTTATTGAACCATTTCTGATATAATTTTAAACGTATTTTTACTCATACGGAATCTGGCAAAAAAGTCTTGATCGTCCCATTTATTTAAATGGTCTACTTTTGTTGACAATAAGTATAATCTTCGAAGTCTGTTGAAGTAATGGTTCGTATAACCCAAAAACTCAATTTCTTCATCATTACTACTGTCACTACTACTGCTGCTGCTTAAATAAGCCATCTAAGGTTAATATTTAATGTACAATTTATGTAATGTGACAATATCAAAAGTGGTAGGTACAGTAATAAGATTAGTTGAGTATTTTTAAAATAAAATGGTGCTTAGGCACATTTAAATAATTACCAATTATAAAGATTCATCAACGATATAATCTGATAAATGATAATATTGTACCTAATCTCTAATTAAACTCTTTAACTGGGCAAATATCTCGGATTAATTAATTTTCGGTGAAAGTCCGGTTAAAATATTAACAGAGCGATGAAAAGATCATAGTTCTAATTTAACTAGGGATTAGTGTTAACTAAAGATTAAATTCTTTTAACTGGAGATTGATAAAATGGCCCTTAAATTCATTGGTACCTAGTCGTTTAGGCCGGATAAGTCGAATAATCGACGCAGTACGTATATCTACATTATTACTGCCAATTTGTATTGTTACGTTTTCGTTATTTGTGTTTTGTTACCATGTTATCTATTTACTCCTATATACCTACATACACTGTTGTAGGTACCTACTTAGTTGTATTTTTTATTCGAGTACATGTGCACTGTACAATACGTTTCTAATCCAGCGTTAATGACTTGGAAAATGGGGCAAACTGGTTTGTTTAAATTTATGTTTATTCAATCTATTTTTTATTTAACCCCCGTCAATACCACATTATTATAATACTCTACTCGTCGATATAACGCTACATGGTCTTAATATTTTTTTAAACCCATACTCGTTGCTTATGGCCCGTAACGTAGTAATAACAATTTGTAATCGGGTTTTTATCAGTTCAGCTTTGTATTCAATCGCATATATTTGATACACATTTTGGTTAAATAAAGTCACTAAAATAGAACGTATAAAAACAACAACTATCTACAGACGGTGATAGTTTCCAGTATAAATAATATATGTGCACTTATCACTTCAGATACACTTGACCGCGTATTTATTTTCACCACATTACAATAGTACCTAGTTTAAAGATTTTTATTTTTTTTTAAAACATTTTCTATAATTTTTTTGGTGGTCAATAAAAAAAATTGCTTCAGATAAAATTATAATAGGATAGTAATTAGTAGAACCGACGAGTAAAGTCATTAGGGACAATTTTCATATGTAATCAATTATTGTACTCATTATATGTTTTGCATAACATTATTTATCGAAAATCGAAATCATATTTTTATGTATATACGTACTTATGAATCATATATACAGAACGTACGAAAACATACTCTGCGTGTTAGTAATTTTTTTTCGTTTTCACCATTTGTGTGTTGGTTAATTAGTGTATACACAATATATTTTACTGACATTCTTACAGGTATTTCAAATATTGCATTTTCCGTATGTTCAAATACATTCGACGTGTTTAAAATTATCGACAATATTTAATTTCTAACTTATTTATAATATTTTTGTATGAAAAAACATATTAACTTCAAAATAAATCACTAATAAATAGTCATAACAATAATTTATAAGAGAAAGTAAAATATTATTATTTATTGTTATTGATTAGTTTCATGGCTGGCCAATCAAATTACTCGTATAAATGATTTCATTGATGAGATGTGTTTTTTCTGATTCACGAATTAATTGCATTTACATAGTTTATATCTGTGGCTTGGTGCAAGAAGGGCCAATGTCACTTTTCGTGATTGTTGGGAAATTGAATTTTAAAATGTCATTTTTGTATTTATTGTATGTATTTGTATTGTTATATGTATGTATTAAGTTGGCCATACTGCATCTTTGAAATTGGTCGTTTTAACAGAAGAAAGATAATCGACAACAAGTTCTATTATACACGTATTAGTGAATCAAACAATGTCATTTACTTTATTTTACTTACCAAGTCTTCAAATAATATAAAATTATTTTTATTAGATAATCTAAAAATATATTATAATTCATAGCGATAGCATACGTATTATTTTTTACATATTTAATATCTTATAAAATGTATCCAGGCATTTACTAGTCAATTTTAGGTTATTTTCAAACCAGTGCTATTCAATTTTTTAAAACACACAATTTTACAAATCAAAAGATAAATTAAAAAGTATAATTAAGTATGCTAATATACTATTATAAACGGTTATCAATGATATAAATTATGTATGTGTATAGATAAATTAAATATGATTTACTTTTTTATTTAATTTATATATAGGTATATATTACAGTGGTCCTTATTGTATATATGAGGAAATTTATTTTTCAATTTTTGATCGAGCTACCAACAGATTTTGTTCAAAACTGAAAAAAAATGACCTGTGTTAAGTTTCTTGAATATTGGTTAACCCTAAAAGGGCCCTCACAAAAGTTAAAGTTCGAAAGGGTTGGGCTTTTTTCGATTTTTTTTATTTTGGCCTAAAATATTTATGATAGGCGAAAATCGTATGAAATAAAATATTTTTAAAATTAAATTTCCTATAAAAATTGTTTCTTATGTTTTTTCGTTAAACAACCCAGTCAACTCAATAATGAAAAAACTCTATTTTAGTGTACTATTTTATATTTTTAGTTTGTATCTCATGTTTTTTACTATCAAAATCAAGTTAGTAACAATCGTGTCTATTTTTTATTTTTTTTTTTTATAGTAACATTTAAGTAGTAGATAATACTACAATATTTGTTAAATTATATTTATGAAATATACTGATTACCAGTATATTATGGTTTGTGTGAGTAATGAGTAACGAGTTCGTGAACATTTAAGAAAATTACGAGCAGAGCAACTACGCTCAAATTTTAACAGTGTTCTTTTTAAAAAATCAACTGTACACTGGGATGAGAAAATGCTACCGTCATTAACCGGTAAAGATATGGTGGAAAGAATGCCAGTACTAATTTCATGTGAAGGGCGTGAGCAACTTCTAGGAGTTTCTCAGTTAACGGTTGGAACAGAAGAGGAGCAAGCTAAAAACGTAAAAACGTTTTTCAGTTATTAATAGATTGGGGGATTTCTGATTCGGTTGTTGCAGTTTGTTGTGACACTACAGCATCGGATACGGGTCGTTTGAAGAAAGCATGTTTTTTATGAGAGCAGCATCTCGAAAAAGATATGATGTATCTCATGTGTCGTCATCATATCTAGGTATGAACTTGTGTTAAGGTGTGTTGTTGAAGAAAAGTTTGGCATTACTTCAGGGCCCAATATTCCACTATTTAAAAAATTTCAAGAATACTGGGACAAATTAAAAACTAGCAATTTTATGCCGGGTATTGAGGATAGTAATGTTTGTATGGCTTTATCCCGTACAAAAAATGATGTACTTCAGTTTGCTCTCGAATTTTCGAAAAAATAACAATTTCGTGAAGACTACAGGGAGCTATTGGACTTAACTCACAATTATTTTTCTTGAAGGAACTCCAACATCGTGGAATATCATTTCGTATTCCAGGTGCTTCCCATCATGCTAGATGGATGTCCAAGGCAATATATTACTATTATATTGCTTAAAAATATTTATTTTTCGAAATCAATTCAAAATGTCGGAATCTGAACAAAAGGCATCCCAAGATACATGCATTTTTATTATTTCTAATAGATTACTATTTACTAGTAATAGATTCTACATAGAAAACGTGAAAAATTGGATTCAAACACATATAGCAATTGAAGCACCGTATCAAGAGCTCATGTTTGTTCAGAACTTACTTCAAATGAAAATATTGATAAGAAAATTTTATTTGTCTCAGAAAAAAAAATTTGTAATCATCTATGGTACTTAAACCCTGAAATGGCATCACTTGTTTTTTTTTATAAAAACGTAACGTTATTAGAAAAAAAATGGTAGAAGCATGAAATACAATTGACACAGGTGAACAAACTGTTATATATATATATATATATATATATATATATATATATATATATATATATATAATACATATATATCAGATATATCATATTACAATTGACAACAGTTGAGTAATGAATATTATTTAAAATAAATTCATTTTTAATCACCAAGTATATATTTGAAATAATATAGTAGGTATGTGTTGTATCAGTTGTATATTTTACCCGATATTAATAATGTCCTTTAATGATTCGGACTTCTGTTTTCTTTCTGTTGTACATTCGTCAGACGCGGTATTGTTATTGTTATTTTTGCAAACCCTATCTAAATAACATATTATGATACTAGTAAGATACTAGTAAGTATCATTTGATATTTCGTTAACTTGTTGCCGGTTTGATGAGCACGCATAAAATAGTCGTTTTAATGCAAATTCCGTCCGTCAATTCATTACGTATTACATTATAACGTGTCTACTGTGTATAAACGATGATACTTTTATTACGGTGGCTATTACTTCTTATTTTAATTTCCACGTCCACTTGTTGCACCACGACCTACCTAACATTTTTCTTTTAATGCGTATTATTTATACAATATATGTACAGTACATATATGTACAAAATGTGCAATGTATATGTAAATATTATGAATTACGAGTATTATACACTTTCCAAAAAACCAGATACTCACATGTGTTGATGTGTACCTACCGCCATTATAATAATCGTATTATTCTCATACGTAAATGTACGTACGCGTTAAATATTGTATAACCCTCACGTTTATTTACCTATAAATATTAAAACAATAAAATTACACAAATTACTGTTTTTCAGAAATAAAATAGAATGTGTGATAAAGTATTCCTACGTTTTACAGTTACTAATAAACCGCAATGCCTTTTTATAGTCATTACTACATTTTATTCGTATTTGAACCCTGTCAAATCGAAATATAAATATATTGTTTTTCGTTTATGTTCCATGACGAAAGCGACAGATCGTGATTGTTTTGCCTTTGTGCTCAATACCAGCAACGTGATCATGTAAAATGAATAGCAGCACGTAGTATATTATAATAAGAAGCGAAAATCAATGTAAATTTATTTTATTATACCCTTACTTGTCAAATGTTTAATTTATATACATAATTGATTTAATAAATATGTATTACAAGTATTATGTACAATGTATCTATGCAATTGTTCTTACCTACCACTAACGATCAGCATACATTAAAACAAAACATTATTTTCAAACAATTTTAAATTAAAAGCATCAAAACATTTCATGGTCTAAAATAATATTATTATATAAATATATAAATAGTATTCAGTATTCATTATATACATTATTGTTTGCTGATTTATACATAATTAAAAATTTTAATTTATATTAGCTTTCTGATTATATTTCACTTTGCATATATTATTTATCTGTGTATACAATATATATATATATATATATATATATATATATATATATATATATATATACCTAAACATACACACACACATATATATATATACACATTTATATATACTTTTATTGTTTTCTTTTCATTAACTATAATCAAAGCACATATTTTTTATCTTCTTTTAAATATTAAATATATTTAAATGTCTGAAAAATAACACTCAATTTTTTTTAATATAGTAAAATTTTTAAGATTTTATGGAATATAATTCAAATGTTTTAAACTACCTATTTATTTATATACACTATAAAAAATTATTATATTTGAATAACATTATGAATAAACTATCTTTAAATATACAGGTATTTACGACTTGATGAAGTAATTCATTATTTAAACTTTGTGGTTTCAAAACATTTATTGCCAACTATTCACGCTTAGGGTATTGAAAACAAACTGAGCAATTTTTTAATAAAATACTAACAGTCGTCACTTTTTTAAATTTATGGGAAAAGTATTTAACAATGTAAGTACATATTTTGTTTCAGAACCTTAATATATTATGTATCTAATATATTAAATAAACATATATAATGTATAGGTATTTTATATATTTATGTATGTTATAAAAGACATTTATATAGAACCTATTAGTTTTGAAAACCAAAAAAATCCCTTCAATTTTCACGCTTTAATTTCGATCCTAAAAAGATACATACTTGTAATATGTGTCTAATGAGTTGGCTAATTTTACAATTAAATTTTGTAATGTAGATATTTATTAGTAAAACAATTTGATTTCACGTTTAATTTTTACCATGATATACTTTCTTATGTTTTATTCTACAATTTTTTTTCAAACTGATTTAACTGCAATAAGTACTTACTTGTAAGTGAACGGTAGTCCATTTTTTATGTGTACGATTACTTTAGAAACTTGTAATTTACAATTGTACATAGCAAATAATGATTCATCGAGTATTATGTGGTCTCGTTTTAATAACGTATTATTATTGTAGGGGTTACTGGACTGTGGAGAGGCCAAGACAGCAGCCAAACTATCACGCTGTACGTCGTTCGTGCAGGGAACGCGGCGCCCTGTTTGAGGATCCCGACTTCCCGGCCGGTCCCAAGTGTTTGTATAAGAACAAGCGGCCCGCGGTACAACCCATCGTGTGGATGCGACCGCATGTAAGTACTGACACAATATAATACGTACAATCGGATCGTAATTGCTAAAGATATTGAGTGCGTGATGCGTCGCGTTGTGTGCATATAGTTTTAAGTGATAAAATTGGGCACTTGGAATATTTTAAATTTGAGCTCACTACGTCGATCTATATGAAATGCTTGAATCTGAAAACCGCAAACGATTGGTTTTTAATCGAAGATACCACATTTAACCGATTCTATCGCCACTGTTTCTCGTGAACTAATTTAACGGACGTGTGTATGTATAAGGTCAAGCAATTAAACGTAACACGTTTGGGGCAGTCATTATTCAAAAATCGGCCCAATATCTATCTGTGAAATGTGAATACCTATATTAAGTGTCATATATAGGTATATATATATATATATATATATATATATATATATATATATATATATATATATATATATATAATATATTTAACGTGTATACGTATTGTTTTGTAAATAATTTTACTTAATTATTAATTTGTGTCAACAAAAATGATCCAATACTGAAAGTTGAGGTTATAAACTGTTTGTTGAATTAATATTTGATATCTTAGCTCTGGATTAAATTATTGAGTCAATTTCATGTCGATGTTTTTCTGGGTAGTTCTAATGGAATCATCATTTACCTAGACATGCATTTTAATTTAAGATAAATTTAACCCTAAATTTCACAATAAATGTATTATTTTAAACTTGAATTTCCCTTGATATCTTTTCTTTTTTTGTTGATAACTTGATTTAAAAATATTATTTATTATCATTGCTAAAGAACAATGAGTTCTTTAAAATAACTGCATTATTATTGATGGAAAAAAATTAAAATTAACCTTTAAGTACTGAAATTTGTACTACACTTTCGTATATTACAAATAGACTATTTTCGTCTTTGATTTTTTTTTTTTTTTAATTTTGACAAAATGTTGCTTTAGAATATTTACGAGTTACACAAAAAGAAGGAAATGCATTCAAAACTTTCTTGTTTGTACTATTAATGTACTATCTATGTAAACATAGAAACGGGTGTTAACAGTATAGGTTTAAGAAAGTAATTCGTTTGAATTTTTGGTGTTTTCACGATAATATAACGTGTAATTCTTTTATTTAATTATGACAAAGCCGTGTAAAAATCTTACATTCAATTTATATTATGCTTTATATGCACTTTCATAACAGGTCAATACACCGTAATTTGCTGTTTTTTCAAACACGGTGTGTGATTTTGTTTAATGGGTAGGCGTCACAGTGATGAGAAAAAACGGTATACATTACTAATTATAACTTATAAAGCGTTCTTGACAATTTTGTAACAGTACGATTTTATAACTCCTTACCATAGTAAGCGTGAAAACTGTCGCACAATGTTAATCAGATTGTAACTTAAATTTTGAATAATATCATTACTCTTATGAAACTGATGAGGTATTTACGATAAATGCAATATTTCTTTCTATAAACTCGGATAATAGTGTTGTGTAGAAGTATTTTACAATGTTTTCAAACATTTGCGTAAGAGTTGTTATTTCTTACAATTGATTTTTTTTCTGCTCTTCCCGCCGCCCTTTAGTGCTGCAACTAGACTTAAATAAACTCGTTTGTAATAACTCATTTCATTATTATTTGAACCCATGGACTCATAAATGTTATGCCCGTATGTCGTTTCTTATTCTCTAATAAATTTAATGACTCGTTATTATGTATATATATATATATATATATATATATATATATATATATATATATATATATATATATATATCTGTGTGTGTATATAAATAATAAAATATTAAAATAAAACCTTGTTAACTATGATTTATAGTTGTTGACGATTGGATCAAAATTAAAATAAATAACTTTTTCAAAAATAGCAAAAAGACATTTATTAAGAATTAATATTTGAAAAAATTCAACTAGTATTTCATATGAACGCGTAGGTATAATTTATCATATATGCACTAGTTCAAACAAAGTTGAAACAAGACTGTGATAGAATTAAAATAAACTTGAAATGGTGTTTTTACAGAGTTTGAAGGTGAATGTAGAAATGGAAGCGAAAAGAACTGGAGTGGTTCTGAAGTTGACCTATATTTAAATATTTACACAATATAAAAAGAAGTTTGAAAAACTAAACAATTTTCTTTAAGACATGAAATCTAATTATATAGCCATAACATTATTATCACTTGCCATTTTAATTAAGACGAAAACTGTGAAAATGTTTGATTTTTACATTTCAAATTAGAGTTGACGAGAAAACAAACAGTTTTTCAATGATTTTCGGTGTTTTTTAATAGTATAAACAATAATTGTCACCCTTTAAAATTATGCGTGGCCCCGCGCACGTCATGCACCGGCCCGGTCGACACGTCTGACGATCTTTCGCTGCAGTGTGATCGTGCAGCATCGCCGGAGACGAAGCCGCCGCGGCAACGGTCAAAACGTAATAAATAATGATGTTTCCGACCGGTTAGGTTAGGTCGGGTTAGGTGCCGTTGATGTGTTTTTTCCGGTTATGGAAGTATACGCGCGGTGTATGTCTGAGTGTACCCAAAACCGCAAACGCGATATGAAATTATTATTATTATTATTATTATTATTATTTTTATTTTTACTTCGGGAGGCGTGATCGTGACACCGACGAGATGCATGTGGCGGCAACAGTCACACACGTCGCGGATATCATCGCGTGTCAACACTCCCGGGCTCGCCGGTCTTAAGTGCTCATACATCACATAAACGAAGTCCCGTACGTGCGAATGAACCGTGTGCGGACCAACGGTTCTTATACGACGTAGGCATATTATGTTGTCACACCGTCACCGTCGTCGTCTGAGACCGTGTGCGGAATAATACGTCTCGTTTCGATGTGCATAATATTTTAAACACTCGTCTATATCTATCGGATGTCTCGTTTCGGCTGCGTCGTGACCGCGGGTCGATTGTGACGATATTGTCCCACGTCGTCGTCGGCAGCGCGGCGGACGGGGACGAGCGAGACGTCTTAATTAATAACGTCCGGGACACGGCACGTGCGTACAAAACAGACGTGAATAATATGCAAATACGTGCTCAAGTCCTCGGTAGTGTGTAGTGGTCTTCGCGACGGCGGATGAGTGAAAACTGGAAGGGCACGAGGAAAAGGGAGAAAAACAATTGACTTGCTACGAAACGCGGCTCGCAGACGTCGACGACGTCCGATGGCCAGTGCAGCTGAATTCGAAAAATCTCCGCGGGAGGCGGCGGCGTCGCGATCGTAAATCATTCGGACATCGCGTCACTCCGTACGGAGACGTGTTCGGCGTGCGCCTGTGTGAAGCCGTCGCGCGTTCGGTACACAATAATATTACACATCATACCCCCACATACCTGTGATGTATTATTTATGTACACACTGTTCGGCACACACCCACGCTTCTCGCGCGTTTTGTCGGCGCTGCGCCGGGTCGGTCCGTAGAAACAGCATCTAGACGACTGTGATATCATACGTTCGTAAGTCGTAATAATCATCCGGTGCAGAGATTCGGACCCGCCACAGCTGTATACGTGTGTGTGTGTGTGTGTGTATAGGTACACGTATTAAGGCATATACACGCTTCGACGGCATTGCCGTGTTCGAACCAGGGCCAGATTTAGGGAAGGGCTGAGTAGGCTGCAGTCCAGGAGCCCCCACGAATTCGGGGTCCCCGCAATTTTGTAATTTTGCAATAATATTAGCTAACACGTTTCTAAATACGAGTATACACGCACAGATATTGAATCGTGTGTCAAAAAATCGTAATCAACGATAATTGATTCATCGTCAATTAAAACTAAAATAATTCAATAATAATATTGTAATCAGTCATATCACAAAATTGAAAATATAAAACATCAGTCCGTTATCCGTTATTGATCATCATTATTAATATTTGAACGTGTGACAACAGATATTTAATTAAGTTGCCGTTTTCTTCTTGTACGTTTTGAATAATTCCAGGCATTTTAATTAAGTACTTAATATTATTATTTATTATACATTACCTCCCAACAATGGTTGGCTTCTTCCCTCAGGTCTACTGTCTCGATTATGTAAATATTGTAAACTCCATGCATCACTTGTACTCATTGTAAAAATATATTTACAGATTGTATAATTCTAAAATAAAAAAATAAAAAAAATAAAAATTACACATTACTTAAATCTGTCCTAGGTCCAAATGGTGATTTTCATTTTTTTCTCCATGGGTTTTTTGTTCGTTTCCTATACACCGCATCAAAACCTTCGTCGTTATATATTTTAAAACCTCCTTGATTCACTGGTGCGCTGTTTTTAAACTTTGAGAAATCGTCTTTTTTAATCAAATATGACGACAATATTCGCGCGCACGTTAATACATAACATAATATAATACGTATATATATATATATATATATATATATATATATATATATATATATATATATATATATTATCGTTAAATTGTACATTATATACTACAACTTGCATCTGTGTTAAAACTACGATTTATTAGTTATTTTATACGTTGAAATATTATGTTATGGCTAAACTCACGTAAATGTAAGGTAAATTTATTGATGGTAGCTTTTAAAAAAAATATTATGTCATTGTTTTAACACTAATATATAAATTTATATTGACGTTTGGTACATTATGGATGAAAAGAGACAAAATTATGCAATACTATTATGAAGAAAAAACTACACATAGTATATTTTATAGAGTGTTTCAATAATATTTGACCATTGCCATTTAACTTAATACACCCAACACATAAGTTAAAATTTTCATGTAAAATTTATAACACCAATAGAACTGCAATTTTATGAAAAGATAGTCTTTTTACTCTTTATTTTAGATTTTGAGAGAAACGAAGTATTGGTTTTACAATGATGTGTTTTTTTCGTATGTATGTAACCATTTTTTCAAATAATAATGGTTCCAAAGTTTATCCAGTAACTTTGTTTATTCTAGTTAATACTCTAGAGGGGTTATTTTTCTCTATTCTTGATATTTTTTACTAGCATAAGGAAAAACCATCAACAAATTATAGACTTATACACTTGAAGTTTTCACATGATATCAGCATGACCATTTCAAACAGACCTATTGATCCAATAATACACATTTAACTATTACAATGTCTAAAAAAAAAATTGTCTCTTTCATAATTTTATGTCATAAATCATGATGACTTACAATTAAAAAAAAAAATTTAAATCACATTTATAAACAAGTAATAAAGCATTTGTTCTTTTCATAAAAATATGGTTCTACCACTGTTTTAAATTGTATATGAAAAAAATCAATTTTTTCATCATACAGGATTCAATCGCTATTGTCGAATAATGCGGAGACACTAACGTATATACATATTTAACTTGTACATTATATGACGTAAACCTATGTCTTTTTTGTATTTAAGTCGGTGGCTGATAATTTATAGCTTATCAGTATCTATTTCAAATATACATTAGTTTTTATAAAGCTCGATCGAATTATTTTGGATGGATCTTTAAAAGTCGTAGATCCTACATTAATTAGATCAATTTTGATTCAATGTAGCATTAGTTTTAGTTTTATTTGTCAGGAGAAAATCTTTATATATTTATAATATATTATTCAAGTTACCCAAAAGGGCATTTATTAATGATTGTTTTATTATAATAAAGACTACGTTTTTTCATAACGAAAATTTGCATCTTCGACTAACTTCTAGAACAATGTATCTCATCTTTACTGCTACACAATCAAAAATAATATTATTGAAAATTATTCTATTTGACTAAAATTATGTAGACGTATAATAAAATTGTTTGGTTTTCAATAAGTACTGATACAAAATATTTAGTACAGTATGATTAATGCCGAAGCCGAAGCAAGAACTTTTAAATGCCCATGTTGAGGATCAAATTCGAAATGATATTTATTGTATTGGTTAAAATGTTATGTGATAACGGAATTAAAATTACAGTTATTCTTCTAATGTATAAGTTTAAAACTCTAAAGTCTTTTTAATCACTGTTAATCACTACTTATCCTACACAATCAACCGGTTTGGCCAAATAATCTTCAATTTTCCTTTATAATAACATGTAAATTAAAATCATTTAAAGGGCAGTAAGTAGATGTTGAACGTAATATTGCTGGCGTGCAAAAACTAAATTAAATTAAATTCATTTTTTTAACGACTACGTTTTTAAATAAATTTGAAAAATCTAGTTGGTTTAGTGAATAAAGATATACTTAAAATATTCCGTAATTCATTATTCGTAGTTTATACATTAATCATTGAAAGTTATAGTACCTATAAAAAATAATAATTTTAATTAATTTATGAATTACCAAGATTGATGTATTCAATAATAGTTATTTGATTTTAATAGTTTTATGATAATTCGATGCACATCAACTGTGCGTGTCACATTTTCATTGATTCATCAGCATGTCCAAAGTATTTTTTTTATAACGAGAAAAACATAATACATTTACAGTCGTGTGTTATTAACGCACAATTCTTCGAACTTCGTTGAATTTGGTATCTGAATTTTGTGTTTAAAACTTATTATTTATTTATTTTTTTGTTAATAGAAGTTTATTACTTTCAGATTAAAGACCTGAAATTAAAACCTGAAAGCGTTATAAAATTTTTTTGTTTATTGGTAAATTTATAATAGTGACACGGTGAAAATATAATGCGTGTAACGAGATTCAAGTCGTGGATATGATACACACAACTGAAACAGCGTACATAAATAATTGTAACTTTACTTTCGTTCATAAATAATATTGAAACGTCAATTTTTATTATATTATAATACTGGAGAATATCATAATTTATACAAAGAAAAAAAGCACCGCTAATATCATAAAGATGCTAATCTAATCCAATTAAAACTTTATTGAAGCATTGCGTTTAATATCGCTTGCACAATGCACGTATTACATTTGAGTTAAATTTAACGTTACTTAAGTTAAATGTCAAAATCAAAATTTAGAACGAATCGTTAAACATATCAAATGCAAAATTACAGTATTAATATTATCTTCTACTCAGCGTATGGTGACGAAAATTCAAACCTTAACGTCATGGCAAAGACGTAAAGATTTATTTGTGTTTTTATTTTTCAATAATGCTAGTGTTATAAAATGAAAATAAAGGTAACTTTATAATAGGTTCGAGTAACGGTATTTTCATATTAATCACGGAAAACTTTTTCAGAACTATAATATTATATTATTGCTATCTCTGCCACACAATGTGAGTGTAACACATAGTACGTTCCACTAATTTCCGTACGAAATAAATTGTCTATGGTGGATCGCTTGCGATATTGTTTCAGTTTAGTGTGAAATAATTGGTTGACTTGACGATATAATAGTATACTTTACTCGAAATTTCCATCAGAAATTATATAGATATTTTAAATTGATGCTCTATTATTATTTTATACTATTAATATTTTTCATTGTGATCATAAATCATGGTGAACTCATTTATATATTATTTATTTGTGCTGGTTGGCCGTAAACGTTGACGAGCATTATTATACGGTATACCGTGTGTGTGTGTGTGTGAGCGCGTGCATGTACGCTTAGTGTATTTCGTATGTTTGTGTGTATTGGCGATGGTCATTAGTGCATGTTGATATTTGAAAGATAACTTATTATGGAACCGCATAATTAGTTCCTAGTGATTGTAAAACTTTACTACAGGTCATAGGATACCGTATGACATATTTTGTACACGTAGTTTTTTAACTTGAAAGTAAGATATTTTTTTACCATTATTATTATTATAGCTGAATTTTATTTAAACCTCATTTTTTTATGTAATTACATCAAATCACGTTTATTTTGTTTTTATGTCGAATGAAATATTATATTTTACTATACATTCTGTCTTTATACGTGTTGGTGCAATTTAAATTCAATGATAGTGGAATTAAATATTTCTAAGATTACAAAATTAGAGTATTAATTTTGATATATTATCTTATTGAGCATTGGACTCTTTTAGAACATGTTGATTTTTGTGATCCTAATAATTTTAATTTGCATACTACATTCTCTGTTTCGTGTCATGTCAACAACAAAACAGTTGTTACTGCATCAGACACTTCTCTTTCTATATTTAAACTACTCGTAGTTACGTTATAACTATTCTATCTTTCAGTTTATAATTATTTAATTGATAGTGTTGACTTAGTTTCCATCAAAGCCCACCAAAATAGCAATAAAAATGATTATAGTTTAAAATTTACCATTCACATATTTTTTGAATTACGCATTGTATGTATACGTTAACTGCATTTTGTTGATTTTTTTGTTCATCGTAAAAAATAACTATAATAACGCACAGTTAAAAATCCTACATATTAAATAATGTCAGTTAGTTTTCAAAATAATTTAACAGAGTCACGTTTTTAACAATTAAAACAAAAGATTTTTTGGGTTATTTAAGACAATTAATTTTCGGAAATAAACACAAATATACGTAAAATAAAATTTGTTTCAAAAACCATTATAGACAGATATTATTTTAATTAAACATTTTATTTTATCGGTATGAAATATAGTTTAATTTTATCATTAATACATAACATTAAATAATAGAAAGTTGTTCGTTCAAATTGTTCGTTGAATCTTTGCATTATATACAACACTCACCGCCATTGTTTAATTAAAAATATTATTAATTTAATAATTATGTATTGTGATAATTAAATTCAACCATTTTAATTAAACGTAGATTAATTATTTGTCGTTTTCATGTATAGATCATAGAAAACTTAACATCGTGGCTTATAATATTGCAGATATCTACTATGCATGAACATAAATCACAATTAGAATATAACGTAGATGAAATGATACAGTTATTGTGATTTAATTATTTCGATAAAGAAACTGTAGAGAAAACTATTAATGGAATGTACGTCACACTATATGATGAATTATATATGTAGATATATAATATATATAGGATAGTGTATAGTTTTTTTCTCTTTGCAATCACATCTTGCAATTTACGTTTATATTTATTGTTTGTCTCTGGGAAAAATGATCGATTTCCTTTAAATTAGATTATTGAAAATCTCTACTCTTTCAGCGTTATGGAATTTCTCTAATGATCTCAGCTCCCTACACATTAATAAAAAAAACTAAATATTTCGCTGAAAAACCTCATCATTCACTGATTTCATTATACAACCGACAACAGTGTATGGTAAACATGTTATTAATCGTGAAAACGTTTACGAACAGATACCGGTTATAATACTGTTGTGTATACAATTCTAGTGCACGCGTTCATACCACGCTTACCATGTTACTAATTTTATTTTTCAGGAAATGTGCCAGAGGCCTAGGTTTATGGTGGACTCGTCTCGGTTGGTGTCCCAAGGCAACGGGGTGGTATCGACTGACGCAGGAATCGTAGGCAACAGTGGCGAACCTGTTCGGAACGGTAGTATTGGCAGTGGCGGAGGACGATGCGGCGTAGAGCCAGGCGATCTAGGCGATCACGGATTTTTGGCCGCCGTATCGTCGCTGACCCTCACGCCGAAGTTCCTCGACCGAGTCGTACCCTTCGACCAATCGTTCGATACCACTACGTCTTACTGCGGATTGTTCAGGTAATAATTGTCCCTGACTTAAAATCATTATTTAGGTTAGTGATGTTCCATGAATTCGGTTGATATTTATGAGTACGCATTGTATTTTACATAGCTAAACGATGATATCAATGTGTGTAAAATGTATGTACACATATCAATGTGTTATATTGCGATTGGTTCATCAGTATTGTAACGCGTGCTAGAAAAGTATTATTTACTGGTAAAATAATAATCTAAACGTTAGATTTTCATATAGGCTTATTAACCGCGCCCACAACTAACGTCTCGTTAGAAAGCCTAATACTATTACTATTATTTCATTAATCGTCTACTGCAGAAATAAGTAACGAGCCCAAGTGTTATATAAATCTACACGCAATTCACATCATGTACCTACTTATAACATGCGCACGTTATGATTACGTAGCCATCAAATTAAATGCGGAGGCGAAAAATAATCCATCAGCTATCAGTAATTACAATAAGATCTACAAGGTTGAAAGTATTATTAGTCGCTGTGTCTCCTCGGACGAAAACATAACTATAACGATTCACGGATGAAGAAATCCAACTTCGTAAACCACTGGCCCATAATAACTACAAATATTGTTTTAGTCTCACATTCTCATAAAATCAGGAAGAAATTATACGTTTTCCGCGAGTGTTCCGTATTATAACCGTGTTCCGAATTCAAATTAGAATTTCGATTCTATGTCGTGTCCTCACATTTCGCTAATAGTGTTAAACTGCAGTTTTCAGATGTCCCAAGTTATTTAATACATCACAATTTATTAGAACTGGGTTTTTAGACTTACAGAGGTACACTTGATCGGTAAAAGACATTTTCTATTTTATTGAAACTTGCATAATTATATTTTTCAATAAGTTTTAAGCTGCATCCTATTATGAATCACGAGATTCATGTTAAACGTGTATTAATTTGATTCTTAAATCAAGAGAAATAAACGGGTTTTACTATTGTTTTTTTAAGTCAATATTACTATTTGCACACAATTTTTGTTTTATTCACAAAAGATTTAGATGGTGTAATGTACTAAACACTTATAACAATAAAGAATAATTAATTTCAGTATTAAAATCATTTATTAATTTCGTAAATGAATTCAATACAACAAATTATACAGCGTTTTGAACGTTTATGTGGGTGGATAAAAATGTTTTAAAAATTTGGTCGTAAATTGTTGTGAGAATAAAATTATAAAACTATTCACGAATAAATTACTTTCACTCAACAACTATATTTCTTTTAAATCTGTGCGCTATCACACACGCAAAAATTGTGTATAACGATATTTTATAAAACATCGTAATTTTCCATAACGGGTTTAATGTCTTATTTGAATTTTCGTTTCTAGTAATTAAAATTATTTATTAAAATATATTTTACGCATTAGATTCATGATAATATGTCCCGAATCCTTGTCAAATAGATTTATAAATAAAAAGTAATTTATGTGAGATATCGTCGACATCGTTGTTTTTGTTTACATTTGATTCTGATGTCTGCATTAATGCAAACGATAAAAAAATAATTGTATTTTAGGAACCTCAATTTGTTCTGGACTAGTGAATGGTAAATGGTAATATAATATAACAAAACACAAAATATGCATTTTTCCATACGATTTCCTTAGAGTTCATACACTTAAGTTAATCAAATAATTGATTTTTATCAAACATTTATATTTTTATTTTAATGATAAATAATCTGTCCAATCCGCAACAAAAAAAATTTACTCCATTAATTTTTTTAAAACATATTTCATCTTTTTCAACTAATCTAATTTTAGGGGTCTCTGTAAATTGCGTCCCATTTCAAATTTTTTATGTCAATTGCGGCCCGGGTATATTTTATACATGTACGTAAATTGCGGCCTAGGTATATTTTATACATACGTAAATTTCGGCCAGGGTATATTTTATATATACGTCAATTGCGGCCCGGGTATATTTTTGTACATATGCCTATCTAACTATTTCTTATTAATTTGTAAATTACGTCTAAGCCTTTTTTCCACAAAACCAATATTTTCTTTCCCATTTTTCAGACTTAGAACTATAACTATAACATACTTAAAACTATCTATACAAATATTATTATCATCAAATTTCAAAAAATACTTACACGTTTTAACTGTGCAACACCAACGTTGAATATCATTGTTTAGAAATGTATGAAAACGAAATTTGAAACCATCAACTATTTTCAACGTTTTATTCCTTTCACTTTTCATAACGCCCATTTTTATTAGATTGAAAAAAATTACTGTAAACAGTAGAGCAACCAAAGATAATAAAACAACTAGATAGCCGACTCAACGAATAAAATTGAAGTCTAGAATCCATATGCGAACAGGGCAAAATATGATTGATTAATCCATGACATTTTATATTATTCCATGAAATATAATTTTTCTGTGATTGAAACCAAAGATATAATATAAAAATGTTGTTTTATATATCAGTTATCTTTTTATATGGATTCGGATTGAAACACAATTTTTCGATTATAATTTATAAACTATAAACTATAAAGTGCAATTCAAGTAATTCAACATCATGGTGGTTTCTTGTTCTGTGTCTGGTTGTGTCAAAAGGAGACTGAAATGAAGCAAAGTTCATTTTTTTTCGTAAGTTCCCGGGACGCAATTTACGTATGTTTTAAAAATACTCGGGTCGCAATTTACGTATGTTTTAAAAGTACACCGGCCGCAATTTACGTATGTTTTAAAAGTACGCGGGCCGCAATTCATATAGTATATGACCATGACCGTACTTATAGGGACGCAATTTACCGACTCCGAATTTTAGGTGTGCCTGACGTTTAACGGTAATATTTTTTAATCTGTATTGCAGCCTATTTTTATTAATATTTAATTGCAAAAGACGTAGTCGTTGAATATAAGATTAATTAATTTATTATATGGTACTCGTATAATTATGTGGAATTTAATATTTATAATTATTTTAATTATAAGTAGGTTTATCATAGCGGCAAGTTACTAAAAAAATCTTAAACTAAAATATGCTCTAAATAACAATTTAATTTTAGACTCGTGGAAATTATGTGGATGTGATTTTTTAAACTATGAACGATTTTAATAGGTACCTACTGTCATACATTTATTGCATGAAGAAAAAGGGCGGTCTCCTTTTGTCCAAATTTGATTTTCCTTTTTTCGCTCATGGTTTCACGTCCATTATTTTGGAAAACATGTTTAAAAGTTTTATCAAGTTTTATAAAACTATATAGAATTACCTGGAGAGTTGATTTTTTTGTAAAATGATAATCAATTGTAATAAAAAATAACAATTGTTGATAAAAATAACAATTTCAATAATAATTAAGTATATGAAAAAATATCTAGGGAAATAACTGCAAATCGTAAAACTCAATGTATTGAACTAAAAATACACATCATTTAAAAAGGTAACGAACAAAAACGAACGATGATGCACTTTAGTTAATAAAACTTGTACCTACTCTCTCATATTACTTAGTAAATTGTATGTTATTTTGACAACACTATACAACATAATACACACGATTTTATATTATTATTTCATATGGTTATTACACGTGATAATACTTAATATTAAATTGGCATACAAGATTTTCAGAACGCATAAAATCGCGCTGTTTACATGAAAAATAAAATTCAAATATCGTTTTTAAACTTTATTCAAGTCACACGCGTATATTCACATTAAACGAGTGTGTTGTTCAGAGATGCCCGTCGTGGTGCTTATTACAGTGGAACGAATATTTTTATTATAATTTTGTCACCATCGTTTGATCCGGCGACGACGGTGGCCGCCACCTGCGCCGGGGTCTAGTGTCAGATTTTGAGCGGTTCATTGTCACTGCAAGCGTCCTGGACCAGATAACAATTCATCGGTAATATTCGTCGGCGGGCCACAGTGACCGTATACGCGAAAATATAATAAAATCAAGTCGTACATAATATAGTAAATACAACATACATCGCATAATAAAAACACACTACGATGACTTTTCTTACCATGCTCTCTAACGGTATTCATATGTATTAAGATGATATACATTCATCCGCGTCTAACAGCGTCATTCCCACGGTGCATGGATAGATCTTTGAAGCTTCTCGTGCACTGTCGCCGTCGTCGCCGTCGACGTGCTCGTACTATGAATATTTATAATGACTTGACAGTATGTGTGTGTGTGTGTGTGTGTGTGTGTGTGTGTGTGTGTGTGTGTGTGTGTGTGCACGTATATTATGCGTGGGCGAGTGCGTGTAATAGCGTTCGTGAAAAATATAAATAAAATTTGCATCGTTTACTATAAATACGCGTGCGCACACACACACACACTCTCCACTTACACTTGTAAAAAAAAAATATTCATAATATGTAGTGGTCACTGCTGCGCTCGTAAATATTTTGCTTTTGAACCTCGGTGTATCGGAGGGAGGTAAATAGTAAATAAGATTCGTTACCATGAATACACGGTTAAAAACCTAGCATGTTTTGCACTCTCGTGTGATTTATACGCACCATTTATTTCCGTGTATCTATATAAGACTAGCACTTCATGTATGTCGTGGGAAAAAACAAAACTCAAGTGATAACAAATCTGCAGTGCATCAAGTTGAATGAAGGTCATCTCTGTGAAAAATGTATATGATGCTTGTAAAAATGATTTTTTCTACTTAACTAGGTTTAGTTTTTACGACTTAGGTACTTATCTGTTTTTTATAGTGATTTTAATATTTTACCTCGTAGTTCAAGGTATATGTATGGTTATTACGACATCTTAGTACTTACGTGTACTATTCATTACTAACCTCATTGGTAGATTTTTACGTTATAGATATTTAGATAATTAATCCCAAAATGTACATAATTCTTACAAGGTAACTTAGGAAAATAATACATACGATTTAAATGGAAAAGTTAGCAAGCTTAATTATAAAAGAATTTACGAAATTCACGGAAATGAATGGCTATTACTTAAAAATCAATATTTACAAAAAATAATTACAAACAAATTTGATTCGATTGCTACATAAATGTATGCAATGGAAAATTAGTATGAAGAAGTTTAGTTTTATTATAATTTGTATTAATGTAGAATTAGTACAGCCAAAATATAAATATATTGTTCATTATGATTTGGGAAAGATAGTTTCGACGCATGACGCGTAAAACGATCGTTGGGTTATCCTGCACAAGGTCACGGTCAAGGTTATTGTTCGTATAAACACGTGACTATAACAATCCGTTGATTTCACTCTCCACACACACACACACACACACACACACACACACACACACACACACACACACACACACACACACACACTCACAGTGTAACTGATAATTGCGAACGTGACGATATCGAATTGTGACACGTGAGAATTATCTAAAATACGTTTCTGTCTTGGCAAAACATCGCGGAAATCAAATTATAAAATTTAAAAAAATTGAGCGTGTAGATTATTAGGTAACAAAAAAAAAAAAAAAAATTGGTGTACACGTGTGACACCCATCTCGGCATAACGAACAAAAAATATGGAAATCGAATTATACTGTCGATAAGCTTGCGTATGGGTAATCATCGTGTACGGTCGAAAAGTGACGAATGAATGACGTGAAAAAAAATTACTTCTCTTTGATGGCCACGTCGTCGGCTTATCGTCAACGTAATTTTTACTGAGCGACGTTGTCGACTTGTCGCTAAGAGAGTGGACGGACTCAAAATTGTCACCGCGGCACCAGGTGGTTGTCACATTCGAGTTATTCCCAATTTCCCATATATCTATGTCTCTCAGGAACCGGTACCTTCTTACACCCCGGTGTATAGTAATAACAATAATCAATCTCACCATGGCCACCCTAATCTACCACTGGCCGTAGATCTCTCTCTCTCTCTCTCTCTCTCTCTCTCTCTCTCTCTCTCTCTCTCTCTCTCTCCCACTCTCTCTCTGTCTGTTTCTCTATCTCTTTATTTTTCCATGTACTTATTATATTTTATAAGATAGGATTTTTTTCTCGGTGATTAGTCTAATAATACTCACATCGCATTACGACTACACCCATAATCCCTCGTCAACCTTTCCCAGTTCATAGATTGTTATTGTATTTTTATGGGTCGTGTAAACTGTTTTTTTTTTTTTACACGACTATAACCCACAATCTCTGACGTACGTCGTCGACTGAAACAGCTCTTCGGTTATTCGTCCGGATTATAATATACTTTCATCGTTTTCTTTTTTTTTTTTTTTAGGGTTTTTTCAATTAAAGTAATAACCACTGTAATGATAACTCGGCCGTCCAGTAATAATATTAATAATAACTATTAACTCGTTGGTATTTTTTTTTTTTTTATCAAAGGAAATCGTGGTCGTTCACTCTCATCTTGTTTCCATCACGTATCTATCTACGCCGATACCGAAGAAACGGCAACCGAGCACTCGTTTTACAGACCGCGTGGAATGTACATTTCATATCGGGAGGCGCATTTTAGATATTATATTTTGAGTTAAAACGAACGAAAAAAAACCAAATTCTCAGAACTCGTCAAAATAGAAAAAATAACAAATTTACTTCCGCATTTACAATATAATAATTTGGAAATGGAAATATTCTAAGAAATTAATTTATACTTTCTTTCTTTGCTCTCTGGACGTTACAATTATACAGTTAGTAATTTTACGAATTTTAACAGAAACATATTTTTACAAATATTTCAACTTAAAATGGGATGAAAAATAATTACCTGATCTAATTATTTTGACTCTTAAAAAATACACTTATGTTTAAAAAAAAATCCGCCGGATTTAGAATTTTAAATTTATAAGGTTTTGATTTACAAAAACGCCTATTGTCAATTTGATTAAAAACGATGAAGTATGTAAGTGGTATATATTACACATGAGCTTTTATCTAAATCGTTTTATTAAAGAAATGATTTATTGTTTCTTTAAAAGTCAATATATTCTGCTTTTATCTTGTCTCAAGACCGTAGAAGTGATAGATGAACTTTCACCGCCATTGGTTTACTGGTTTTTAACATACTTATACTATATTTTTTGGTTTTTAAAATTTATGTGTGATAGTTATTTTTAAATATTATTATCTCACTAATCTATTGTGAAAAATTTTAATACTTATTAATCCTAACCAAATATAGAATTTAAGTTCTAGTACATCAACAACTTTGATTTATAGCCACTTTTAACCACCACTTATAAAATATGAAAATTGAAAATTGAACTAATTTGAAATTGCATGATTATTCCATAATAAAAGTGGAACAAACACGTGCCACAATGTCAACATATTTTTAAGCAATTGCTTCCAAAAATGATGGCAAAAACATTTTAGTTAAATATTATGCTGAACATGGTGACTGGTGGTATATTTAAGTATTTATTATCATATTTGCGAAACCATGTATCAATGAGATAAGTGATTTTCATTGGTAATTTTCGTTGTTAAAAAAAATATCATCTGCTCTGGAAACTTTCGGCTGGTGATTTGATATTCATCGAGATTGTATTACTTTCAAACGTTATGACTTATGAGTTATACGTATAAAGTTTTAGTAGTATTATTAAAAATATTCTTGATGCTTATCTTTCTGTAATGGATATTTCGGTCATAATGATGGTTGCCACAACGTAGTCATGTAACCATATGGCACGTGACACATACGCTTATGGTTACTGGGCTATAAATAGGCGATACTAATTATTATTATACCATTAGTACAATAATTAATTTCTAACGTAATACTTAAGTCTAAAGTGACCATATATATTTTTAGTGAAAACGGGACAAAAAGGAACAAATCATAATTTTTATTATAAATAATTTTTTTTTTATTTATTTAATAATTAGCAAAATTATGTTTTTTTATATTTAGAGGTTAAAAAATGTATAATAGATAGTAACAAATATGTAGAAAATATATAGATGTGATTATTCTAACAATGTTAAAAAATCACATTTGAGTTATAAAAATATTTTAATTACAATTTCGGATAATCAATCTGGAGGTTTGGAACAAACATATTCCCCGTGGTGATAAATTAGTGAGTAAAAATGATTATGTTTGTGCATTACACATTGAGGCTAATGCTAACAGTTTCTATGTATAGTTAAATATATGACTAGTTCAAAATAGATGAAGGAGTAGTAGAAAAGCTAGAAAGAACTACTCCAATTTTAAAAACTGAGACAGTCCCAACAATATTTCCAGGTCTTCCAAAATATTTAACCTCAACGGTAAAAAAACGGTTTGCACCGAAATTACGTTTGATAAATCCTACAAAAAAAGAAAAATATGATGAGAATAATGAAATAAATGGCACAGACAATTTATAACCCGATTCCCGATACACTAAACAATCCCGATACCGTTTACAGTAATTATCGCTAATCGACCATATACACATTCACGTAAGAATTAGATATACATGTATAGTAGAAACGATAGAAAATTGATTTTCGTTATTTTTTTTGTCTATCTTTTGATAACGAGACATTTTAGTATCCCGAAGATTCCTCAGGGGACAACGGGACAACAATACAAAAAACAGGACTGTTCCGTTCAAAACGGGACGTATGGTCACCTTAGTAATAACGCATGGTCTGTAGAGAGCACTGGATGACTGAAAGTGTGATACCTATACTTTATTAACAATCAGCGGTTATACGCGGTTAAAATGAATAATACAATAACATAGTTTTTCATCTTACGAGTGTATATTAATTTTTCTATGCGTCGAAACTTTAACGCTATAATTTTTTTTGATTTTCTACTTTTTTCGATGTACGTTACGTTATGAAAACATTTGTTTGTTGTTATAATAACACGCATTTTTTTTGTTCACAGATTTCGGTTTTGGTACTTTGGCGAATGGAAAGAAGTGTTAGTCGACGACAAGTTGCCCACTTACAGGGGCCGGTTGGTTTACATGCATTCTACAAATCCTACAGAGTTCTGGGCCGCACTATTGGAAAAAGCGTACGCAAAGTGAGTTAAATAACTATACTGTATTATTATTGCTTTCGACGTCTTCGATCTATCATTGTAATATAAATCGTGTACAGCTTTTACGAAAAATTCTGCACGCATTTTCTCTCTTCTTGGTACCCATAACGGTGCATAATATTTATTTAAAATCATCAGACCTCTGGCCGATTACACACCAAAAGAGCAAAACTGTGTTGGTCATTATTAGTTAACGGTTTTTTGACTTACAAAAGTTAGATGATCTGATTTTTTCGCGAAGTGTATAATATTATATCATGCAATTTTTATCAGTAGATTATTCGTAAAAACGAATTAACTTAATGGCTCATTTTTAGATTGTACGGCTGCTATGAAAACATCAGTGGACCAGGAAGCTCAACCACTAGAGCACTTCAAGACTTGACCGGCGGGATTGTCCAAAGTTTTGGTCTTTCCAATCAAGACCGATTCCTCACGTACCAAGTGCTTAACAGTGCTGTACCTAGATCTTCATTGCTTATATCCACTATTAACCTAGTGAGTAGCATATCTATACTGCATTTACCATGTCAATGGCTGTATGATACACGCGTGGTAGTATACGATTTCGTGACTATTTTACCACGGATAAATCATGTTTCAGAAAGAGAACAAAAGACAACAAAGACTACGAAACGGTCTGATGACTCAGCACGCCTACAGTGTCACGGGTTTAGCGCGAGTCCGAGGTCCACTTGGTGACACTCCACTCGTGAGGCTGAGGAACCCTTGGGGCGAAGGTGAGTGGACTGGGCCTTGGAGCGAGAGGAGCTGGGAGTGGGATGGGCTGTCTAACAGAGACAAAGAACTGCTCAGCGTGCGCGTCCGGAACGACGGTGAATTTTGGTAAGTTTATACGTGCGGTGTAGGCTACTTAGTTCTTTAATACTACACTTTAGTACTTTAGTACACTATATTTTGATGCGTACCGCGATAAAAATGTTTTGGGAATTGTGGCTCAAGAATTTTTGAGGTACATGTACGAATTGTGGTCTCAGAATTTGTAGACATAAATGAAAATATAAGAAACTTAATCTCCCTTCTCTTTTGTATTCAGACTTACGGATTCGGGACTTTCTGTAGCATCATTACTACAAATAGGTTAAATATATTGTTTTATATTTATTGAAATTGATTGTTGTCATATTTTTTTAAAATGTTTGCTATACTTACAAACATACATACTTTCTCTCTCTTTCTCTATGTATACATATATTTTTTAATAATGTCATACTATGGATGACACTGAACGTGTTTGAAATTATTTTTTAAACACAAATTTGTTGATTTGGTTTTGTTCTAACTGTGTCATAGTATTTCTAATACACGTTTCTTAGTTTATTATATTTGTTCTACAGTCACTCAACAATCAACGATAATATTGCATGGTAATATTATAGACATTAAGACATACGTATCTTAAAATGTTAACATTAATATAATAAAATTTTATAACTTATAAGCCTTCCTACATTATAATGACTGTCGACTTACGTTATTATTAAATGGCCAACGATAACTCTTTAGATATGACTGACTGATTTTAAAATGGTAAATATCAATCGGATATAACGCAGCATAACTCGGATCGCTATGCGGATTAAACTTTTTTTTCGGTGTTATTTTTGGGACGCACTAGTATGCAATAATATATTTATTATGGTCGACTCGACGTACTCACCCGTATCGTGTTTACGATATGCAACTCATTAAACACTCCCGTTGTTCGATTACAGGATGTCTTTCGAAGACTTCGCCCGGCATTTCACGCAACTCGACATCGTCCACGTCAGCCCAGACGATTGGATGACCGAGCCGGCGTTGCACTCGAAACAGCCGTGGCGGGCCGTATTGGCCAGGAGGAGGTGGCGCAGTGGGTACAATGCTGGCGGGGGACCTGGCTATCCGGAAACGACGGCCATGAACCCCCAGTTCCACATAGGTATACCTAGGACCTCGGGAAACAAGTGTCACGTCGTCGTGTCCGTTGTACAGCAATACGAAACCGATCCGGAAGCTAAAGGAGCGCGACCCCTGTTCGCCATTGGCTTTGCCGTATATGAAGTGCCTCATTCTACGTCCAGGCTCTCACCGCAATTCGTGTCTCAACAAGTAAATATTATATCTAATTAAAATATGTCATACATCAACCGCGGTAGATCGTCTAAATATGCGATAAAAAAGATCGAACGCGTCTTATATTGTTCAACTCTTTTGTTAGAAATATAAATGCTTTGAAACAGCTATACAACCAGTGAACGAAAGATCATAATGCAATGTTTTACATAATATGATGACTGTGTTTATTTATTTTTTGTATTCAAGAAACGTTTAAAAAACGATAAATAGTTTTTATATTTACATATTATAATATGTAATTTATGTTTACACAAGTTTTGCGATATTTTTTTTACTCTTCATCACACTGTCATTGAATTAAATATTAATAAATTACTTTAAAAATATCTTGATAATAATACGTTTTAATTAACATTAATAAGAAATGTTATGCATTTTAAATATTCAATTATATTCATTGGTGTGAACACGGTATCACTCCGAAATAAATTAATTTTCTACAGCCATTTGCCACAAACATCTTAGATATTTAGATATTTTAAATAGTAGATTCATATTATTTTTTAACTTGCCCTACCGTTCTGTTTTTTGTTCGGGTGTGTTTATTGTGTTCAACATTTAACATGATTGTTTGATTTTCATAGAAACCCTTAGATGTGACTAATCATTCCGTAGCAAGAGAAGTAGTGACGTTTTTCACATTACCTCCCGGCGATTACATTGTCGTTCCACAAACGAACGTGCCTAACTGTGATGCCAAATTTTTATTACGCATATTGACCGACGAGCAGAGTAACATATGGTAAAATTGAATTTGAAAGTTATAATCCCAACATAAACATAATGTTTGGATTCGTTTCAGGGAAGTGAACGATGACAACATGGTGTTCAAAAATATTTCGGCGGAGTTTCTGGAGGATTCAGTTATCTTGGTAAGCTTCGTCGAAAGGCGTTGTAAGTTACAACTTGTAACTAAACCGTCATTAACCGCATTGGCATGACTTTACAGCCGGATGGAAAGCCCCTTTTGTCTAAGCTCATGGTCAAGTATCCACCGGAATTAGACGTATCACAATTGCAAAAAATACTGCGTGCGCACTGGAAAGCGTACTTGGCCGAGAAGCCGAGCCTCGAACTGTGCAAGAGCCTGATCATGTTGAGGGACATCAATATCAGCGGCCGTATAAACATGTTGGATATACCCGTCTTAATGCACATGCTGCAGTTCTGGAAGGTAAATGTGTTTGTGTTATCTATATTATGTTCTCATCCGGGAAGTAGCACACGATAAAATATCAATGAAAATAATGTCAAATTATCTTGGATGTATTGTTAAACAATATAATATTATTACCTGCATATAATGAAGATAACGAGAGTCTAAAGATTATGCCAAGTTACTTAGAGACATTGATTATATGGTGGGGAATTTAATGTAAAGAATGATTACGACTTTGTGAGATATGAGCTACGCATTTTGTATGGTACAGGGGAAGAGATAGAGCTGTGGTGTAAATATCGAGACGATGGGCAGAAAGTGGGGAAATATTTTAACATTGACGTACTACGAGGAAGTAATGATGCCTAGAATGATCAATATTTACGATATAAGTGGCGTATGAAATTTTTTTTTTGAGGTCGTTCGGTCACCAATTATTAATTCTCTAGATATTTGTGCTGATGTCCAGCTGATCTACAGTATTCGAGTATTTAGTGGACCAGAGAAAAATTAAGATAATTAAGATAGTGGATTGAGGTGAATATTTTCTGTACCTATTGCTCTCGTACATTTAATAAACCTATAATACAAATAGTATTGTTCACAAGATGCTCAAAACTCAAAAACGAAGATGAAAAATTTTAAATTCAACAATCTTTAAGCTGCACAACCGTGTTTCTATCTACAATCTATCTATCAATATTAATATTAATCGATCAATTTTTCTCTCTCATCTGCAAAAACTCCTACCCTGTATTCTCAAAACTCACATGATTTAAAGTTTTATCAGTAAAAATAGCCCAAATAAATCACTCAAATGCCTGAAAATAAAATTTTTTACAAACACACAACTGTTTTCGCCTAAATTTACTTCAATATAAGCAAGCTATCATGTTAGTATATTTCCTCTCTCGTTATGTGAATTATTGTCAAATCAAATACAATTAACATATTGTTGATAAAACTTAGATTGTAAGTAATATTCTAAATAAATACGGAAATAGATTGTTTATGTTAAATTATAAAAATCAGACACAAATCAAAGTCAATGGTTTTTTAATTTTGATTTTAAAATGTTTATTTAACTCACAGATAGCGTTCCAAAAGTTCGAAAAAGGTGTGAATCCTACCAAGACTTCTAGTTACAATCTTAGACCTCTGTTGTGGGAGGCCGGTAGCACTGTCAGCAATAAAGTGCTTGAATGCTTGGTACTTAGATTCGCCAAAAATAGAATTTTGACGTCTGAGTGTTTCATTATGGCCATGGTCAGATTACACTTGGCTCACGGTAAGTTGCATATTTTTTTAACTTGATGTAAATCATAGAGCTATAACGTTGATTTTTTTTTCGTAATTTTAGAGAGGTATCACAGTTTGGATACGAAAATGAGCAAGGGAAACCCTTTGTCATTAGAAGAGGTAAATCATTTCGATTTCGAATATCTATTTTAATTGTAAGTCCATTAATTTACATATTTGTTATCGTTGCAGTTGATCTTGATGACTATCTACTCGTGATTTCAAACACGTCAACATGTACCAAAGATGAATGATAGTGCCAGTCATTAAGTGATATATTTCGTTAAAGCCACATATGTCCAACTCATGCGGTTCTAATTATCATTATCATTATGCTATTATTATTATTATTATTATTAAATTTTTAGATTTTTAGTTTTTATATAATCATAATCAAATCAGGCATTTTAAGACGTACCTAGTATTATTAATATATTCCGCCTGTTTTATAATTATTTGAAATTTAGTACCTATGTAATTGTTATTTTGTTTAAATGATGTTTGTATTCGTTATCAAACTGATAACACCAAACTGCAGGCCAAAGTGAATAATTTATTTTTGTAATTATTTATTGTACAATAAATTTTGTTATGTTATTTGATTCCTCTAATTATTTTTTACAATTTTATTGACATTTTTTTTTTTAGTTGGGAAATATTGAAATAGGACAGAAGGGTCCTTTCATTATTCTTTCTTTTTTTTCAAGCTGATACTTGGGTAATGCATTCACTGGATCACATGGGTCACATATTTTATCTGATGATACATAAACAATTCTATGATAAATATCTAAGATAAAATAATGATTTCTAGTGCAAATACATAAAAAAGTAAGTAGATATTTTAATTTTTAAATTTAAATTTCTAACCCTGATGTTAGTTCAAATACAATAATTTAGAAACAAATTTATTATTATTCATTTCCAAAACTTTCATTTTTATACTAAATTGAAATAAATATTTAATAATACATGAACAATTCTATGAAAATAAAAATCTAATATTTACTTTTATGTATACAAATCTAATAAAATAATATTTAATAATAGTTACCTGAAGTCAAGGAATTAATTTCACTGTCATTAGTATCACTAACAGAACTGGAAGGCAGATTTTTTTCATTTACATCTATAAAATGAAAAAATGGCAAAAATAATAAAATCATTTTTAACTATAATAAATACTTGTTTTTTAATTTGTACCAAGTAACATTGATATTTTATTTGTAGAATTTAAGGCATTGGTTATAACATTTGATTTATTAAGATAAAATAATGATTTCTAGTGCAAATACATAAAAAAAGTAAGTAGATATTTTAATTTTTAAATTTAAATTTCTAACCCTGATGTTAGTTCAAATACAATAATTTAGAAACAAATTTATTATCATTCATTTCCAAAATTTTCATTTTTATACTAAATCTAAATAAATATTAATTAATTCTATGAAAATAAAAATCCAAAATATACTTTTATGTATACAAATCTAATAAAATAATATTTGATAATAGTTACCTGAAGTCAAGGAATTAATTTCACTGTCATTAGTATCACTAATAGAACTGGAAGGCAGATTTTTTTCATTTACATCTATAAAATGAAAAAATGGTAATAAAAATAACTGTGTACGCAACCTATTGCAATTAACAGCATAACATCATATAACTTACCAGTTTTTATTTGTTTTGGTGATGAAGGCTTAAAAAAGTTATACAAGGTTGTTGACTTTATTTTTCGTGACATTTTAAATTTTATATCACGTAACTGTAGTTAAATACTTAAATATACTGTTTACCTACTAAACTTCTTCATAATTAATATATTAAATCAATAAAATGTATAAATTAATCAAACACGCGAGTACATTACCCACCATAAAATAATTATTTTGCACTACGACTACGCTGCCAGGAATTCTTACTGTAAACAACAACAGTCGTCATTCACTAACATAGATATATATATAATATACTGTATATTATATATATCTATGGTCACTAATGTGTTTTATTATCAGTTATCACAATTAATAATAGCAATTCAGAAGTTATAAATAACTTTTGGTGTAGCCACTAGCCACTTTTACGATACCTAACTATCGACAATCGAGCCGTGATAACAGAAAACGATTTTAACCGTGTATCGTACATACCAGCCTGCTGCTGCACTGACGTGTGACCGCGGGCTTGAAAAAAATTATAAACTTAAAAAATATTATTTATCTATCAATCTATTTCTAATATGAACTCGCTGGGGGTGCAGTTGCATACCCTGCACCCCCCGTGTGCACGCCTATGCTTATGTGCAGTTAATAAATTTATAGAAACTATTATATCTACTCCAGAACACAATTCTTTGAATCTAACAACATAAGATAAAGAAAGAAAATATGATATGACAGTGCAATGATAAAATGACATTTACTTAAAATGTATTTATAATATAATTGTTTATTAATTAATAGTACTGTTGATAATTGTCCATCTCAAATTAAATATTAATTTCCAAAGCACTTTGAGAGTGTCTGAAAAAAAAATTGTACAGTGAAAATGAATAAGAATGTGATTTTTCAAAAAGATTTTTATAAATTTAATAACATCCGAATTATTTACCTGCAAATGAATATTAAGTGAATATGAATAACATAACGAATAAAATAATCATAAAAATTTGAAAATCACTGATCAAAATATTTTACTATCAATATATTTATAATAAAATATGTTTTACCAATTTTTTTATTTATGACCTGAGAATATGGAATATTTTTTACCTAACTCGCATGGTTAATTAATTGTTAAAAAAAATTGTATGACCCAAAAATGATCATTTGCTCTTGTTTTGATTTTGTTTATTAATTTTTATTTTTTTATTGCATCGATTTTGAATTTATTTGTAGTGTAAAAGCAGTTATGATTGATGACTATTTAAAATAATTACAGGTTCATCTTGATAGTACTTATTGACTGTATAAAAAATAACAACGGTTTGGTAGTGTTATACGATAAAACAGAAAATATTTTTATTCAGTGAAATATTAATCTTTATTGTTTTCAAAAAACATCATACATTGTAGAAATATATGATTCCGATCGATGTGAATTACATCATTAGTATTATTTGTTTTACACAAAAAATTTTTTAGACATAACAGGTTTTAGTATAAAAGTTGTCTAAAAAATTAAAAAATTATACCAGTAATTATCTAATGAATATTTTCTTTTTCGAGAAAAAAAATATCCATCTTCCATGCAAGCAAATGTAGGTGGTGTAATATTTATTTAATATTTCTTATTTATTGTGAGCTAATTATAATAGTATTAGCATATTAAAGAAATCTATAATTTGTACCATAGGATATTCTTCATTCCTTGGACAAGATGATGAAGATGGGTGTATGGAGTTTTAAAGAAACAATAAATAATTTCTTGAATTAAACGATTTTGAGCAAAGCTTTAGTATAAAATATACTACTCATATATTTAACCCATTTTAGTCTTACTGTCGGTAGTTTTTTTTTTTTTTTTTTTATTAAAATTGATTAAACATTATTTTCTG
This sequence comes from Therioaphis trifolii, assembly GCA_027580255.1. Taxonomy (NCBI): domain Eukaryota; kingdom Metazoa; phylum Arthropoda; class Insecta; order Hemiptera; family Aphididae; genus Therioaphis; species Therioaphis trifolii. The sequence goes on along the minus strand of CM050404.1, from coordinate 111,418,636 downwards.
AACAATAGAGAAATTCTTATTAGGTGCCAAAAGATTCAAAATATGTTGTTCTATCTTTATCCAAATGCTCATAATAATGACGTGGTTCAATAATCGTTTACTCGCATTTAAAATTGAAAATCAATATAAAAACAGTCGATTTTGTAAAAATTGTATAAGAATTTACATCAGCGTTTATAAAAAAAATTCAAGGTCACGATTTTAAGGATTTTTTCATTATCGTTAGTTATTTATTTGAGCTAGGTCATATTAAATATTCAAAATTTATTGTTAAATATTATAAATTTTATTAAAGATTAACTTTAGAAATGTGATATTTTCAAATCTCTATTTTTAGCCCAAAAGTTGTTAAATTTTGTTTGAAACTTTTGTAAAATATGTACTAATATGTCATTACTAATGACTCATTAGTATAATAATATTTGACAAAACTTAAGTTTCCATCAAAATTATTTTAGATTCTGAGTGAAGCGAAGGATCTTATGGTTTTACAATGATATTTATTTTTATTTTTTTTTTATTATTATTATTTTTTTTTCTGTAAACACTTTCGTATAGAAATCCTTGTCCAAAAGTTTCGTCCAGCAACCTTTTTAGATTCGAAATTGAACTGAGATGGTACTTTAGAGAGGTCATTTTTTCAAAATCTCCATAGTTTTTCCAGTAATCAAGAATAATGATCGAAAAACTGAGTAAAAACGGTAAAATCGGTGAAAATCCGCCGTAAACGAGATTTTCACCGTTCAGATTTTAGGTATTTAGTCATAAATCGAAAAGTATTGAAGCTAGAAACTTGAAAATTTTATCCAATATCAAATACATACATACTTTTTTATATTGGACATTTGGACAACATTTTCAGAACAATTATAGCACTTTTGACTTAAATATAGAACTTTTAACTTACCAAATTGTTTGAAAGTTTTTATGTAATATAATTTTAAATATTTGACAAAATGTTTTGATAATTTAATATGACCTTACTCATATATCTACCTAATTATCCTAACAAAAATTCAAAAATCGTGACTCAGGATTTTTTTTATACACACTTTAATAAATTATTATACGATTCGAAGACTATTCTGTTCACTTTAATCGATAAATGTTGTCAAAAGAAATAAAAATGTTCACGAAATAAATATTTTATAAGTTAATATATTATATTTGTACCATAGTATGTTACGCGAACCGTTGTCAAGCGTCGTCAAGCTTATTTACGTTGTTTATTTAATAACTAAGATTTCGGATTTTTTCCAATAATTCGGCCTGTTTAAAACCAGCCCCCGTACGACGTACATGTTCTCTGCGAATAAAAAAAACCAAAGTTAATTTTTGTATTAAAAAGAGATTTATCTGTACGTTTACTTATATTTGAAAATGCACCCCCCTCTAAATCGCGTAGAAGACGAGGCAAAGATGCATTTTCTGTACAACATTTTTAGTCCGGAGCCCTATGACTTCGATATAGTCATCGAAGTACTGGAGTCGATGAAAACATTCCAAAAATCCACGGAAAAACGTGAAAGGGTAAATATTGCGATTTGGAATATTATTATCACAATCATAATAAATTGTATAATAGTGATATGTATTGAATTATGTTTTTTGAACTCTTAAGTACATCATAATAATTTGTTCACGTATTTTTACATTTTTAAGTACTAAGTCCCTACGAAATATTTTTCTTGATCCTTAAAACTGTCAAAAATCGATCTACAGGTGGTTAGGGGTAAGAGGGGACGTTAGGGCGATAACGTTTAATTCGTACCTGCGTGCTGATTCGTAACTTCCGCATGCCTATACTGCGCAACACACGTAAGTGTATAAAAAAGCATTTTTCGTATGGTAAACGATTTATACGTGAACTATAGATTAAATAATATTATTATCTTTAGAGATAAAACTATTAAGTTAACCCGCTACCACGATTTCGACACGGCAAATGACCGCGTCGAGTGTAATACCCTTATTTGTTCGGGACGTAAACAATCGTGTTTTGCGAGCTCAATCACCAACAATCATTTCGTGTCAAATACATCTCTTTGCCCCTTCACCGACCTTCATTTCGTTCTTCATCCACCGACCTATACCAGTTTATCGGCGATCGTATAGATCAGTGTTTCCCAACTTCTTTTACTCGCGGAACCTTTGCAGGAGCTTGAACTTTTTGTGGAACCCCCATATTTTTCTATAGTTGTAATGCTGACATAAGTTTTTTACACTTAAATGAGAGGATTATCAGATACTCCCGGCACCAGGTTTTCGGGGAACCCTTGGCGCCGGCTCACGGAACCCTTAGGTTCCGCGGAACACCAGTTGGGAAACACTGTACTGTACTATAGATAACACGAAATGATAAATAAATTTGCGTAACCTCCTAACCTCGTTTGCCTTGTAGTACAAAATAGTATGTCCCCTCATTCATAGTCGACCCATACTTGATAGACAACATTTTGAGTCGAGTTCAGTCTCACGCTCCACACTTAAATCTAAAACCTTCTACCGAAATACACTTAGTAATTTAGGGCTCGACCTGTAGATTTAGATTTAGAGCTTCTCATTGTATTTTATGGTGACTGTACTCGTGATTTCTCTTAAACTCTAACTCCGAGCAATATATCGTAGTTATTTCAATATATTGTGTTGAATTTCGAATTCTTATCCGGCCTAAAAATATTAACTCCACCAAAAACTGTGGGCTGTGCGCAATTATAGTCATTGGCGCAAGCCACAGGTGTGTTGAGTGTTCTTAAAACTTCTAGTTTAAAATCTAGGGTTATACCTAGATATTTAACTCTAAGAGATATTACCCTAAGAGATATAACTCTTGGCACATAAGTTATATTAAATAAATATTGTGAAACCAAGAATACATTGCCCTTTATTATTGTCTTTTAATGTGAAAATCGTTATGTTAGCATACAAATATTGACGAATAAACATTTTTTTTTTTTTTTTACTTAAAATTTTGTTATTGGTATACATTTGTTATGGATTTCATTTTGTTTTGATATATTTATTATAATGAATGGGTTATGGTATATGACGTTATGGTATGTGAGGAGTGAAGCCCATTGCGAGTATTTATTTTCTAAAACATGTTTGCTGCTTAAACCCTCCCGATATTTATGGGTCGTTTGTGCCTATGGTCCAAAGTCGTAAATAAATCGTCATTTTCGTTTATGTTGTGCATAATTGAGGAAATGTAAAACTGTATGTAAGAGTATTAAATTAAAAAAAAATAATAATAACAATTAGGTCATGTGTTGTAGTTAAAATCATTTTTTAACATAATGTAATTTCGCCGGTAAATGGCGAATAACTTCAAATCTGCTACCAACTAAACAAATTTTTCAGCGGTTTAGGTATCTCACTTCTTCAAACATGACCAGCAGAGATATTTTTATATACACGTTTTTATAAATTAATTAATAAGCCAAGTCCACAACGAGCGATGATGAATATCTTATCAATATTTATTGGACATTTTGTATGATAATTATTATAGAAAAAGAAATAATTAAATTTTGTCTTATAAAAATCAACTCTTATTATATAACTCGTTTTATAAATTATAAATCAGCGTGTGAAAGAAAACCATTTTATGAAAATTTTAGTTTCAGTGAAAATTATAACTCGTAGTTATAATTACTTAATATTTTGACATTATATTTTAGGTAAATATAAAATTATTCAATTTTTTTTTTTTAGAAACTACTTCGATGTGTCATCGATGAATTATTTGAAAAAAGGAAATATTTTCCAACTTACTCACTGTGCCAACTTATGAAAGTCGGACATTTGTTCGGTGGAATGATTGAATGCGATCTTATTTCGTAAGCAATCTTGCTATTATTATCGTCTACGTATATTGACTTTTAATTCATTCTATTATGTCGTACTTTTTTTTTCAGAAACAAAAAAGATTTGAATGAGGCATACAACTTCATTTTAGATGCTTTGAAAAAATCTCCAGAGTCAGAAATGTTTTATTTCGGATTAATGGCTTTGGATCGTATCAAACACCTGTTGATTAACCGTCCAGAATATTGTACTGAAATTTCCAATGTTCCCCATCTGAATGATTTCCCTCCAGAGTTAATAAAGGTAAGTTCTTTTTTGTTTTTCAAACAATTGTTTATTACTTATTATTATTTACTATATGATGTTTTCAGTTGTATTTTTTTTTTTTTTTTTTTTTTGTTTGTTTATTTCATAAACGCACAACTGATTTCGATAAAAAAATTCAACTTAACTAATAAAGTGAATTTAAAAATAAAACAATCTTATGGTATTTTATTACTTTGGTCATTAATACTTTCGTTATGAAATTCAAATATAAATGAATAACTAAATTTGTATTATTTATTCATAAAATCATTTTCCATTAACTCAAACGATTTTCTCGTGAAATAATTTTAAAATATAAATCAATACGTTATTAAGTACATTCGTTTTAAAAAGACCACTCGTACTGAATTTATAACACTAAATTAACCATACATTAATTGTTTTACTATTGTCACAGTTAGTGAACTCGGGTAAAATCGAACAGAAAACCAAAAACGAGCAAAAACCGATTTTGCCCGTTCCAAAAATTATGCAGGAAATTCAAAAGCCGAATCGTAATATTACGACCGACACGTCCGTGCCCGACCCAGTGACGTCTGTTTCGTCTAAAAAACCGACTACAGACGTCGTTTCGTCTTCTAAGGTTGGTGGGGAAATCTTGCTGCTCGGACTACGGGTGAATCGTGTTATTAATTGTGTGCGCATTTTTAGAATTCGATCGTGAGCTCTGCGCGTGTCGAAAAAACACGTTCAGCAGCAACGGACCAGCAAAACAATGACAACAAAGAGATTGAACCGCCGGAAAGCGTTCAACAGAAAATAGCGTTGATTTTCAATAGCATGAACCTAGAGAACGTGAAGCAAAAGGTGAGCACAATAATAATAATAACCATAACTATAGTCTTAATATTTCATAGAAAATTCAATGAAAATGTATAGCACTTATTGTACCAGACCCCGAAAAGAGTAGCGGATCAGTTGAAAAATTATTATTGGGTTCCTGTTTTCGAAAATACTATAAATGGTTTATTATGTTTAGAATAAAATTTGGGTTTGATGATCTTAAATCCGTTAAAACTTCTATATTACTAATTTTTGTCAGTTATTATGACGTGTTGAATGACTATACTGACGCTATAACAATTTTATGTTGTCCTAGAAAAATATATGATCTATTATGACAAATCATACTAATATTGTAAAAAATTATATCGATGTGGCTCTGAACAACGTGAGTTCAAACATAAATTTTAAAAATCACAAAGAAAATTCTGCATTATTATTTATACAAATTAATTTAATTTTGAGATAACTGATTTTTTTTTTTTTTTTTTTTTTTTTTTAATTTGTAGCGTAAATTTAGAATTAAAATGATACAAAACAACATTTTTTTATTTTATTTTTTGTACTAAACTATTATAAATATGTTCACATAAAATATATATTACCGAGTTTTATCTTTTTTTTTTACGGTTTTGATTATAATGACTTAACGATTATCACAACAGACATTGGTTGGTCCCTTGAATGTCAATGTTAATTGTTTTAGTATCTACTGTAATCGTTTTTCGTCAACAAATATAGATTTTTTTTTTATAATTAAAAACACATAAATTGATTTCAGAATTAATATTGTTGATTTTTATTTTTTTTTAATCAACACAAAACTCATTGAATATACACGAAATAAATAGAAATAGTATTAAACGAGTCAGCTTTTGCTTCCGTAGGGAAGTCAAACTTTTGATTTGGGAGGGGGCCTGTGTATACTGCGTACGTCACGACATACGTAGGTGTGTACTGTGTATGTTGTATAATCGTTCGTGTACATGTTTCCGGCAAAGTGTTGAATTTGTGACTTAATTTAATGCTTAAAATGAACGAGAAAAGCATTATAATTAACGTAAAGCCTAGATATTCTATTGAACACCAAATCCCGAGTAAACAATGTATGAAATCGATATAAAATTATATACGTTAGTGTATAATATATACTTTAGTAAATGCATACATAAATAAAAAATAATGGTAATTGTGGTTTGTGTAAAACTGTGACATAAAACTATTGTGGGTAAGATACTTATCGTTTTGATTTGAAATATATTAGGTAAAATATCATATTTAGTGGTTTTATTACATAAAATATAAATGTGTGACGCATTCGATTCGATCCAGGTTTCAATTCAGAAAATTTGATTCAATACCTAGTTAATCGATATGCTATTGTACTTGGTTTAAAAAATAATATAATACAATCAATAATAGTTATAATAGGAAATATTTTTACACAATGACAAAAATTGTATTTTTACAATAAATTTAATTTTCATTTTAATATCGCACGCGTATAAATGATTAAAAATACTGGGATCCAAAGTAGGTTTTAAATTTTGAAATAATCCACTTTTACGGAAATTTTAGGAATCCTATAGAATCCCTTTATATCGGACACTGTTTCGGTAACATGGTAGGTACATATTTTTTAAAATCAGGACGTTACTGACGTATTTGACACTTTCAGTGCGCCGAAGTAAAAGAAAACTTAAAGCGCAGACATTTGCCGTGGTTATCGGCGTTTGTGACGAAACGCATGCGTGACGAACCAAACTCGCACTCTTTGTACTCGACGTGCTTGGATTGTTTCGACAGCAGTCCGCTGAACCGGTTGATCGAATCAGAGACCGTGATAAATATAAAAGTTAGTCGGAACACATCGTATCACACACGGATATTATATATTTACGTGTTTGTTGTGAATACAAAACGTTGTAAATACAGCTACTTATATACGATGTGTGTGTGTGTGTGTGTGTGTGTGTGTGTGTGTGTGTGTGTGTGTGTGTGTGTGTGTGTGTGTGTGTGTGTGTGTGTGTGTGTGTGTGTGTGTGTGTGTGTGTGTGTGTGTGTGTAATCAGTGATAACTAATCACGTCTGAATCTTTTAGGCTTTGTTCGCACAAGACACCAAGTCACCTCGGACGAAGGCCTCGCTCGAAAACCTTGGTCACTGGTTGGGGTTGATAACTTTGGCCAAAGACAAACCTGTGCCGTTTGACCTCCACCGAATGGTGATCGACGCGTACTACAAAGAGGGCGACGAATTAGCGTTCGCCTTACCGTTCGTGACGAAAATTCTCGAATCTTGTAGAAAAAGCAAGGTAAATAAATTAAAAAAAAGAAAAGTTTTTCACCCCAATCACAACTAAAAAAAAAAAAATACACGAATAATGGTTTTATTCCCTATTCCACAGGTGTATAATCTAGAATCCAGCTGGAATCTTAAAATAATGGATTGCCTCGCTGAACTCCACAGAACGCCGCATTTGAAATTCACGACTAGTGAAATACAACGTGAAATCGAACACCTGTTTAAAACGCTGGGCGTGAAACTCCAGGTACCTACGTGGTTTTTTAAACTTTCAGTACGTAAAGACGAAATATAATTTATTCTCGATGACGTTTTTTGTTTCTCGACTTAGTATTATCCCGGATATACCTTACTCAATCCGGTAGGAAGTGACTTCTACCTGAGCGGAAAGAAAAATCCAAACAAAAATGATGATGCTGCATGCAGAAACTCAACAAAAACTAATGATTTTACAAAGTTCGATCCGCGATGTCAAACACGCCGGTTCGTCAAGTCAAAGTATGAAAACCAATAATTGATTACTAAATACTTTTTACAATGCAACTCATTCCGGGGGAAAGTGAACAGCTGGCGTCGTATGAAAATAAACCCAAGTCATATTGTCAAACCCCTTTCGATAGAGTATCTAACGTTCATAATTTTTATTTTACTACAAGCGATTTCATATATATATATATATATAATGTAAAATAATATTAATAATATTAGTATTTTTAATGTATATATATAATAATGTATATATGTATACATTATTTTAATTTGAACCTTTCATACGTTTTTTTCATCGCATGTATTTTAAAAACTATTCAATAACAAGTGTCAGATATTTTTCAGTACAATTTTATTATCTAAGCAAAACAAAATGAAATTTATAAAAGCTGCTCCTTTTTTTTTTGTAATTTAACTTGATTTTATTTTGGAAATTTTTGAAGATACATCAGAAAAATATAAAGGTAGTTGCATATTTGTTAAAAAAAAAAAAAAAAAAATGCCGTTTTAAAAAAAGTTTTTTCCTCGGGGCACATTGTAATATAGTATCATTTAGTTATATATGTTTTGTTTTGAATTGATCAATTATAAATTTTAAGATAGCCAACCAACATTGTTTAATAATAAAATATAAAAAAAATAAAATGTTTCACTATTGGTTAACATCAATTGACTTAAAAGTTAAGTAAAACTTAACAAAAACAAGAATGTTACTCTCTTCAATTTAAAGTTGTTTATAGTAAAATGTTATGACATGGTCCGATTATTTTTAAACACTAATATAATGATATTTAACTATGATAGTTACCATCCGGTGTTTTAACTTTACCTAATCTAATTGTTTTCTGTATTTTCAGGTGATGCCAAAAATAAAAAATAAATTAAAAACGCAAAAAACACAAAAAAAAAATAATTTTTTGTTGTGGGTCTATCTACACATGTTAGATCACATCTAACACATATATTTGTTAAATGAATAATATGAGTTATAACTCACCCATTGCCAATAAGGCCTCTATTTCGTTTATGTTGATTAGAAAAAAAACATAGTACATTAGGTACAAAAATTAATTTATTGTTATATAATTTAAAAAAAAATATTTTTTATTGTTACTTGAACCCATTTACATTTATTTATTATATTTTTTTAAAACTCATTCGTTGCCAATGAAGCCCCTATTTTGATTTTGTTGATTTGAAAAAACGTACGTACACTTTGTACAAAAATTAATTTTTTGTTAAATAATTTGAAAATATGTATTATTGTTACTTGACTCCTATTCATTGTTTCTATTTGTTAATGACTCACCCATTGCCAATAAGGCCCCTATTTCGTTTATATTGATTTAAAAAAAAATGTTAGTACATTAGGTACAAAAATTAATTTATTGTTATATAATTTTAAAAAAATGTGTATTATTGTTACTTGACTTCTATTCCTCGTTTATATTTGTTCGTTATTCATCCATTGCTAATTAAGTGTCTATTTTGATTTTGTTGAATTGTAAAAAATATTAGTACATTTGGTACAAAAATTAATTTTTTGTTGTATAATTTGAAAAAAATATGTAGTATTGTTACTTGAATCCCATTTAATATTTATATTTATTTTAAATTCTTCCATTGCCAATTAAGCGCCTATTTTGATTTTGTTGATTTGGAAAAACTTAAGTACACTTTGTACAAAAATTAATTTATTGTTAAATAATTTTAAAATATGTATTATTGTTACTTGACTTCTACTCATTGTTTCTATTTGTTAATGACTCACACTTTGCCAACAAGGCCCCTATTTTGTTTATATTGATTTGAAAAAAATATTAGTACATTAGGTACAAAAATTAATTTATTGTTATATAATTTGAAAAAATGTGTATTATTGTTACTTGACTTCTATTAATTGTATCTATTTTTTAATTTGTTAATAAATCATCCGTTGTTATTTAAGTGTATATTTTGATTTTGTTGAATTGTAAAAAATTAGTAAAATTAGTACAACAATTAATTTATTGTTATATAATTTGAAAAAAAAAATGTATTATTGTTACTCGAAATCTATTAATTATTCATATTTGTTAATAACTTATTAGTTGCCAATTAAGCGCCTATTTTGATTTCGTTGATTTGAAAAAACTTTATTGCTGTATAATTTGTAAAAATATGTATTATTGTTATTTATTCCTACTTATTGTTTATAATTCTTATTTTGTTTGTTATTATTATAATTATTTCTTGAAATAAAAGTTTTGACGTCTATTATTTTGAAATTAATCTTTACAAAAAATTTAAAAGTAAACCTTCATTTAAAAAATTATACAAATAACCGTAAAATACGTAAACAATATTTAAATAATAATATATTATATTACACTGAAGCTTTGCTCAGAATCGTTTTATACTAAAGAAATGAGTCATCATTTCTTTAAAACTTAATACATTCATCACCAATATCTTGTTGGAGGACCGAAGGGACGAAGGACGAACTTGTACCACCATCATCTCACTTACCAGCTTTTTGGAGTTATAATTAAATAACTAAAATCGATTTAGTAAAAGTATCGATTGCGGCAAATTTTCTCGTTTTCACTCGGTTTTTTGGCAGTTTTTCTTCACACCTGGAAAAACTATTGAGAAGAGAAAAAAATGGACCCTCAATGTATCAGCTACATATGATTTACTATTTATAAAGTGGCCGGATGAAAATTTTGGACGAAGTTAAGTGTACCAAAAAGTGTCTCCAGAAAAAAAAGAGTGAAGTAAATAAATACCATTGTAAAACCCATAGATTCTTCTTGTACTCAAAATCTAAAATAAACTTGATTGTACCTACAGCCTGGTATAGGTATTGCGTTTCGTCTAGAATTTTGAATGAATTTAAACAAAATCTGAAGATATCTTGCTCCTCGGACAAGGTAGTGAGAATGATATGATGGGTGTATTGAATTTTATTTGATCGTTGTTTGATATGAATTTTCAATTCACATTTTTAAAATAACTAATGAATTCCAAACTCGTTCAACTATAAAAACGTATTATTTTTTATTAAGTTGTTTTAATAATATAGTAAAATGTGTATTTTTTAAATAATTTTGGAATTGATTTAAATTTGTCATTAAAAAGTTTTTCTAATATTGAGATCATCAATATAGGTACTTAAAACTTTTACTTTGACATAGAATAACCATTTTAGTTGTTATAGGGGAAAATTTATTTTCCAGAATGTTAAACGTGTAGCCAAGATCGGTCTTCGTCATGGCTTTGCGGTACTGGCATATGTTTTTTATTACATTGTTTTAATATTTTTGTGGTTCAACATTTATTGCCGATGTAGTGACACTGAATAATTGTTCTCAATATCACTTATAAAATACTTATAACTCTCTGTATTAGTACGAATTTTACTTTAAACTGTGGCATTAATTAATTTATTAAATTGAATAAGTCTTTACTTTTGGAGTAAAGTGTCGCTGACGGTTTTCATTCACTCACGTCACCATATGCGACGTAAACAAAATAAGTTTTAAACGTTTTATGATTTCATCGTAGTTTTCAATTGTATATCCCGTAAATATTTTAAATGTTAAATTAATGATGTTTATGAAATTTCACGGGGAGAAATTTTTTTGTACGGCATTTTATTAAATGTGTATTTTCCTTAACAGATGAAAAAAAAACCATTAGGTATGTTCGTTATATTGTATACATAAGCTAGTGTGATGGTCTATGGTAGTCATTCATCGATATTTTAATTCAATCTATTTACCAACAACGGAAGACAATCTACACTTCTTCGGTATTTTTTAAACAAAAAATGAAGCTAATTTTGTATTTTTATAATGATGGTATCAGTATGATTTGTATAAATGATAGTAAAAATGTATATATTAAGTTGGAACACGGGCGTTCTCGCGGGGGAGGATAATGAGGATAAATCCCCTCCCATGGCATTTAGTTCAAAGTATAAGTACTGATGGAGGCATTTTTATTGTAAATTAATATTTTAGTATTTTTTATGAATAATACATTTTAATCAATAAATAATTATGTGAATCGCTATCATTTTTCTCTATAACGACCGGTGTACAGATATAGACAAATATATTTAATGGATAGACATCAGCTCAATTCATAATACGTTTTCATATCCCACCCCCAGACAAAAATCCCGAGAACGCCTCTGGGTTGGAATAAATAATTAAGAATACAAATATTTCAATAAATTAAACAAGATGATATATTATACATATTACATAGTAAATGAATTTTCATTGAAATTAAACATGTTCGATATTATGTAATAAAAGTAGAATTAAAAGTTTTATAGAACATAGGTATGAAAACAACAAATTAAATTGTCGAGAGAGTATTTTGAGCGCCATCAGCATTCGCTTATGAGATTACTGCTTGATAATAACTGTTGAGTATCTTCATGTTTTTCTCCTGAAAATATATAAAACCCGTTTCAAGTTAGTCATCGGAGTGAACTATCGACAACATTGATATAAGATAATTCACACAGCGATGAATTAGCAATAAATCTTTATACAATTAATACGAAAAATATGAACATTATGTTAAATCAACTTTTGTAGGTCGAAGACATTTGTATTTAAATTATGGCCACGTAATTATATTATTATGATAAAATATAAGCATGTACTTACGATTTTATCTTAGTTTATTTATCGGCGAAGGAGAGCGACGTACGGGTTGTAAGACAGTGGGTATGCGTAAGAATAAGATGGGTAGGTGTACACGGGTGCGTAGGTTTGTGGGTATGTTACTAATACTTGAGCAGAAGCAACAGCAACCAAAGCCAAAGCGGCGGCAACCAATAACTATAATGGAAAAAACAAATAATTATCAATTAGCCGTATGAATATTGAATAGGTAACTTAAATTAATGACTGTTCCCGACAAACACTTGATTTTGTGAGTTTTACTTCATAAACCAATTTCTCGTCATAGCAGATATTGTAATGTGTCACATCACAGGCACCGGGTTTTGTAAATGTCAATGGGAGCCGAATTGACTAATTTTTAGCCTTAACTTTTGCCCTTCAAACTAATTTTGATATGTGGTTTAAGAGTAGAGAGACGCGGGAATTGGACTACTTATGTATAAATGTTTAATTGTCTCCTCTTAAATTTGTTTGCAATCAGGGGAACACTCAAAATGTTTAGTTGATAACGGCTCCCCCTCAATTTTTTTTTTTTATTTTGTAAACACGATTAGGGAAACTCAATCGTTTTAATGGGGGCTGTGGCCCCCGAGCACCCATGCAGTCGGCGCCTATGCGTCTCATAGAAAAATTCTCTAAAGCTCGGATTCTTAGATAAATATTTAATAAATTATTTTATCGCATTTTTATGAAAATAAATTTTTAATTTTATGTTACTTTGGAGCATGTGATTCAAAAATTTGTATCACAAAAAATTATTATAAGTACAAAATATATTTAAACCATTTGTACGTATTAAAAAAAAATTAAAAATACAATCTTAATATAAAACCAGAAATAAGAAGAATTTGAATATGACTAATTACAGTAAAAAGATTAACAAAATAAACAACATATTTTCACTCCATTAGAAGCAATTAAAAAATTTCAATTATAAAATACCTAATAATAAACGAATTCGCAAAAAATATACTCACCAATAACTTGTACATGATGATTTTTGGATATAAACTCGAGTAAACTCGGCTTAAATAAAGACTCGAATGTATCGATGTAAATGACTGAAGATCACTGATGTTGTCTCAAGATTTGGTTGGTATTTATATCTGTTCGTTTTCTGAAAAGTTCTCCAGGATCCCACTCAAAAATTTTTTTATTATTATTTTTTTTTTAATATGCGTTATATTATAATGCGTTTATTGAATGTATTTACATTTTGTTTGTGTCATCAAAACAAACCAGTTTGGCAGACTAACTCGGTGGATAATTCAAGTCGTGTCATTGAAGAGAACCGGCATCTTTGTAAATATAATTTAGTTTTAACGCTTTACGACATTTTAAATAATCGGAGAACCGTGACCGACAAAATTTTCAAGAAGTTTTATTGGTCAATCGATTGTTGGGTTAATTTTAGAACAAAAAAATTAAATAAAAATATGAGCCCTTGACATTTTAAACGTGCGAATCGGCGAGAATATCTTTGGCTTTTTTTTACTGATAAATTCAAAACTAATGTATTCAGTTACCTAATTACGTAAAATTAACTTACAAGGTCGGATAGATGACGATATTATGTCGACGGAATTGTCACAATTATTTACAACTGACCGCTTTTACACAAATATCAAATAACTAAGTTAAATACTCGATTACATGTTAACATACTGTTCAATTTCACTAGGTAAGACTGCTTATTGCGAATCTGAAAAGCGAAAAGTCGGTTTGCCGATAATATGTACATTTATAGTAATACCTTCAAATATGTTAATCATTTATTCAAGAAAGTATTTTAAACTTTTTTTGGTTTATAATTATAAGTCTAAGGCTTAGATTAATACGGATTGATTAAAAATTAAGACATATTCGTTTTTACAAAAAAAATTGAAAAATGTTAAACAAATCTTCAGTGAAATATATAATATAAATATGTAACTACCTATTACACAGTTAAACGTTTTTTGTTTAATTTTTGCTAGTTTTTTGTTTTTTTTTTTTTTTATGAAAAATCTTATGCAATTTTGAATTCTAAATCTGGTACAAATTTTTACTCACCAAAATATTCGAAACATATATTTTCATTAAAAAAAAATGTTTATTTCTCAATTTTTCTTAAGATTGATTAATAATTTTTAATTTGTATACACATTTCATGTGTTAATTTAGAAATAAAGAATTATAAATATTAGTTTTTACACGTATTTAGGTATTGTTGATAATTATAACTCAAATAACTCTTATCACGTGATATATTAAATTTATTAATATTTCTATATCAAAAACATTTGCAATTTTTCTTAATGAAACTTTAAGTTTTTGAACAAGCTTTTATAGGTAGTTTTAGCTATATTTACAGTTTCATAGTAATCGAATGCATTATATATAAGCTAGAAGCTTTTTTATATGAGCTAGAAATGTCTATACGGTGAAATGGAGAATTTATACAACTATTATTAAATCGTCGTGGATTTTTCTTGCCATTATTTTTTATTTCACTACTTTTTACTTCAAACTTGAAAATTAAATAAATTTTTTATCATAAGGTTTTTCATTTTTTCCTCAACTCAACTAGTTTATAGTAAAATGAGTTATTACATTAAAATAAACTGTGTATTCTGTATGTTTTTCCTCTGCATTTTTACTTTTTTTCAAATAAACAAGTTTTCGATGTTAAATATTAATTAAGATAATTATATTATGATAAATTATTTATTATTACAGATTCCATAAAGAAAATGTAAAAATATACGTTTATCTAATATTTTTACAATGATGTATAATTGTTTGATTTATTGATTTTTTTGTCTGTAGTACTTGTTGGTATACTTAACTTTGTACCAAAGTGTTTTCCAGCTACTCTATATATAGGAAATCGCATGTAGATGGTAATTTGAGGGTTCATTTTTTTCTCCTCTTCTTCCCTGCCTATTTCTGGGCATGAGGAAAAACTGCCTAGAAACCGAGTAAAAATGGTAATGTTTTCCATAAATGACCCTTTCACTAAATTTATTTTAGTTAGTTACTCATAAGTCATAACTCAGAAAGTAAGGTTGCCAGAAACTTGAAATTTCCACTAAATATTAATGGAATATTAGTACATACTTTATGAAAGTTTCAGACAAAATCCGAACCAATTTTTTTTGATGATTATCTATCTCTAATAAAAATTTTAATATTTGATGAAAACTTCTGAAAATGTAATATGATTAATGATTATACTCATATACTTCCCAAACGATACTGAAAATTTTCAAAAATCGTTACACGGAGTTTTATTTAATAAGTGTTTAAAGTAAATTATTATAGGCTTTACGTAATTAACTGTTACATCAATTTTCAACTCTAAAATTTTTTTTTTAAGAAATAGGTCCAACCAATTATAATAAAACTTTTAATGGAGATAAAACAATAAGTTTGAATCTTTTGGTTGAAAAAAATTTCTTTTTTGTCAAATGAAAAAACTTTTTATAATTAAAAAAAAAAAAAACTTACTGATAGTGAGACGAAAAATTGTGAAATATATTAACGTTATATTTTTAATAATCGATGAAAACTTTTGAAAATTTAATTTGACTTTACTCATACACTTCTCTAACGATACTGAAAAAATGTCAAAAATCGTGACAAAGGTTTTTTTTTATAAGCATTTAAATAATTTACTATACGATTTATACGCAATAAACTGTTTTTACGTCAATTTTCAACTTTAAATATTTATATAAAGATATTGTTTCATATAAAAGGTATATTTTAATTCTGATACGTTGCTCAGAATCGCTAACTTAAGAAATGATCTATCAAACCTTTAAAATGCAATACACCCATCCACATTGACTTGTCCGAGGCGCGAAGAATATTCCATTGGGTTAAGTACGTATTTTTAATAGGTATGCCATATAGTTGTAATACTACATCGTAATCCAAGTTTTTTCAAGTCCCTTTAATCCATATTGATCAAAAATCAATGTACTTTGTACTTACTTTAGAGAAGTTGTTTTCAAAATATTCAAAAGTTTTCCAGCAAACAAGTTTCCAGGCGAAATTCTACCACAAATTCGGAATAAAACGGTAAAATATGTTTTGTATATCTATTACAGATTTGCATCATTTGTTATAATCAAAAAAACAAAAATAATTCTAAAAACTAGAAAATTTCACCATTTATCAACAATATCTTTACATCAGTTGAATTTTTACTAGATCTTTGATTCTTATAATGAAACTAATAAATAAAAATGATATTTTGCAATGTTCTTTTTATTTTTTAAAAGGTAAAATAATGAAAAATAATTAACAAAATCAATATTTATACATATTTTATAAACGCGTAGGTATAACAAAGGGATAGTTTAAACAACCAAACAAAAATAATCGACATATTAGGAACAAAATAAACGAAAACTAATTAAAAAAAAATTAAGTATTACTGTAACGACACAACTTACAAAAAGTCAACTGTTAATTATTGTTATTTTTTCTGGGAGCACTGAAACAACGGAGCATACATTACTATTGGAAACTGATCTTTTCCTCACTACTTTAATCTTTCTCGGTCTTCCACGTTTTCTTGGTTCACCTTCATTATTATTCTTTTTTTTAAGTTTTTTCTTTGGTTCCTTATACGAGTAATAATAATTTCTTTGTTTCTTCTTATCACCAACAGTAAACTGCATTACATTTGTGTAACTTTTTTGTCGTGTTTGAAATACACGTATGTCACTTAACATTTCCGAAGATTTTTTTCTTTGGTTTTTACGTTTAAATTTCATATACACGGGATTTCGAATAATGATTGGCTGGACACAGATATTTGTACCGATGTGCACCTGATACGATGATCTGGACACAAACTTTTGGTAGCATTTGTAGCAAACGACATTTTTGCCAATGAAATCAAAATCTTTAAATGGGTAACACGTAATACTACCATTTTTTATACAAAAATCTTCATAGTCTGTGATTGTGCTGTTGTTTTTTTCTAATAGACTAATCGGTTTACTTATTGAGCTACATTTTTGAGCTCCAACATCTGTTTCTAAGTTCTGAAAAAATCAATAACATACTATAAAATACAAATATTATATAAAGCATAATTGTTTCATTGAAATTTAAAATCTACAATACTTCATTATAAATATATATATGCATTATAAAATATATAACTCATTGAATGTTGGTATCATAATAAAAAAAAATTATTTAAAAAAATCTAACTAAAAAAAAAAAAATACTAAAATAAGATAAATTTACTAAAAACCAAAAAAAAATATTTTTTACAAAAACTAATACTTCTTTGTTGTTTCGATTAATGTAATTAAAAAATTATTTATAATGTAATTATTATTATTATTATTTTTTAAAATTTATATATATATATAGTTTTATACAATGGGGTTGTCGCGTAAATAACCCTCGTGAAACTTACTCGAAACCACAACACATAATCGTAACTACAAAGTACACTCTCCTCCATCGCCAACATACTGGCCCACTTCACCCAGAAAAAGGCCAGGCATTTTGGACATATTTATATCTAAAATCCCCAACAGTTTTCACAGCCTAACCACTAACCTCAATGACCTTTGTTCTGATCATTCAGCTATACTATTAACAATTGACAAAAAAAAATTCAGATCTTCCCTCGATAGTCAATGTAACCTCAAAACTAGATTAAAACTAGATTAAAACTAGATAAACCCCAACGATATAGATGAAGCCGTACACCTCCTAACCAAGGTAAATACAAGAAGCTGCTTGGTCTTGCTCCTCCCCAATACCAACTACAAACCCCACCAGAAATCTTCCCCTGCATATAACAATCTTAATTTCAGACAAACGTAAAGCTCGTGCAACCTGGCAGAGAACTAAATACCCCTCCAACAAACGTAAACTTAACAATTCAACTAATCAACTCAAAAGACTCCTAGCTTCTATTAGATCAGAAAACTTTACCAAACGTCTTGCCTGCCTCTCGTCTACTGACAACTTTGGCAAACAACAAGGAAAATCCTTCGAACTCAACAATCGGTTCCTCCACTAAAAAAACTGATGGAACTTGAGCCGTCACTGACCTAGAAAAAGCCAATATATTTCGACATCATCTCTATACTACACTCCAACCACACAACAATAGTCTCTCTCCTTCCCGTATCGAAAAAGCAAACCACTCTCTCTCCTACCCTCTACCCATGACTCTGCCACCTAGCGATGTTGAATATGCGATAAAGAACTCTCCTCATCACAAAAGCCCAGGCCATGACCTAATCACAACTGAGGTAAAACACAACTTCCTAAAAAAACTATACTTCTATTAACACACATCTATAACTCTATACTTAGACTGTCATACTTCCCTGCTTTATGGAAATTCTCAATCATCATTATGATCCCCTAGCTTGATAAACCCTCCAACTCTTCCGAATCACATAGGCCCATTAGTCTTCTTCCGCTATTTTCAAAAATGTTTGAAAAAATTATCTTAAAACGTATTCTTCCCATCATAAAAGCGAACATACCCAATACCCAATTTGGATTTCACCAATAACCACTCCACAATACACCAAGTCCATCGCCTAGTGGACAAAATATCGTTTACTCTTGAAAAAATACTAATTTGTACAGCTGCCTTCCTTGATGTGTCGCAGGCATTTGACAGAGTATGGCATAATGGCCTACTCTTCAAACTCAAATCTATCCTCCCGCCATACTATTTTCTATTATTTAAGTCTTATCTAGAAAACAGACGTTTCGCCGGTCGATCTGGCTTCTTCTTATCCGAAGTTTCACGAATCCACGCGGGAGTACCTCAAGGATCCGTATCTGCACCTCTTCTCTTAAATTTAATCACCTCAGATCAACCGACCTCTCCTAACACTACAACTGGTGACTTTACCGATGACAAGGCGCTTCTAGCCATCCATTCTGACCCTGAAATAACATCAAACCTCGTACAAAATCATCTCAATCTCTTATCGACCTGGTATAAAGACTAGGGGATAAAAATTAACGAAACAAAAATCTATACATTGTACATTCACACTAAGGCAAAAAGTCTGCCCCCCCCCCCATCTACCTCAACAACGTACCTCTCCCAACCACCCAAAATGTCCGATACCTAGGTTTACATCTGGATCGCAGGCTAACTTGGGCTACTCATACCCATAATAAAAGACTTTCCTTAAATAACCGCTCTCGACAATTACGGTATCTCCTAACGTCACAACATATCAACCTAAAAAACAAGCTCCTACTATATAAACTCCTTCTCAAACCGATCTGGACATACGGTATTCAACTGTGGGGTGCAGCCAAACCGTCCAACATAAATAAAATACAAGTCTTCCAATCAAAATGTCTACGCCAAATAACCAAATCTCCTTACTATGTATTTAATGACACTCTACATAGAGATCTATCCATTGCAACAGTCAAAAATGTTGCAAAAACTATTTACAAACGCACACACTTCAAATTCCACAGACATCCCTTGATTGCCGAACTATCCACCAGCGATTCCTGGTGATCCCAGAAGGCGACTCAAACGTACCTGGTGTCGTGACTTACTAAATTAAAATATGTATCTATCTCTACCTCCTTTTTATTTTGTATTCAATCTCATTCTCTCTCACTAGCACATTTAAAATAAACTCCTACCCTTAAGTGCCTCCAATGAGTGGCTTCTTATCGCTTGTCGTCTACTCAAGCCATGTCTTTTCCATCACATACGCTTATTGTAAAATTATAATTACAGATCGTGTATTTATAAATAAATGTTAAAAAAAAATGTATATATAGTATAAGTCGGTGCCAGGTAAAACATAAAAATCATTTAAAAGTTATTTACTTTGCTAAGTTATTTATTCCGTCGGTTTATATATGTGTTGTACACATAATATGCTGTTTCAATGATAACAAAGTATGATGCGAGATTATTTTATAATTGTCAGTTTTGGCCAACATAATAGGTTTTTCATAATAGCACCGAATATAAAACTAAAAATAATTAATTATTACATAATTAACAATTTCTTGATTACATATGAAACGGAACACGAAAAAAAGTATTAAATGCAGTATTAAACTTTCATTTTTTGGTTTTTAGTTAATTTAAGTTACTTTTGTATTTTTTTTTTTTTTTTTTTTTTGATCTGATTTTTAAAAAAAATATGTATTTTGTATTATAATGTGAAGTAATCGGCAGGATGAAACAAATTATTGGATAGACTATATGACAAAAGAACTTTGTGCGAAATGGTGCGATTTCGAGTCAAACTTCATCTTCTGATTGATATTATGTATTGGCATTGATCTCATTCATTATTTTATATATGTATTTATTATGTATAAACGCAATAAATCAATTCACGATATAAATGCTGTTATTTTTCGCTTAAGAGTTCCAATGAGTTTCTGTTTGATTTTGTGAAATTATCTGGTCTATATTTTACTTCAATACCAATGCAGTGAAAATTGGACTACTACTGAACCCAGCATAAAAAAAAAAACATTAAAATCGATTCATAAACCCGGGACGGATCCAGGGGGGCCTAGGGGCACAGCCCCCCCCCCAGACACATTATTTCTCAAATTTTTTTTATGATTCTTCACATCATTCTAAGTATAGTTTGTACATTACCAATGAGTGTAGCTACTGTAGTTTCTCTACTCTGAGAAGGATAAAAACCTGGCTACGCTCTAGAATGCGGGAGGATCGCCTTACTTCTTTGTGTTTACTATGTGTTCAGAGGGAAGTTAAAATAAACATTGATCAAATAATTGATAGAGTTGGAAAAAGCGACAATGTCAAAAGACGTTTAGATTTTATAATTTAATATATACAATTTATAAATTAAATAATCATTAATTTATTTATTACATTGATTACCTATGTCCTATACCTACATACTATTATGATACAATTTTTAAATTATGAAGTACCTAGAAAAAATTGTAGAGGCCCCTCCCCAGATCTTTACTTTGGATCCAGGCCTGTCATAAACAAAAATGTAATACCCGAACATACATAATATAAAGAGCTCGAAACTAGAAAATTTATGTTACGTTGGTTCAATACCGATGAAATTAATGTGGAACCAATATAAAGTTACACTGCGTCCAACGCAAAAAATAATCATCATAATTGGTTTATGAATAAAAAAGTTATGCCCGAACATACATTCAAAGTATGTATAATGTATATTATATACAGACGAATCATTGGTATATCCTCATTTTATTTATAAGTCGGTTAAAAAACTAATATTTTATCCACATAAACTAATTTTTTAGTTTTAAAACATTATCTAAACTATGAAATAAAATGTTCAGTTCAGTACAAATAAAGCTATTTTAAAAATAATTTTTGAGCAACGAATAAAACACAATTTTTTAGTAAATTATTTAATCATTTTTTTTTAAATTTAATAACTTAAACACATTAACATAATATTAAAAGATATAATATTTCAAATAAAGTAAATTGTTTAAGAATTTACATATGAAAAAAAATACTCTATGATTACCTTAGATAAATCATCCATAGCATTCATAGACATTACGGGCACCATGTTAAACATTGATTTTAAAAACTGATTTTTTTCAAGGCCAGTTTCATTCATTTGGAAACTAAAAATAAACATTAAAGTTAAAATAAGTAGAATTAATTCAAAATTTATAATAATTTTTAAGAAATAATATAAACACACTGAACATAAAAACTTATTATTAAAAAGTTGTTTCAATTCATTGGTAAAACTGGGAATATATTTGAACACCAAAGCGTCTTATAATCTTATGTGAGAAAATTAAGTGTAAATGTTTCAAATCATATTAAAATTGATTGTGTTAATTGGTTCTGAGAGTTTCCATAATACAATAGTTATACAATATTATTTAAATTTTAAATCAAAAACAAGTAATTGCATTCGAAAACAATTCCGATGGTTAGTTGATAAACTATGGTTTATACAACTATGTTTTTTATTTTGATGTAGTAAAAACTGATTCATTGATAAAAATATGAAAACATTCTTGAAAATATCTATTTAATCTTAATGATTACAAAATAAAGCATAACTAAAGACTCAAAAAATGCTAGACAAAATTAAAAATAATCAATTACCTATACCAGTATGTCGTATAATTTTAAGGAAAATTCGTTTGATAAATAAAAGAATGAATAAATATATAAGTACCGATAGAAAATAATTTACAGTAAAATATATAATAAGTTTGGAGTATTACTGGTGTGATTTAACATATATTAAACGACTAGTCACGTAAAAGTCAAAATAAACTTTTAAATTTAGTCTACTTAATCCATTAACCTAGAATTCTAGAATATAATAATATGACTTAATTAACCTAATAATATATATATTATAACCAAAGTCAGAAAGTTTAAGCACTCGAGAAGAAAGACTGACTTTGTGTGGTTCCCATATCGACCAAAATTAACATTTAACTTTTCAACCGACGTTCCTTTACGGCCATGTCATACTGTTTTCTGCCAGTATACAGTTTTGAGTGCCAATGATAAATAACAAATTTAAAAACTGGGAATCTCACTCTACGGGCGTGCTGAATTCTTAATATCTAAGCATAATTTAATACATATTCCAATTCCATATTCAATTTAAAAATAATTTGGTCACTTTTATATCTTGATACCTATTTTTTTTTTTTTTTAATATTTAGTTTAAACCGTAACTGTGTTGCCAGCAACTATCGGAAGGGTAAACTGACACAACGAGAATTGAGGGGCTTTACTCTCAAATATTTTAAGAAACTTTTAAAAAAGTAGTCATTTTTGTTGTTTTGTTGTCATAACCATAAACACTACTTTATTAAATTGATATTATTACTGAAAGATTATGACAATTATTCTTCCGTTTGAAATAAGCATTTTATAAGTAGTTGGTGGACAATTGCACAGATAAGCACATAATAAATGCCACCATTATATTATCAAAGTATAAAAATAGATGAATTTTCACGTATTGAATTTATAAAAAAATATTCTTTAATTATAAAAAAATACGTATCGAAATGTATTTATTATTTAATCTTTATTTATACATACGTATTGTATTGGCGTTTATTACAAATCTGATATCAATGTATATTTATTGTTACTCATTTTGATTTACGTATTTTATAAGACTATACTGAGATTTCATCTCATGTAAAATGTACATGAACATAAAAAAAAAAAACGTTATAAAAAGAAATGATTATAGTATGTGTTTATCATTGATTTTCAAAATTGTATACCGACCGAAAACAGACATTATAGGATGGCCGTAAAGCGACACCGGCCGAAAACGGTTCCCCCTATAAGTTAAATGCAATTTTTAATTATAGACGTATGAATTTACGAAATTACCGTTGGATAATGAATCGTACAGATCACTAATAATTCCGCCATGAATTTCTCGCTGTCCCGGTGTTAAAAATAAAAATATACATCTTTACGAAATTAGTTTCAAATTTTTCTCAGCAATACTAAAAAACTGTTCAGCAATAATCTTACACGAATAATAAATAAAAAATATCAATGGCATCGTCAATTTTTCATCCACCAAGTCATAAAAGTGTTAATCGTTCATCAACGGAGAGCTCGCGAATGGTGAACTAAATATTATCATTTAACGTAACATTTTAATGGACCACCGCCATCGATGACGTTCCTGACCAGTGATTGCACTGCCACGGAGACGATAAAATATTTCCATTTGCAGTACAATTTTGATACTATAATCTAATCGTTTTTCGTTATTGTTTATTCATCTATTAATTTGGACATTTATGTAATAATTGATAATTTGACAACGATATGATGTTTATACATACGTGTATAGTGTATTGATAAGTGTATTTTTAACAAATCGCCTTTATCAACAAAGAATAGAAACGATATTATAATTTATATCTGTTTTCTCGGCAACTTCATTAAAAATCGTAATCAGCATTTAAAGATCGATTTATGTAATGAGTAATGACGTTTGATTTTCGTCAAAAGGAACCTATCGTCGTATTAATCACATCGATGTTTGACAATAATTGAACGCATACGACAGTCGCGAAATATCGGCACATAACCAACAGTAGACGTAATTATTATTTTAGATTCTGAGTGAAGCGAAGGATCTTATGGTTTTACAATGATGTTTATTTTTTTATTTTTTATTTTTTTTTTATTTTTTTTTTCTGTAAACACTTTTTCGTATAGAAATCCTTGTCCAAAAGTTTCGTCCAGCAACTTTTTAGATTCGAAATTGAACTGAGATGGTACTTTATAGAGGTCATTTTTCCAAAATCTCCATAGTTTTTCCAGTAATCAAGAATAACGATCGAAAAACTGAGTAAAACCGGTAAAATCGGTAAAAATCCGCCGTAAACGAGATTTTCACTGTTCAGATTTGAGGTATTTAGTCATAAATCAAAAAGTATTGAAGCTAGAAACTTGAAAATTTTATCCAATATCAAATACATACTTTTTTATATTGGACAACATTTTCAGAACAATTATAGCACTTTTGACTTAAATATAGAACTTTTAATTTACCAATTTGTTTGAAAGTTTTTATGTAATATAATTTTAAATATTTGACTAAAAGTTCTGAAAATTTAATATGACCTTGCTCATATACCTACCTAATTATCCTAACAAAAGTTCAAAAGTCAGTTAGTCAGGATTTTTTTTTATACACACTTTAATAAATTATTATACGATTTTTTCGATATTGTCTGATTTCTTTTAAGTTTATTTCTAATGAGTTATAATTGTTATAACAATTGAAGTTTAAATGAGTTATATTTAATTGAATATTTTATTACAAAAATTACAAAAAAACTCACCAATAATTATACAAATAACCGTAAAATACGTAAACAGTATTTAAATAATAATATATTATATTACACTGAAGCTTTGCTCAGAATCGTTTTATACTAAAGAAATGAGTCATCATTTCTTTAAAACTTAATACATTCATCACCAATATCTTGTCCGAGGACCGAAGGGACGAAGGACGAACTTGTACCACCATTATCTCACTTTTTTTACTGATGTACCTGTACACTTTATAAATTTATTAGTGGAGACAATACTGCGTACAATACAGGATAAAATAATCAAAATTGTTACGCTTTATAATAATAATAATTATTAATTATAATTATAATTATAATTATTGATGTAAAAATTATTTCGAAATTTGATCAATACCCGTGGTTCGTGCTAAGAGGCACAGGGTTAATAATATTATTTATGAAGTTTTAAATCCGAAATATCGTCATTTGTCAATAACCATTTGGCTATAACTATCATTTTAATTAAAAATCAATGAAATAATGAACTGTTTGGGTATAACTGAAAAAGCGATTACGTTATTTAATATTCTAAAAACAAATTAATTTCTATTATAAGAGTTTGATAAATCTTTTTATAGTCATCCAAAAACTACTATAATAAAACAACTATGATAGATTCAGCGATATGATACGATCAATGATCTCTCTGAGCTTTTTTCATTTGTTATTACAGCATCGGACACAATATCCGAGTGGAACAAGTCAGAATATTTCTATAAATGCTGAAAAATTCCATTGTGAATAAAACATTTTTTATTTCTACGCATGTAAAGTATTAATATTACAACAATTTTTACTTGGAACCTACGCTTAACCAATATTTTTTTTCTTACAAGCCCTTCGAAATCCTAAATACGCAACTGATATCAGTAAGATTATACCAAATTTTTAGGTCTTAACATCAAAAATTAAAATTCAATGAGACAAAAACATTTAAAAACGAGATATTTTCAAAATTTTAATTTGGATCAAAATATGCAGTGAACATTTTTTGAAACTTTTATAATGTCTGTGTGAAAATATTCGATAATTGTATCCCAATAGTTAAAAACGTTAATAACTTCTCTAAAGTACCAACTAAATAACACTTTTTTTCATCCATAGACTTTATCTAACAAATATCAAAAGTTGACTTACATCTGTGCTTTCGTCCAGTGCAATCGAAAAATATGCACAATCCGTCATTATAGTTTGCTATGTTTTACAAATGGTACTATCGGTGTCAGCTAAACAACGTGTCACTGTGCGTCTTGAAAGTGATCTTTTTTCAAATTCACTGGCAATTTGGTTTTCATTTATTGATTAAGCCATTTTTATTGCACAGTATTGAACAAATTCGTCAATAGCAGAATTTTCCAATTCAAAAAAGTATTCACCGAAATACAAAATAGGAAAAAAATACCTCGTTGTAAAACTAATACATTATTTGTTTCTCTCAGAATCTAAAAACTGACATTGATTTGTTGAGTGTTTTTGATGATCTGTAATTGAAAAAGTTGAAGATGAAGCCTCCTATTGTACAGTACTAAAATGTCGATATCGTCTTTCTCTATTTTCAGTCGGCATAAACGGTTGATAATTTAACTATAAATAAATTAATAAATTAGTTATAACTAACAATCAATCATTTTTATTGTGAACGTAGGTGTACATAATTTTTAAATTTCAATATAAACGTAAAGTCGTAAAAACATTCATCGTTACTTTACTTTACAACACTAAAATGTTACGCTTTGATAAATTTTCAAAAATAATAGTACATTTATAATTTATACTTATTATACATATATTTTATTTATATAAATACATTTATATGTTTATACATTTTTATTCTTAACTACAGAAGATACAGTAAAGATTCACGAGACAAATAATACTCTTATAATATATTATTAACAAAATACATATTATGTTGGTTTGATAAAAAGTGATAATATTTCATTTTTACTGTCGATAAATGAGTTATAATGTAAGTCCATTACAATTACAAAAATTAATTTGCAATGCTCTTCGAGGACAATATTCATTTTTGGAATAATATTATCACTTAAGATAAAATAATATTTTACCAACCAATAAAGTATGCTAAACAATATATCTCAATGTTACATAAAATAGTTATGGGTAGTCATTTACAAATATTTTTATTTTCAAAAATTATAAATTATAATATAAAATTAATTTATAATAATGACGTAATCAATGGAACAAATTACAACTTATAATAATTAGCTGAAATGGATACTAAATTTTATAAACTAATAATTAGTATACTGTTTGGATCATGCATATGTTTTATCCAATTAGTTTTTAAATATAATTTTGATTCTTCATTCTTCTGGATTTGATTGTTTGCTAGATAAATCTGCCGGTCTTCTCTGCAGTGGCCTTCGCTTGGCCAGTAAAGATGACAATCGGTTCGTAGACGATGTCGGTGCTTCAGTCGTACTAGTTGTGGTAGAAGATGGTTGTTGTCGATCAGTGTCATCTTCGTTTTGTACTTCTAGTATTTGATCGTTTTCCTGTTCATTTTCTAACACCGGTTTTACTTCCTCGACAACTGGAGGCTCTTCAGTTTGAATTGACTTCTTTTTAGGTAACAGATTTGACAGTAAATGTTTTCTATTTTGTCCGGTTGCAGGGGGAGCTACGGTTTGTTGTTTTGGTGCAAGCGAAGCTTGTTTCTCTGGTACTCGGAATCTAGATTTGTTTTTAAGCTTTGAAAGTGTGTCAGATGCTGGGGTTGGGCTTGTTTCTTGTACCAACTCCTGTGAAATTAAACAAACAGTATAAAATATATTTAATTTTAAGATGCATAAATAAAACATTTGATTGTACTCACTTTCTCTTCTACTTCATCTGGAGAACTTTCTGAAACATGTATTTGAGTTGTTGATGGTACTGGGGTCGCAGTTGTTGATGATCCTTTTCCTCCAAAGTTAAGCCTTAAACCTGGTCTCAATGGTCTAATATTTGGTCTCAGTCTGCTACTGTAATAATGTGCGAAACGTTAACTTATGTTATAAAGTTTATTAGTATTATATAATATTACAATATATTATGTATTTACATTGCCAATGACTTAAATACATCAATTTGTAACTTAAATACATACCCGACAGCCCTAGCAGTAGTGGATGTTGGCTCTGAAACTTCATGTTCGGAAGCAATGTTTTCTTCGCCTTCTGATACTTGTGGTGCTGGTGTTGTAGATGTTGTTGTTGAAGCTGATGTTGTGAATTTGTTTCTGCTATTTTGCCTCCTCAAATTGGATCTACAATGTATTAATTTGTATTATTTTAGTAATAAGATAAAATAAATATATATATATTTATTTATTTATTTATTTATTTATTTATTGTTCAATAATAGTTTATATACCTTTCAGCAAAGTTAGGTTTTGGTGCTGCCGATGTAACTTCTACAGTTTCATCTATTGGTGCTGTGCTCGACGCGGGTTTGCTTGCACGAGTTCTTTGTCGACCAAATGAAGGTTCTAAAATATTAATTTTCATGTAAATAAGTATACAATTAAATTAATTAATTAAGTTGCATCCGTAGATATAATATACGTCTCATTTTTAGATAGCTACTGTAACTACTTTTAACGTTGGTAATAGAAGAAATAATAGTTACATAAAACGAAAAAAAAAATGTATGTATTTCTTTTATTCTACAATAATTAATTAAATAAAAAAAAAACAATTTTCTTAACTCAAAAATTATAATTACGTGTATACTCAGGCGTTATTAATAAACTATAATTATGTATGTATGTTATACACATTTACTACAGCCACACGTTGTACACCCAATAATTTGACGTATCTAATTACAGTTTAAAAACAATTAAAAATAATTACTTTGTGCTTTGGTCACTACTTCACTTTCAGTGGTAGATGATTCTTTATCGAGAGCAGCCGTAGAAGATTGATACCTCTTACTGTATACAGATCCCTATATAATTGAAAATAACATCAAACAAATGGACATAATATTTTTATTTTCGGTTCTCAACCTTACAAGGCTTCTCAAGGCTCATTCTAGTGACAATTTATATATATATATATATATATATATATATATATATATATATATATCATTGTATATTAAATGTTTAAGTATTAAAATTAAAATTATTCCAATACTAGGATTAAGGCATTACTAATATTTAATAGCACTGTGTAAAACTATTAAGTCAACTTCTTTAAATTCACTGAAATATAATACCTATACCATTGTGTAGTGTGTAACGAGGAAGTGCTACAGTACTTAAATCAAAGCAAATGTTTCAAGGGATCTATGAGAAAAATATTTCATGTATCAGAAAATGTGGGTAAATATTAATTATTAACCCATAACAAATGTATTTAATACAAATTCCAGATCCACAGATTATTTAGAGGAAAATTCAATGTAATTATGTTTTCATGTTTATATTAATGTATTAAATATTTTGTTTTGTAAATGTCCGTGTTGAATTTAGTTTTGAAAACATAATCATTAATAACAAAAACTGTCATAGAAACTGAAGAAAAATTGGCAACAGATTTAGATTTATACTATTTAAAACCACCGATTAAATTTGTTTGTTTCAAAATAAATAATCATTACTCGACAACCCTTGAAAACATGAAGGTGGAAAAATATCCGTAATGAGGGACGTCTGCAGGGCTCCTAGTTTGAGGCTATCGATGATAATTTTTTTTTAAACGTATTAATAAAAATAACATATTTTTGGTTTTCAATATGACCAAAATACTAATGTTGAATTTGGCTTGCATTAGAGCTTTAGAGACGTATGGATAAAAAAAAATAAATAAAAAAAAAAAACTGAAACCACGCCGGCACGCTTACGCAACCGCGCTTCGATACATCACCAGATTTTTACAACCGATCCGACCCGACGTCTGCGCGCATAATATTTACTTGGGGGTTGCGTTCTCTGCTGGGCTTGAATTTGCGTTTCTCCGTGATCTCTTCGGCCGGCGGCTGTTCGGTCGTGGTCGTGGTAGTGGCGGCCGCGGCCGGCAAGCCGTTCCTGCTTCCGGCACCGCCGCGGTAACGGCTGCGCACCGGCCCGGAACCGCCGGCGGACTGGCGCGTCGGTACCGTCGCCGCGGTCGTCGTGGTCGTCGTGGTAGTCGGTGCCGCGGTCGTGGTCGTGGTCGTCGTGGTGGTTGTGGTCGTCGGCACCAGTCTCAGCGTGGTAGGGAACTGCGTCTCGCCGTCCTCGTACCGGGTCGAGTGTTCGCTCGACGACGATATCGCGTTGGCCGTCTCCTCGCTGCGGGCCTGCTGCAGAATGGCGTACAGGTCCACGGCCCCTTTGTCGGTCGACCCTAGAGCGGAACAGATGGCCCTAGATGTACTCCGGAGAAACGGGTCGTGCAAAAACGTAGCCGCGTGGCGGTCCGACGACGGATACGCGCCGAACGCGACGCACAGTGGTCGGAAATACAAATTTAGGCGGACAAAATAGAAAAAAAAAAAGATTAAAAATTAGATATTTAGCACTTTATTTTTTATCAGTACAATAAATGGAAAAACATTTGATACACATTGGATTATTATAACAACGATAACCACTTTAAAACGCGATAACTTTAAAACGATTAAAGACAAAACCTACAATATCTACGGTTGATTAAGAATATAAATTCACTTCTTTGTCGATCACGTTCAGTGTGTTTGTTCAATTTTATAAAAATTAAGTTATTATTTTAAAATGGACATCAATACAAACGGTAAGTTAAATTTAAATTCATACATATTATTCTAATGGATGCATGGTGTATATGTATTGCATCAATATCAAACATTTTTTTTTAGTAGTGGTTTTACATTTTTAAATACATTATATAAGAAGAGATCTAAAATGATCGTAAATTAATATATAGGTATTACTCAAAAACTTCTTAGCTTTTCAATGACATAATTTTTATCTGCGTCAAGTTGCGTCTATGTTTAGCATATCTGTTATTATTAACATCTAAAATTAATTTAAAATCACTAGATGATTAGGGCACTAATAACTGTTGAGGTAGACACAAATAGTGACTATGATAGTAACGGTGACAGTGACAGTGACAGTGTCAATGAAGATGATTCCGAATGAAACAACAACAATTTTAAAACTAATATTATAATAGGGTCTGTTTTGTAAAATAAAAATAAACTTTCTTTCATTTAAGTACGTTTACATCATATTTGAAATTTTGCAATAATTAAAATTGAAATGTAATAACATAAGGAACACATTTCGTAAATAAAATAATTTTGTCCGCTTAAATTTGTATTTCCGACCACTGTGCGACGGCGTGTTATGTTTTCGGACAACGTCGTTTGTCATACGTTGTATTACTATCGCCGAGAGGACATGGCCACACGAAACGCGAAAACGCACGATTATACACGGAAGGGGGGGGGGGGCATTAAAAAGGTCTACCTTTGCGTGTAAGACAATCCGGACCTGTTAAGTTTTGAAATCCGTTACGCGATCGGATTTCAAAAGAGATATATATTTTTAACGAGCTCGTTTTCGATTTAAAAATGTCATTACGTCCGGTTTAGTTCAACAGTCACAACAACGTAAATACCGGTACTTTATGTGCAGCGTCGTAAGTGCGCAAAGTAAATCCACACGCGAAATTTTAATTATTATCATATTCGACGATGTGTATTAATATTACGTTGTCGACGAATCGCATGATTTAATTTATTTTTTAGGGGACGAGAAATTCGGCTTATTTTATGATTCGTCGTGTGTGACACGTTAAGCCAATGATCGCGTTTGTGTGACGGTGCCCTCTTGATAGTAATGATTGATGATGGTTAATGAAAGTCATAAATAAGAAAATGATACCCATCTTAATTTTCTTAACATACAATGATACACTATGATTTTAATGGTGAAATTAGTTTATTAAATTCTTGATAGGTAAAAAAAAAAGATAAAAATCTAAGTATTTATCTTATTATGCTTATTTAACTATCTTCAAGATAATGACTTTCCAATAAAGCACTAAAATAATCTTTTTATTTTTTATTTTTAATAAAACAATCCTAAAATTTTAAGTATGATCATAACTACATCAATTAACTTTAAATTATAATCTCAAAACTGAACGAAAAACTTAAGTGTTATGAAATCAAAATGTTCTGATTTTAAACATTTTGCAGATAATATTATTAGATAATTATACAATCGAAATAATTAATATTATTAATCCAACTTTCAGAAAAACGTTTTAATAAACATTTTTTCTTGACTCGATTGAAAAAATAAAAATAATATAATTGATAAAACATACAGCACAAATATTAAAATTTCTGCAGCTAAAAAATATTGATTTTGGAAAAGAAATGTATTTTATTTATTACTAATTACACGGTAGAGTTGAACAATATCCATAACAATTATGCTATTATAGGTTCATTCACAATAAACACTTTTTTTATGTTATCATTATAGATCATTTGTTAAGTAAATGATTGTGTATACAACTTTAATAAATATTATTTTCTTAAAAGCTAAATTATATTATGCATATGTTATGCGACGTTAGTATAAGACCTTCATAAAATGGTTAAGTAGTTTTACAGTTTGTTTAACACCGTTAGTCATCAAGTTTGTATTCTGGTGGTAACCACAGTGAACCGTAAGTAACACGATCACTGCAAGTAGGTATACCGAGTAAAGATCCACAAGTATTTTGAAGTACGACGACCCTTCGTGAAGCAATAAAGCGTGTTTTAAAAAAGCGCATAATCAAAGCGATGCAAAAACATATTGTGTTACATCCAGGAACAAAAACAATGGTTAGATAAGCCGTCTCGCATGTCAGCGAGACCTGGTTATAGCTAATATCGGGCATACGTCCGACGCGAACCTGCGATATAACGTTGGGTGATTGTGGTGACCTCGTCGGGGGTTAATGTCGTCGTCAGTGATGACCCCTTAACATCCACATCGGTATTGTCTTGATTCCGATCTAAGCTAACAGTCTCTGTTACGGACGTTACTGTTTCTGTCAGCTGAGTGTTATAAGCGTTATTAATAGTTGCTACTTGATCTGCTGGCGTCGTTTGTACCACAGCATCTGAAAATATTTATTTTCGCCAGTTTTAACCTCACGCGGCCTCGCGTCATCTTTGCGTTTCCCGCGTACGTTATCTGACTTTCGGTTCGTCTGAACACACACACACACACACACACACACACACACTCACTCAAGTGTTGAAGTGTATGTCGTATACAATTCGATGACATTGAGAAAAAATTGTCGTTCTTAACAAAATTATTTAGACATTATTAGTATTTAAAACAACTTCACCTTGTGCACACGCACTAGTTACACAATACTTATATTGGCTGTTATAAAAATACAGTTTGGTCAATTAACCCTTAATCCGCTAAATTAACCTTCAACAAAAGTAATTTCCCCGTAATACACTACGACTTAGATAAAGTATAAAACTATACTGTGCTATTCTATTGGTCAATATTATTGATTATACACATACAGCAATCTACAAAATATTTACAAAATACTCTCCTGTTTAACGACAACAATCATTATCATAATTATTATTATTATTAGTCTTCGTATATTTCTGAATTGTTATCAGGATGGTAACTTACCTTTTCTGGTGCTTTCGTGTCTTGGCGAAGTAGCCGCTACGTGCTGCCCGTTGTTAGAATGTGTTCTAAAAGCACTGCTGTCCACTAAGTCCAGACCGAGTTGATGAGGACCTTTGTAAATATATACACGTAGTTAAACGGTCAAAAGCGAAACATTCATTTATACTACGTTAGCGCATATCATACCGTTGGAACCTCGAATACGAGTGATCGGGGTGTCAGTGACGGGTAAAATAGTCGTAGCGATTTCCTGAGAAGGTCTTGGACTCCCGCGAGATCGAGCAGGGAATCTAGGATTGTGCGGGAGACGTTCTTCGGAAACAGCTGCCGAAGAAGACGGTACTGACAGAGCTTCTTCTAGGTTACGTCCGGATTCCCTAAACAATTTTCAAATAATTCGTTTAACGGTAATTTTCAAATGTAATGAACGGGCGTGACGAATTATATTTAATGTATTATGCGAAGAAAACTGTCTACATTTTATCAATCACATTTTAAATTATTAATTATGAATGGTCAACCGGACAAGATGATAAAAACCATTATGATTTCAATGTAGAAAATGTATTAATACGACAATTTCACGGTTTATCAAGAATTAATGAACTACTGCAATAATTTATCACAACATATTTTTCATCTAGTTAAAAATTGTTATTTCAACCACTAAAATTTGAAATCCCAGACATTTCACAGTCCTGAGACTTTTTTCGGGACATCAGTAGACCAAGTTAGAAAACAGAGAATCCGGGATTTCAGATAACACTTTTACAAATTAAACTGAAACCCGGTAGATTATAGCGAGCAATATCGAATCTTATCCTCAATTAGAATGAAGTGAAATAACGTTACTCTCTACACTCGTAACCTATGTTAAATATCTTGTATGGAATGTACAATTAGTTAAATTAAAATATTTTGTATGGTTAGGTTTATTTTACTTTAATTATTTGCTATTGAGTATCGTCTTATCACTATATAACATCACAAAATAAACAACACGTATGTATACGCTATGTACAATGTACTAATGTAAAACAAAAATTGTGCCCCCTCCCCACACAGTCTTAGATCCAACACTGTCGAAATACACTTAGCTATGTAGATATATAGAATAATAATCTTAGTTAAATGTATAATGAATTCGAATTAATGATTTATTTTAATAAAAATCACTGCTTATTATAAATAAAAAATGTATAATAATAGTGATAGTAATAGTAAAAAATCAATAATAAACGATAACAAGGAAAAACTTATGTCAATTTCATTATTAACGTAAGTGAAATAAATTATTGTTAACTATTTGATAAAATCGAAAGCAAAACTACAATAAAACATATAACACAAAATCTCTAGTTATGGACTTCAACAATACTGTTAGAGTAGGAAGTTACAGTGATTGATTAATATCAACAATCATAAAATTAAAAAAGCCTAATATAATATCGTACAAAATAATAGTTATAAGATTTCCTCGTCAACAACCTGTAGCCATTTTACTGGTACAATCTTTTACCAAACTTTTGCCTCGAGACACATAACATTGTTACCAGTGTTCCAAATCAACCTTGATTTAAAAACCTTAACCTATCTAAGCAGTCCATTGTTCATTTCAATCTCCATCGTATGGGTCATTCACTTTTACTTTCACATATAACTTTAAATTCTCCCGAAACGATTTTTCTATCTGCATGCTCTTTATTGATGAAAGTATTCGTGATTATTTTCATATCCTTTTGGCTCCTCTACTCGAATTACTATGCAAAACGGCAAACCATTGACCAAACATACAATGTGTATATTTTATCGATGGGTTTTCGTTAAGTCTCGTTTACCTATACTATTTTTAACTTGTAAATATCCACCGTAATCTTATGTCTGCTGTATAATCCTTGTAAAGTACCTACTTAATATTAATTCAATGAGTAATTGACATAACAGGCAACAGCGAACAAGTGAAATATTTTCTAACCTGGGAGATGACCAAGTAACTTAAATAATATTACTGTTTTTACAATTGTATAAATAACGACATACGTTCCTGTAAGTTGATCATAGTCGAAATAAACAGTGAGTAAGTCGGTACTTAATCAGTAAGTATGTAAAATATCAATCAAATCAATACACCTATTTATGATGATTTACTATTTATTTAAAAAAAAAAAATAAATAAATAAATAAATACTTAAATAAAATTCCTATTACGGCTATCAGAAAATTTTTATTTTGACCTAATAACAGTTTAAGTTGGTCGAATTTTTAATAATATTTAAAAGTAAAGCAAAATAAAATACCTAAGCACTCAACATTCATTTACATCCTATAATTACTTTAATACATATGTATCTTCTTATACATTTATGAAAAAGAATTAAAAATCACAATTTTAAAAATTAAAATGTAAACACAACGTCGAATTCGATCAAAAATTTATTTTAATTTATTTTCCTTATAATATTTCAGTTTTCTTACCTACCTATTAATTTATCAGGTGGTCGAGCATACTGAAAGACCTAATGACCTTCGGTGACATTGTTGTTGTACAAACTAGTCATTGGTACAACTCGTACTAATGCCACGTATAATCTTTAAAATTATCAAAACAATAATAACTGATAACGGTTCACTGATATCCGCAAGAAGATCAACACCATAGATATTAAACTTTAAACATAATAGTTTGAATGATCAACACCAATTATTGTTTTGTCTTTTTCAAAATCTCGGTTTAGTTTGTTTACAGTGCAATATTCTACATTTCAACTAAATTCAAATCATGTTATTTCAACGAATTTTGTATTCTGCACCTTGTCTGCGATGTGTTTCAATAAATAGGACATTAAACACTTTAAGTAAATTTCAGTTAGATAGATATAAATGTTTTGATAAGAGAAATTTCAACGATCAATCAATATTCAATATCAACACGAACGTCTCTAAAGATGTACTTCTGTATAAATCATCCAGTGATAGAACATTCAAAATGATTAGTATATTTTCTATCGTTCAGTTTGGATTTTGGCTCACGGTTGCAGATACTTATAAAGCCTTATTGAATGAAAAGCCCAACCACGATGACAATTCTCATTCAATCTCATGGTTAGATACATTAAAATCAAAAGGAAAACTTGTGTCAGTTGGCATTCCTATCGGATGTCTTTGTATGGGTAAGAAATTTTGATTTTGTAATATTTCTATATTAACTATCAATCATTTATGCTACTGTAAAATACAAATTTTTTTTGCTCAAAGGTGCAATGTTGATTGGCATATGTTTTGTCTACACCTTAAAATCTGTGAAAATGATGGTTTTATGTAAAGGTGGTGAACATTTAAGCATCACTTCTTTTGGTTTTTTCAACCGAAATGTCACAACAACTATACCTTTAGACATGGTAAGTTGTTATTTTATTGAATTCTTTTCATGACTAGACATTGACCAAATGCACTGTATCCCACTAAAGTAACCATATCTACATCAAGAGCTTATTTTTGCACAGCATGTATCTTGTATATCAAGTATATTGATTGATTTATATATACCAGTATCTTAATAATTGATTGTGTAAAATCTAATTAAGACAGTGATTTTTGGTAATATTCTGTATTATCCCAAGTATCATTTATACTATAATAAATAAATCAACATAACAATATCAATCAATAAATAATTGTATTGCTTACAAATTTTTTATTATTTTTTTTTTTTGTTTACAGGTTAGTTGTACTGTTGGCAGAAATTCTAGCGGCCAAACTATACCTTTGAAAGTCAAAGGAAAATGGTTTCACTACACATTAGATAAAAATGGTGAAATTTTCAATCCTAAATTATTTGATCTGACTGCAGGATTGAGAAGAAATATATAAACTTATTTATAAGATTCAAATAGTATTGTAAAATTGTGATTAAAATATTTACTTTGTTTTACTGTTATGTTCAGCAATATCATTAACAGCAAAGTTAGCATGACCTTCTGGTTCTTCTGTGGTAGTAATGTGTTCCACTGAAGAAAATCTAAAAAAAAATATCAAATCACATTGGGTTGTTTCCAGTATAAATTTGTTTTTGTCACAAATTAAAATCAGACTGACTAATTTTTGTTCTATAAACAGTTCAAGTATTTTCATTTTGATTCATCAACGTTTTTAATCGTTACATAGTGACCATTTATTTTTTCATTGCAGCATGTAATATTTAAACTACATTTATGTGATATAAGATATAACATTAAAAAAAACATTTTTACTGGACATTTCTTACACATCTATTGGAAAAACTAATGCATAAAACATAGCAAAAATGTAAAGAAAAGTTTAAGTTTATTAACTTCATAATATTAATTTTATAAATATTATTTAGAAATATTGACCTATGAATAATGTTAAGTAAATTTTTTTAGAGATTATTTGATATCTTATTCGATCAAAATATTCTATTTTCATTTATATATCATTTATTTGTTTTAAAATAATATATTTCCTCTTTTTTTTACTAATATATTTATGTTGAAACGTATTGTGTACACATTTTTCCAGAAAAATATTGGAAGAAATCTTTCATACAAATGCTCATAATCAACTATCAAAGGTTGATTTGAATGTTTATGAATCACATTATTAACATCAAATTACAACCTATATTAGTCACCCTCTATAATATCTAAGCATAGCATATATAGTAATTAAAAGAGCAACCACACAACTTAACATTTTTTCATATCATCTAATCAAAGGCTTTTAAATTGAAATAAGGTTGAGATGTAATGAGTTTAAAAAAAGCCCACAAATTTTACATGAAATAATGAAAAAATATTCAAATTTATTTATTGATGTTAAAAAAGTAATAAATTTGAAAAAAAATTTAGTAAGGTACAATGTTTTATTTTTTTTATATCTATATTGGTAAAAATATTTATTTTACTACACAATATACGTTGCTATATAGTTGATCTTTATTTAAAAATCCAGACCAGATTATGTAAGAAACACTTACATCAGAAAATGTTTATTTTTTAACAATTTATAATTGTAATAATTGTATTATAATAACACAGATCACTATTTCAATAGTAAATAACAATGTGCATATTTTGATTTCACTGTCAATCGACATCTATCTGTTATGTAACGGCAAAAAAAAATAAAGAATGTCCATTGTTCTATGTTTGCAGCTTGAACCTCTTGTAGTCTCAAAATCAAAGTATTAAAATTAAAATGTTCTAACATTTAGAATATCAAGGTGTCATCGCCCACTTACCGTGTGATATATTCTTAAAAATT
The DNA here is from genome assembly GCA_027580255.1 of Therioaphis trifolii. Taxonomy (NCBI): domain Eukaryota; kingdom Metazoa; phylum Arthropoda; class Insecta; order Hemiptera; family Aphididae; genus Therioaphis; species Therioaphis trifolii. Next base: position 111,379,447 of record CM050404.1, on the reverse strand, counting down.
TAGTTATTTTCCCAGATGAGTTATCTAAATTAATCGTCAATTCAAAAAAAAATTTAATTTTCTTTTTCTTTGTAGTAAATTGGTCCATTTTGTTCTTAGTTTTTAGTCCTCAAATTATCATTACACATTTTATTAGTGGAGGTAAAGAAATTAACCCATTCAACTCATATTATATATGCCTTTTAACAATTAAAACCATCATAATAATTATTCACTATTAAATTTCAAACGCATTTCTGATTTTGTTAAAATAATTGTCACTATTTAAACCGTTTTATGTATTTGTACATTGCACTTTTAATAATATATAATTATAATATTGGTAATTATTTAAAAATTTGAATACAAAAGCAAGCAAAACGTCAAAAAAAAAAATCATAAATAATCAAATATCACTAACCTGCCCTTGTTCGTAGTTTGAACAAATTGATTTTCATCTTGTACAACTGGTGGTTTTTTCGGTTTGCCGGTATTTTCTTTCACATCCTTGTTGGGTTTTGAACTAGTCTGTTGCGAAGGGGGTGAATTCGATGTGCTTTGGCCAGCTGTAGATTAACATCAGATTCAATTATTAATTAAAAATCGAAATCCATATAATCAATAATCGTAATATCCACCTTTAGAACCAGGTTTTGCGTGTTCTTCGTCCTCGTCATAATAGTAATAGACGTATTCGTATTCGTATTCTTGACCGTTTGGAGCTTTTTTAATGTTAACTCTGGACGCTTGAGACGAAGCAGCGCCTACGATTTGGCCTCCATACGGGGAATCCACAAAATCGAATAGGCCATCGTCTTCTTTATTGTTGCTTGATTTTTCTTGGACACTGTGAGTCACAATTTCGTCATCCCGCTTGTTCCTACGGAGAAGTTAATTTCGTAAACATAATAATGTTATACATTTCAACGAACCTACTTCAATTTGTTGTTTGATTTTGTAAAACGACTGTCGGATAATACAGTTTCGTCTGTACTAATTGGTGTATATTTTTTTTCCGGCTTCAACCTTCGCGATCCCTCTTCATTGGACGGGTATAGTTTCTTATGCTAAATAATTAATACTTATATTAGTCACTTCATATTAGAGCTATTATCATTTATTTTTGTTCCCAATTTCTATCACAATATTTGTCAACTAATTAAGTATAAATTAGTATACATATAGGCGATATTTTATAAATCTACCTTCGTCACAGTTCAACTAATCGTGAAATAATATCTTATCAATGGACTAGAAATTGTATAAAAAATGCCCAGAAATACGTTTCAATGGTTCAACATAAAAAAAAGAACCTGTCAATGTAAAAATTAAATTCGATGAATTGTAACATTTTTTTCCTCATTTTGATTGATATCATATCAATTTGTAAAAAAATTCTACAGATTATTTATAAAAGTCTAATTAAGAATGATTTAAGTAACAGATAACTAATAACACATATTATATAGGTATAGATTCCATATTACTACTTACAAGTAATGCACATTGCGTTCCGGAAAAAAAATACAGATATACTTTCAGGAACATCGTGATCGTCAAATAACGGACATTTTTGGAGCTAGAGAAAATATTTCTATAGTTGAACTAATCGCAGGTAAAATAATAAATTATTATATAACTCTGGCAGCAAAAAACCTTAAGGAATTTTTTAAAGGAACCTATATTGCCGATAGCAGTTCAAACCTAAATATGATATAGGTATATGCAAGTCCTGAGTCAGGATTTAATATATAAATGGACTAAATATTGAAAACATATCTAAGAAGAGAACTACATTCAAATTTTTCAAACATTATATTTTTCTTGAAACTTCCATGACTACTCTTCCACAAAAAATCTACACATTTTTTTTATCGTTCCTTTATAAATACATGCTTGTTATTAAATAATGTTCCAAATAGTTTCTCAATGGTACAGTAATAATGTGTATTGTTAAGAACGAGTTTTCATAAAATAAACGAAAAAATGCTTACATTATTTATAAGAAGAAAGGTAACAATTTTACGTTTACTTTAAAAATCAGTCTGCTATAAAGAACATCGTACGTAATACGCTTTCAATGAAAACGTATTTATTAATAGTGTCAACTTTCGGAGAAAAATTAATTGCTATTTGTAATTAAAACTAGTCGAAAACAAATTGTCGAATACAGATATTATGATTCTTGCTTATTCAATTCTCTCGGTTTTACTAAAAACCATACACATAGCACACTAAAACAATAAAACCTATGTGCATGAGTTCATGACTAACGTGTCAACTGTGACATAGGACATAGGTATCAAAAATAATTTAATAAAAAGATGTTTTGATTTTGGGGAGGGGGTAGATACCACTCCCTGGCCCCTTTGGCTACGCCTATACCTCATGAATTCCCTATATTATAATATGACACATGCCTGCGTCCTAATCTTAATATTATATTATACAAATTACACATCAATACATCATAGGGTGATAATAGAACGGTTATAAAGGTAAACCTATGTTGAACACGAAGTTTCGAAATCATTACGAATATTCATTATTGCCGTACCACATACCTAACGTTGTTGTGTAACTCTACGACATACACGAGTTATTCGTCTATCAAGGCGCTTTTAAATGTTAACTGTTCCCTATTAACGTACTTACCGGCGAGGATGATGTTATCTGCCGCCGGTGCATCGGTGTAAAATTATTCCCCGTCCAATAAATATATAGGTAGGTATTATACCTATAATACTACCTTACATAAAAATCGTTACGGCCAACGTACGTTTCTTTTCTTTTATTATCTGAACGTTGACCCTTGGTGTAATGATTATATCATGACCCGTGGTGAGTATACCTACCTATATTATCCACCGATCACGTCAATATTATGATGAAAAAACGTACCGCCAAGATTTTTTCCTCGATCGGAATGGGACCGGACACTTCTTTTATCCCGGTCTGTCCCTCGTCTTGGACGTTCACCTCCATGTCGTCATCTGCAAACAAATATCCCGCTATAACCGTATAATACACTGTCGTGGCGTTAGTATCGTGACGAAAATCAACAATTTCATACCCAATGGTTTTGCCGGGACTCCCGATGAAGGCTTTCCAGTGTGTATGCTGACATATTCTTCTCCGGGTTTCGGTTCGGTGATGACGCGAATGAATTTCCTCCTCTCGTCTGGCGCTGCCCAGGTGACGGTTAAAAGACCGATGAGCAACAATAGCAAACAGTTCCAATGCATTGTGTTTATTTGCACAACAAGTCTAAAAAAAATATATATAATGTATTAAAAACAATCATAAGTTTTTTTTTTAATCTTTCAATTATATTCAATTTTTGAGCCAATTAAGAGATATTAATCATTTTGTTTTTTTTTTATGTTCTTTCAGCGAAGTGAAATTTTCATAAGTAGACACTTATCAAAGTAGAAAAAATACTCTCTATACCAAGTGATGACATTAAGTTTTCTAGTTAAACGTACGCATGGAAAAGATATAAAATATTTACCCTACCCGGTGACCGGTACTTGATAAAATGTATACCACATGGATGATAAATATTAAAGTTATCAAAAATTATTTTCAAACTATTTTATTTAATTAATAAAATCTTGTACTTCGGTATTCCTGTTATTTTAATAGATTAAATATTTTAGTATAGGTAAGTATATAATAATTCGTTTCTATTTCATTCATTCATTAATTAATCTCATGATTAATTCAATTTCATTCATTCCACGATAATAATGTTACTTCGTATATTTTAACAGGATTCATGAATCAAATAATTATTAACTAATAACAATAACCTTGAGATATTTAATTTTTTTTCTTTGTTCTTTTAACAACTTTCATGGTGAAGTTTCGAATTAAAGATAGTATAAAAATTACATATTTAAGTATTTAAAAATCTAAAATTCCTACAGTTAGTTTCTGTATAGGCATTTGGAAACACGTAAATAATCACAATCAATATATAATAGTAAGTACACATATAATACCAACTACATATGTTGACATTTTAAATTTTAGTAAATTCAAAATACTAATGTAATTAATATATACTTATGATACTTCAATTAATTTAACTTCAGACTATTTCATGTAAGTACAAATACTATATTTTTATGTTAGCTTGGTATATACAATGTTCAAAACTTTCAAACATAGTTAAATTCATTTGACGACTTTTCGTGTAATTTGTTACTCATCAATTTAATTTTGTAACCTTTTTTTACAATATTTGCAATAACTTTTCCTATCTCCATGATGTATTCATGATTTCTCTCCGAAGTCTTGACCGTCCAGATTTTAATTTTATGAACATCCTTTCTCACATTACACGCGATGCCGCATAAATACATAGACAATTCTTTGAACCCATCGCTTATGGGCATAAATAATAATTCTGACCAGATCAGGTTAAGATCATTATGGGTTTGATTGGCGATTAAAATCACCCTGGTGCCTGAACCTTTATTAGGTATTTCTTCCCACAAGGGTGGTATTCCTTTTTTGAATAAATAATAACTCGCTCTGATTGGCAAGGCGGAGGGCAATTTCATTACGTTGTAACTTGTAAGCTTCGAGAAATTGCGTGCCCGTCGAAATTTCTAACAACTTTTGTATATTCACTTTCCAATCCTCGTCCTTTGAATAAAACTCTTTGTACCAAAACGTCCAATTAAATGACAATGGAACTACCGCGCAGTGGGTCATGACTTTTATTTTGATTCACTAGGTGAAAAACAGTTTAAATTTAGTTTATCAATAAATCTTGGATTAAAAATGTTGATAATTTTTCGTCAAAAATTTTATTAATCAGGTTCATAAAATAAATGACAAAATGTAAATAAACTTAATGAATACCGACATTATATTTTATTTTCAGCTATTTATTATTTATAACAAAACGAAAAATTAATTTAACTATAGAGTTGTATAATCATAATATGAATGAGAAATGACAATGTAGCCACGTACCTAAAATTGTAAATGCATATAGGTAGGTATGTCATTACTCATATATCAGCTTCCCACTAGTATTGTTAATAAATTCGACATTTCGATGTAAGAATATTATTAGTACTTAATATCGTGATGTAGAAATTGTCATAAGTAGTAAAATTTTTTTAATCCTTCAGTTTACACAAAAAAATTTTCAAATTTAATCAAATAAGTGAAAAATAATCTCACACCAATTATAGCAAGTTTGATGTCACACGATATATCTTGTTTCCCAGCTATATTATCGTAATAAATATGATTTTCATTTATTAAAATCTTAAATTTTATATAAGTAGCATAACTTTATAGCTCATTATAATCAATAAGTACTCATCATACGTTATTTAAATACTTTTTTTTACCTAGTTCAAATTTCAATGAAAACATGCAGTACGTATTAGTAATAATACCTATGCGGTACGTGTTATAAACTATTTATGCTGCATAAATGACTATGCGGTTAATATACTCAAATATTTCGAATAGGTGTATCAAAATGTTCTATCTAATTACCCGAAACCATATTATATAACAGCGTTGAGTGAAATTATCTACTACATTTATATTTTGGATCTCGGCGTTTAATCATGAATGTGTACTTCGCGGTCATGTATCTTCATTCTTCAATGTCAATGTCTAAACACATCACCATACCGTAAGGTGTATTTATATTTAGAATGTTTCTTTTTAAATTGTGTTTAAACATTAATATTTGTGAATATAAGGCCATAACTCATAAATTGTTTTAAGACAAAGTGATATTGTAATAACGTACTATGAGATTCGTGTTATGATTTGAAAGTTATTCTATTGTAAGGCGTCCGAGTAGATAGTATTTTCCAGCTATTATTTGCTAATGTCGAATGAGTAATAATAACGGACACGAATGAGAATCTGTGAGAATGTCCTAATGTAATCCGCCGATAAACACGAACAATCAATTTTCATTTCTTGACATCTTCTATTGAAATGATTTATTTAAATACATTTTTAGGGCTGTTTATGAGTGAAAAAAAACACGCCGGAAGCATTATTTGTAATATTCGGGTGTATAATTATAATAATGAATAATCAAATCTCCACTGACTTCCAGTGAAAGTTTCTTATACCTAATATAAAATAACCATAATATTTTCTCATTCTCGGCATTGCGCTTGGTATTCTAAGTCAACCATCATGTCACTCGGCCAATAATGATATAATTCAATAATGAATTATTGAACATCGGTTTGAGCTTTCATTGGAGTATCGTATAAAATAGGTATAACGTAACGATTTAATTTATTCAGGTATATCAAGTATGGTGTTTTAATAAAAGTAGAAAAAAAAAACAAAATAATTACACACTATTTAAAATTTCAACCACGCTGCAATGCGATGTTCGCACAACGAAAAGATGCGTAATATTTTTTGGATATTTACCAAGTTTCTTCACTTTACACCTGACGTACATAACATCTTCGGTTTATTTATTGCAATCGAGTCTTTCGCTCGAGTGAAAATCACAATACACTATAGTCAAATGACAAAATATTTGTGTAGAACACGAAACATGATTAGAATATCTTAATGTAATAATTATGTATCATTAAAACGCATAAAAATATTATATAACACATGGGTAGGTACGAGAATATGCACTGTACATTATTTTATCAACAAAATATTGCGTTTACATTGAATGAAATCGTATTGTATTTATTCGTAGTAATTAAAAAAAAATAAAATAAAAAAATGTCACAAGAGAATATTATTATAGATAGTAATCTATATCGGCTAATTCATCGATAAATAAAACGTGATTCTTGTTATAATTATGGCTAGCCTTGTTAAGATTTAATTAATACAATTTCGTGCCGCATTGATTTTGTAAATTAAAGAACCTCTGGTCCATCTAATAATTAAATTAATAAAATATAATAAACTACTAAGAATAGTAATAATGTAGCATGACAACATTTTACTCAGTAAGAAACAGATCAAAAAACAAAACGAATACTTAAATTAAATTTGATCACAAGGTGGTGTATTGAAGTGGTTTTATTAGGAATTTTAAATGTGTAAGGATAATCATAAAGCCTACGATGAAAAATAACAATGTTTTAATTCATATAGATAACTGGTAAATGGTAACAGTCAATGAGAACAAAAATAAAACTAAACAATTTAGAACTTAATTTTCAGAATTTTATTCTTCTATATAACTCCTTGTGGATAAAAAAAAAAATGTCTTCATTATACAGTATAGCGATTCAAAGATACGAGTAGTTAGAATCAATCTTTCAAAAGGAGAATCATCATATTTTGTATTAAATAGTATTTTTTACACCATTTCAGTATTTCAATTTAAATAATTCAATGCAAAAAAAACGACCAATGGGGAGGGTTATAGCCTTCTTAATCCCCCTGGCTACACCACTGACGTATTGTAGTAGCATTTTTTTTTAACCCATAGAACAAACAAATTATTTGCAGATAACACACATACATAATACATGGGTATAGTGTTGGTATTATAATTAAAAAGAATGTGTACCTATAGGTATTGTTTAAATTTATCAATAAGCACCTCATTTAATAATACAAAGATACAATGCGTTATTATGATTGATCTACCGTGTACGGACATTCTGCGTTGTAGAAAAATGTATCGATCATGTTGTTATTCTATTAAATATTTATTAAAATGATAATTTTAATTGTAACAAGGCAATGGTTTAAGAATAACGTGGAAGTAATGCAATGCATTTATAACGCCCTATAAAAAAAAAAATTAAAAAAATACTATCTCAAGGACTGTTCAACTGTTGTACTTCTAGAACTTAGGTATAGGATCAAGGTGCTTCCTGACTTTCATCATTTTATTTTAATAAATTTTAAAAAAATGTACCAACTATATAAGCATTTATAATGGGATCGCTGTTTGTCCACATATTATATAATATATAAATATATATAATTGGTTAATGTTTAAAACGCTTCCAATGTTCACATTAAGTTTCATATTCATTTAACTACGATTGATCGGTAAATTATATTATTGACATTGAGTAATATTGATGTTGACCTTTCCAGTTGATCGGAATGCATAAATTCGGAAATTAAAATATATTATAAAATTAATGAAATCTCAGGAAAATACATACACGAACTAAATGATGTTATTCAATTACATTTACAAGTAACACGTACAGAAAAAAACGTTTTGCACATACCTATTATTCATATCATATTACAAACATCCAACCCTTAAAAACACGTAACGTATAGCCGTATAGGTACACAGTACACACCATAGAATTCAAACCTATATTGTTCAGTCATGCGTAAACTTTGACCTGTTCCGTGTGTTTCTATTATATTATCATTATGTATTATTAGAGATGAGGCTGCGCCATCAATCCATCATTGATTCAATCCTTTCACTTTAAGCTTTCTATACGCCAATTCAATACAAACAGTTTTAAGTCGTATAGTCAACAGTAGAAAATTGATATTGGTACTTGCATTCACGCATACCTCTTGTACGTGAACCTGAATGAAAATACATCGTGAACTCGAAATGTTTCCGAGAAATAGAAATAAATTAACTACAAGTTTTTTTAGAACCTACACTTTTTCACAATAATTATTATCATCGAGAACAAACGCACTATTTTCCATTCAAATTGCGTCAGAATTTTGGTACTTTAACTATCGGCAATAAGATCCTCGCAATCGGCTATTAATAACTTTCTGTAATCACTACTTATTCACACACACGCTCTGCATAAGGTGTCTGTTTACCTATTTCTGTGTGTGTGTGTGTGTGTGTGTGTGTGTGTGTGTGTGTGTGTGTGTGTGTGTGTGTGTGTGTGTGGGTGTGTGTGTGTGTGTGTGTGTGTGTGTGTGTGTGTGTGTGTGTGTGTGTGTGTGTGGGTGTGTGTGTGTGTTTCCAGTTTTACAATTATTTTTATTTTTATCATGTGTCAATGTATAGATGACCAAGTATACATAATAAATGTTCAACATGAATTCTTCGATTTATTGATCGGGTGATTTATTTCTCGATACTGCGTCGTGAGTATAAATGCGTAAATGTATGTATGTTTGAGTATATGCGCTTATGCGTTTGTTTTTTTATGGAACTTGCGACCACTGGGGCAAATTCACACAGGTATTTATATTGTATACTTGGCTGCTGAAATCAATATCATTAGGTAACCAACCATACACAATGGCGGTAATGCCACGAACAATATCTGCACAAACATAAATTGCACAACCGGCCAATGTATAGAATATAATGTATACAACGCCTACAACTGTATATACTCATAGCACCACGTTATCCCCTATGGGTTTGGGTACATGTCATGAAAGCGCGTTTCCTAAATGCTTACAATGGATATAGCCAAGTGTACATATAACAATTGTTTTGACATCCGATCGATAGCTAAAAATGTGTGTGTGTGTGTGTGTGTGTATGTGAACACGATCAAAACATTGCGTATACTCATACACGGCGATAAAACCTGAGTATTTATACACATAAGTATATAGTATAGGTTAGGTTAAGTTAGGTTATAGGTATATACCTATTACCTATCAAGAGACAAGAGTAATATATTTGAGTGATATATATGTATAGTCGATATTATAGGTTTTATAAAGTGCAAAAAATTCAGAATTTTTCTACCACGTGAATCTCGACATTTTCCGTCGACGGGACACGTCGATAAATTAATCTTTTTTTCCTCGTCCATCACGCGTTTTACGTAATATATTTACGATGACAGCCCGGTGGCAACGTTTCGTATGTTATTGCCCGTATTTATTATAAATACACCATCAGCTGTTGCCGGGCGCTGGTTCATTGAGCTCGCGTGTCTGCGACGATGAATACAAATTACGTGGGGGCTGACGGATAAACAAGTCACAAATATAATAATAGGAAGACAAACAATAACCATATTGCGTGTGTGATATTGTACACTTGAATTTTTCTATGAAGTCGGTGCTAATATACAGCGGTGCAGTGGCGTCATTGACCGCCATTGTACAATAACGAACGCGCGCGTTTCCGATCTTCCCAAATGTTTCTTCGGCCCCGAGGCTGACGACGACGATATTGTTACCGGTGTTGATGCGATGATCCTCTTTTCGATCCTCGAATAATTATTGAATTTTCCGTCTCCAAAATCACATTCACTCATTAGGGCGGTGAGACGATGATATGTTTCCAAACGAAAAGTCATTCGATTATTCAATTTATTATAGTCATAGGTGTATTAACTATATGATAATATACACGTGTATACAGGTAGGTACACGTTCAAATAACTATTGGCAACAAAAAATATTTGAGCGAAAATTGACCCAACTGAAAGAATCATTATTATTTAAAATTTCACCCGATTCATTAGGTGAATTAACGGTTTTATAATATAGGTCTAAACAGAATGGAGATAACATCTAGTGACCGACATACGGAGTATAATATGTAACACAATACAAACCGATGAAAGATTTGAACGAATAATGAGAAGAACACCTAAAGGCATACCGAATGTGCATATTGTGTGGCTTTGCGTGCCACACGAATCGAAAATTAAATACCAGCGTTGAATTTATACACGAGTGAGTGTACATAATATATAAATGTACGTTGCCTTCCTGTGTCGATCCATTTAACTTCACTCTTGCTGTAGATTTCCCGTAAACCAAACGTATACATTATGAACACAGTATACAGTTTGATTCACATGGTTAATTGACAAAAAATTAGAAATGTCGTACGAAAAAAAGTGTTAAAATACACGTGAATAAATATTAAATAGTCAAAACTGTATTTCCTACGGTCAGTAACATGATAGAAAGTGATAGTTCCAATAATATTAATAACAATATATCCGCCTCCTCCTGCTTCTCGTTGTAAACGTATACATAATATATATATATATATATATATAAGGCACACGCATACGTCATATAGCATACATAATATATACATGCGTAAGAATTATTAGGTATGTGTTTTACGCGTATATTTTTTTGTTTTATGATATTCTACGAACGAGAACACCGGGTGAATTGTGAAAAGTTGACAATCTGGTTAATCGGAAATTCGGAATTTAAAGGTCAACCGGATTTTTAAGGCGAGAAAAATACGTAATGCGTCAAGCGTAGGTATATTATATGCATACATATATAAACACACTCACACACGGAGCGTGCACGGCGCCTACAATAACCGTCGCGTGTTTGTGTATATTGTACGTAATGTTGTACACATACGCATATATGCGCAAAACAAGTTCGCGGTTGGTGTAGTCTATATAAACACGCAGCTGAGCCGCGTACACACGAGATGCATCGTCCAAAGTTTCAATCCGTAAAATAATATCTCGTTTTTCCCAGATACTTTCTCGCAGTGTATGCCCGACAATAACGAAAGATGATGATAATAATAATATACCACGCATCTTCGTAGGCGTGTATATTCGCAACGGATTCTCGAGTGAGGCCTAAACCCAGGAAAATATTAGACATGTTCGTCAACGTCGGTCGATGTGATGAAGGTGAACGTCATTTAAAAAGATTGACGTAATACGTAATGATTTCCATGTGGAGTCGAATACGATGTAGACAAGTGTGTCGGAACTCACGACTTAAGACCGTACTAAATTGTACCTGCACGTAATGCTAGTGATGTCGATGTCTAGGCAATGCCAACAGCTGTGAAGGTACTGCATGATATGTGTGATATCGCGTTCATCGAATTCTCGTGTGATCACAATATTTTCTTGGTGTTTATGTAAATATATAATACGCTACCAGTGTTGGTAGATCATTACAAAGTACAAGTTATAAAATATATCGTCACAGGTGTTAATGGCCGATAGTCAGGGCCGGTGACCGGCCGCTGCCCGATGGCATTAATAAAATTTATCATACGTGGTTTTACAAACAAGCACGCGTTGCATGAAATAAATATTAATTTCTCGACTGTGTAAAAATATCATTAGGAAAAATAATACTCAGAGCCCGGAGCCGTCACACTATATTGTACAATACTGTACAACGCACAGTATATTTGTTTACTATTACAATTGTGATTCCGACATTTTTGTAAATATCAAAAATTGGAAAGCAAAAATTAAATATATATACAAATGTATATTATTTGTGTGTGTGTGTGTGTGTGTGTGTGTGTGTGTATGGAAATAATAGTAATTATTAAAGTAATTGGAGTGAAAAAAATATAAACTATGTAGTCGGAATTTTTGTATATTTTATTCACACCATAAATCAAACCATACTCTTCAAGTATATTCAACAAACGAAAACTGTAATACATTTTTCATCAAGTTCCACCATAAATCAAAACATTAATTTCGTTTCCATAGCACACGCGCTGCAGATTCTAATCATATTCAACTGTAATCGTATTTAACTTTACATTATTGTAAAAAAGTACTTCACAGTCGGGTACAGTTACTTATACGAACAATTAAGTGAACACGCGTAAACATTGTATTATAAGATTATACATTATATGTGTACACATAAATTGTTTCCCTCGTCAAAATGAGCAAAGCATATTTTATAAATAATAATCGTATTATTCTTCCAAAGCGAAGGCGTCGCCGACGACAAACGGGTGTCGCGATCGCATCCAACTGTCATTGTTGTTCTTAATTTTCGAGTCGAATGGAAAATAGGCCGTGAATTCCCGTATGGAACGTGGGTTTTACTATACGCATTGTTGAACTTGTTATAAATATGATTCTATTTTTTTTTTTATGTTACGAATCCCAGTAATAACGCAGACCCATCGCACATAAATTTTCAATCCGTGGGAGTATGTTCTCGTCACCTCTACGCACGAAACGTGTTCGTAAACCTTTAACGATACTACTTGTAAACACAATATTATTTGTCACAATTTGACCCCTGCGGATTTCTCTCCTATTGATTGCTGCTGGGCTTTTAGGTCGTCGTCAACTGACGGTGGTAGATTTTGGGACTTACATCCGGTATGCAATACGCTCGTAATACTACGTATACAATACATAGCTATAACCACGTGATTAATGACGGTTTAAAAGCGGCCCGAATGCAAATAACTCAGACTAGAAAGTGCATTTTCGGGATTAACTCGCATACCAAGAATGTATGTGTGTGTGTGTGTGTGTGTGTGTGTGTGTGTGTGTGTGTGTGTGTGTGTGTGTGTGTGTGTGTGTGTGTGTGTGTGTGTGCGTGCAAGTCTATCTCAAAATATCGTTCACAACAACACGGCGATTAATAGCAGCGAATGTTAGCGATTCAACAATTCAACAAGTGTTAAATATCTATATATATATATATATATATATATTATTATTATTATTATACGTTTACTTAATGTCTACTTAACTGAGCATCTATACAGACGAGATTTATGAATTACGGAGATGTTCCTTGTTATGTCACTTAAAAACACTATTAGATAACTCTCCAATATAGTAGGTACCTATTAGTTGAAAGATAAGAGGTAATAAAGCCAAGTATTATAATAGTTCCTGATGTTTATAAATTATACCTAATGAAACTAGTATTTTCGCTACATAAAAACAGTTTAAAATTCATAGATTGAGGTGATGTTGCACATTGTTCATATAATGATAATCCGTATATTTTTTTACACCAAATCATATTAAAATAATACCTGTATAGTATTTAAATAATGTTATACAATAACTGATTGTGCAAAATTTTTTGACTTCAATTAAATACTCTTAAGTCGAAAAAATGTCAATACATTTTTACTATTTTTATGCGTAGGCAAATTTATAGATGTATTAATTGAACTAAATACATGATATTTATCGTTTATTTAACAATCAATAAGACTTCAATTTATGCAAAGTGAAAGTAATACGATACAAATTATTATGTTATTTTTAATTTACAGAGTGTACCATAACGTTTTAAATTTTCAAGTGATAATTCCTATAGGTATTTCGAAGGAGAGTCTTGTTCAGAAATCTTCTATCTCCACTTTATGATATTTTACAAAACAATCAAAATTAAATTCGTAACCATTTATCATTATAGGCAAAAAATAATTTATTCTATAATATCTTTAAAAATAATAATCTGATTCTTCTGATTCGAAGAACTAACACAATATAGATATTTCTTCAATTAATAATACTACATGAAAACTGGATTTTTGATAAAAGTGGAGATACTCGGTTCTTGCACTTGAACCCTTTAATTTCTATTAAAAATAAAAATTATTGGAACAAGTGACATATTTCTAATACGTATAGGTATTCCTAAACTAAGTGAAAACAACAGAAAAAATATATTAATCAATGACAACTAGTATTTAAACAAATATAATTTATCACTGTGTCATTCGTTTATTTATACTTGTATAGTAGGTATTTTCATAATTTTTTCATAGTTTAAAGGATAAACCTAGCGTTGATAAATATTGCGTCGAATTGGAAATATTAGAGTAATTATAAAAAACTGATAATATTAGTTACGAAAAAAACTATAATTTTTTACAAAAAAATAGAATTTAGTGTTAATTTTCAATAAATTATTTCATTTATAATAGCTGCAATTAAATCAGTTTTTTTTAAATTGATATTAAGAGAAATCATGAACATAAATAAAATCAAACGCTTGCCACGGTTGTTAAACACTTATAATTTTTGTGCGTTACTTTTTGTGTAATAATTATGTCATATCATAGTAAGCCTAAATGCGTTTTTTTCTAAACAGTTGTTTTAATATTACATAACTAAATAAGCACGAATGCATTTTAAGTCAGAACTATCGTTCTTAAAAACTCGTGTTGGTTATTAAACCGATAATAACAAATCACGCACGTAATTCTTATAATTCTGAGATCAATGCTCCACCCCCTCGGCGTTGGAAATTAATTGGTGGCTACAATTAATGTCATGACACAACTACACTTTCGGTTTTATCAACAACGCCTATTTTGACGCAAACATTATTATTATTATTATTATTATTATTATTTTATGATTACTATTAAAGTCGCCGAACCTTTTCAGCGTCACGAAAACAAGATTGACCGATCATGTCTGTGACACGAAAGAAAAAAAAATCAAATGCTTCCCACCGTGAAGATTTAGTCGCGCATCACCTTCTTTGGCTACCGGTCAGGCGGCGACCGTGACGGTCGTTTCGTAATTAAAAAAATAAAAAATAAAAATCAAATCCACGTGTTTGACTGGTAGTTATGTTATGAAAAAAAAATGTAAAAAAATAAAAAAAACATAATAAAACCGGAATTATTGTCTATCACTTATAAATATAGTTATGTCACAGAGACATGGAATGTGCAAGCATTTATATACAGGTATACTAAATGTATATATATATATATATATATATATGTACATAAATGATATTACGATTTTATGAATTTCAATATGCAGTATTTTTTTGTATGAAAAATTTCCCATTGTATGATAACGTAGGTATAGATAATGTTAGTACGGAACAGATATTTGTTCGGCCGGAAACCACGACAATTCACTCAGACACACCACACACACACGTGTACGGTTACGAATTAACTTATAATATTATATTATGTACGTTTAAAAACGTAACTACGGTGTTTTCGGGCCGGCCGGACAGGTCGGTCGGTGAATTCAAACGGTGAATCGGCGTTAAAGTCTCCCGGCGAGATTATGTAATTGGTCGGCGTTTTGCAGTTTGGCGAGGGGAAAAAATCGTACTTTGTTATAAAATTTGGAAACCAGATTTGTACCGTCCACGGCCACACCGCGGTGAATATGTAACATGTAAATATACATACTTGTACGTACATTTTTTTTTTTATACATATAAATATAAGTATTTAGATAGCCGCCACTGCACGTGTTATAATCGACAGCGACGAGATGGACGTAAAAGTTTTGCGCCTTCCGCTTTCTAAGAGGGAAAGCAAAACGCACGCACCTTCACCGCGTATAGTCACCGCGGTATGGGAGCGCGTTGCGGTTTGGTCGTGCGGCGTACACGCTCGCCAGCCGCAGTAGGTACATAGGAAACGGCCGCGACGACCGTGTAAAAACGTTGTAAATAGGTAATTATATACGCGCAGAACACTCCTATATAGTTAAACAGCGTAAATCGATGCAAATAATATTGTAACAGAGATACGAAGCAGCGCACAGGAGCGCGCAACACAGGCGTTCGCGTGTTTACGCGTTAAATACCGAGTGCACGGGATCAGCTGGACCGAAAACGAAGCCCGATACGACTGTAACTCGTGATGATATATAATAACGATCCCCGACGACGGAATCGACCGGGTCGGTCGAATGAAACGAGTTTTAGGGGTCCCCGAACGAAAAGTGGCCGGCGACGACGGTTGACAGGCGCGAGTTTTTACGTGTACAATAATATAGCAGCAGACGCGTAAAAATACGTGTGATCGTGATCGAGTACTTACCCAGACTTGTGTTAAAACAGCGGCGAAGTGTCGTGGTCCGGCCGACGGGTAGTTGTCTTCTCGGGATACGACGGCGCGTAGACGTTATCTATCGCTGCACACGTGCAGACGGCCGCGGTGAAATAAAATAATGGCGAATTGAAATCGCACGTATACTCGTATGCGTTCAATTTATTTATAATCGTCGTACACGGTACGGTGGGCCCAAGTGTTGTGTGTAGCGGCGACGGCGGCGGCGGCGGCGACGGCGGACTCGTCAGGACGTATAGTTCATCTCCTCGAGCAGCACCACTACTACTAACTATACCGACGGACCTGCGACTGTATGCCGTATACACACGACACGTTCGTGTGCGGGGCGGTGGTGGCAGCGGTGGTTTGACGGTCGGCGCGCGTCCGCGAAATAATGCAGCGCGTTCTCTCGTCGTCGACTCTTCTCGTCGTCCGCGGCGATGTGTATGTGTGTGTGCGTGTGTATGTGTGTGTGTATGTGTGTGTGTGTGTGTGTGTGTGTGTGTGTGTGTGTGTGTGTGTGTGTGTGTATATATATGTGTGTGTGTGTGTGTGTATGTTGCGCGCGCGCGCGCGCGCGTGCGTTCGCCTGTGTATGCAGTGACTGTCGTGTAAAATAGAGTGGAGTATTTTAAGTGTACAAGAGCGGTAGTGTATAAGTTTGTGTGTGTATGTGTGAGTGCGCCTGTGGGTGTTTGGGTGTGTGTGTGTCCTCAGTCGTGTCTCTGGGGGCTACACGCCGATCACGATGACGCCCGTGACGTTTACTGCGCGCGCGGGGTGTCCGGGCCGATACAAGCTCCCTTCTACGCAATATTCCGTCGGGGGCATTCCAGTGTATGCGGTTTAAGAAACGCTCGCCGTTCACGCGTATAGCCGCCGACACGACGGTGACGTCTTGTGGGTGGGTTCTAATAATAGTACCATAGTAACAGCAATAATTTCAGGTGAGTTATCCTCGGTCCTATACAATAGTGCATAGTCGGTGTACTGAGTATTACATGGTAGAAGTGATTGCGTTCATAGGTAATAAGGTGGTATTGTGTTTAAAATCGAAAGTCGAGCGTTCAGTTGAGTACGCTGGAAAGGAAGACGAGGGAGCTTTGAGGCGAAAACCTCCATAAAATTTAATTTTTTTCTAATCAAAGCTGATAACTATATAACGTTAGGTATTTATTACCTGCTGGCTCGAAGTATATTACGCATATGCACAAAAGGAGGTAAACTGCAGTTGTGAAATCTAACAAATTTATTTTTCTCGGTACTTTGATTTAAGTTTAGAAGTTTATTTCGCATATTTTCACATACTCATTACCTATGCACTATGCAGTCTCTTCATAAATGCATCATATTTTGAAAATGTATTATTATTATTATTTTTTTATATTTTTTTTATTGAATATCTTGAATAGTTTGGTCACTGAATAATCAAACTTTTAATAAAATGAACCAATTTCTGTAACACTGTCTGTTGAATTAGATAATTAGTATAAATTAAACGTGACTAAAACTTCAAATTTGTATTTAATATTGAATTTGATTTTATCTGCGTTTTCTTGTAGTTGATTTATAACGTGTTTGCGAAACAATAATTATACTTGAGAGAGAGCTATACTTATATGAGAGAAGGTCACTATTGTATTTCTGACTCACTTGTTTTATTATTTTGATATAACAGAAAATTTCGTAAAAAATTAACCTTTTTAAAACTCCATTTAGAGGTCGAAAAAAATTTATTGGTTCAAATAAAATATATGGAGAATACTTTCAGGCTCTGATTATAAATATAAGCTAAAGCTCACGTGGCCGTTGATGATTCATTATTTTTCATCATTTAAAGCCTGCCGCAAAAAACTTTTTCATAAATATGGTTTGTCAATAATTAATCCTTTCTTTCGATTCAATAACCCAGCTAAATATCTTCATGCCATGATATACCAAATAAATAACATACTTCATTTACACTGAATCATTGTAGCAATGTGTATCACACAACAAACAGTTAAATTTCTAAAATGTGTGATATTGGTAGATATGTATTATTAATACCTAATTAAATGGGGTTTTATTAAAACGTAACAACTTTCAATAAAATAAACGTGATGATTATTTGTGCGTAGAGTGAGATATAATTTTAGTGCATATAAATGTTATTTATACCACGATATATATATATATATATTGTTTAAAGAAAACAAACTATATAATATATTATTTGATTGACTGGTTATTATTTTAAGAAATGATTTATAAATTAACACGAAATTTCGAGTGAGAAAATTGAATCAAAGACTAATCCTTTGGATTCCTCTGTTTAATGCGTTCACATATGTCTGGATCTACTACCGTATTCAGAGAAATCTTTTCGAAAATGTCAAAAGGATACAAAATTAGAAAACATAGTTTTAAGTTCAGTCAGTGGTGTAATTATAGGATAATAAAGGGGGTAGATTCTACACAGTAACTTTTAAGATCCAAAGTGAAAAAGTACGTACTTCGCCCTATGGGATATTCTTCACTCCTTGGACAAGCTAATGGGGATAGGTGTATTGAATTTTAAAGAAATGATAGGTCATTCCTTTAGTTAAACGATTCTGAGCAAAAAATCAGAATTAAAAATATACCGTGTGTATGAAACAATATCTTTATATAAATATTTAAAGTTGAAAATTGACGTAAAAACAAATTATTGCGTAAAAATCTTATATGAATTTGCTTAAATTCTTAACAAAAATCATGCATCATAATTTTTGAAAATTTTCAGATTTGTTAGTGAAGTAATTGATCATATTAAATTTTCATTAGTTTTCACCAAATATTAAAAATATACCATTCATATAATTTATCAATTTTCGGAAGATTTTTTTGAAACTTTTTTTTAAAGCATGTAGTGTTACGCCTATAGTATATGGTGAAAATTTCAAGTTTCTTGCAACATTATTTTTGGAGTAATGACGAATATACTAAAGTAGATTTAATGGAAGTGTCGTTTACGACGAATTTCGTCGTTTTTTATTCATTTAAGTTGTTTTTCCGCTCGTCTGGAATAACTATTGAGATGAGATCTTAATAAAACCTCAAAATATCATCTACATCGAATTTCCAATCTATAGAGATGCTGGATACAACTTTTGGATAAAATTAAGTTGAGGAAAAAGTGTCTCCAGAAAAAAAAATAAAATAAAAATTGAACTTCATTGTAAAACCATAAGATCCTTTGCCTCCAAAAATAAGAGAAAACTACCGAAAATTCTAGTAGGATATTTAAAATATATTAAACTTAAACCAGATATTTTTTAAATCGATTTCTCAAGTAATTGACAATTTAGCAAAAAGATCTGGAGAGTAAAAATTTCTTTTGTCGGTTTTTTTCCATTCGCCCTATATTTTAAATTTAAATATCTATTGTATAATATCTTACTTACTAAAATATCATACTTTTTGCAAAACATATAATATATAATTTAAAAAATTTGTGTTCGACTGTGGAGCAATCAGATAGTTGATGTATTTTGTAATTATCGTAGTTAGATATCTGGAAGTGAAGCGTTTTACATCAACACGTATGAAAAATGTCTATCAACTCCCAGAACAAATTTCTAATTAC
Organism: Therioaphis trifolii; assembly: GCA_027580255.1. NCBI lineage: Eukaryota > Metazoa > Arthropoda > Insecta > Hemiptera > Aphididae > Therioaphis > Therioaphis trifolii. The sequence goes on along the minus strand of CM050404.1, from coordinate 111,359,369 downwards.
GTCATTATTCATTTTCTGAAATTAAGCTAATTATTTCTATCCGGAAAATTTATTCTAAAAAAAGGTAAGTATTATACGAATACACGATACCCGTACTACGTGAATATTGTAGCGAACAGACTACGCATACTTTTGCATCTCACTAACTACACCCCTGGTCGCACGTGCTCGTGTGTTTAAGAATATAGTTTAAACACTCGTACACACATTGTATTAGTATTATTATTATTACAATGGCCGAAATAAGTTCGTTTATTACATTGTACGGTGTGTACCTAATATTATGATGTATATTTTATAACATGGTGTATACGTACTTAAGCAGGCACTGTTGCATTAAATCGCGTACAGGGCGTACTTAAACGAAACTAACGTATATAATACGGGAGAACGGGAGGAGAGGCCGTGGGGTGATATGCGAAGGACGACCACTATATACGTGTGACATGCCGTACGGACAAAATCGTAGGAGAGGTAGGTAATGCGACCGTGCAGCGTCAGTGGCGACCGTATTATTACTATTATTATTATCATTATCGTTATTATTTTATACGAGCAGTCGGGATACCCGAAGTCTTCACGTGAGGTTCCGTATGTTCGGCGGAGGCGGCGGCACCATCGAACGGACCGTTTCATTTCACTTTCGACGAGACGCGAGCGCGCGTAAGAGAGAATTTTCATAATAATATTACATATCGGACGCGCGGAGGCGGCTGCTATGGCGGTGACGGCGGCGGCGGCTCCGGAGGACCGGTCTTTGGCGCCTAAATTTTACCCGTACGCCGTTTCGTATGCGCGTTCCTTTTAATTTTTTTCCCTTTCTTTTCAGCTCTTTCTTTCACTCTGTCGCTCGTTCCGTCCCTCTTTCTTTGTCTACCACGAGGTTTCGTGATATACTTGCAACACTATAGCCACTGACGTGTTACAGAATTATGTTTGGCCAAGTAACTTTTAAAACTGGACCGTTCTCACCTCAGTAGCCCAATGTTCATTAATACAACAATCTGCGAGCAATTTTATAATTGTACGTCAACTCGTCATATTTTTACTGCGCATACATTTTGCAGTGTGCTATGTGTGCGAATGCCGGGATCCCTTGGCGTGAGAAGGCCAGAGGGGGGTCTTTGTTTCTAATAAATTAGAGCAGAAAAATAATAACCCTAGTAATTTTACCATGGTAATTACTATTAGAGTATTAATTCATTTTTCACACGGGCTCGTGTCGAACTGTATACAGTGCTCTAATAAAAATATAACGTATACGACGAAAATAAACTATTTTTTTCGTGTTTTCGGTGCTCACGCGTTGAATGCTCGTGGTCCATTGTTGCGGGCAAGGAAATGTAGCGAGGAATGAAAATGTTTATTCTTGATCAACAGCGAATATCGAAACGTCTTTTGGCTGATATGACATTTATAATTGTAACATTATTCCTCCATTTGAGCTAGTCGAACACAATTTTCTAGTTCGGACTACCAATCGATCGACTCAGCAGACACATAATACGGTCAATCGAGTTACTTAGCCTGTGCACAAACGGTTAAGTTCGCGTAACCGTAGTACATTTTCGTTTTGAACGGTTCCACGTGTCTTGGCAGTTATAGTGTATAATAAAATATCAAACCCTATCCCGATAAGCCTGCTCTCGATCTCGGGGCCTTACACGCTCAATATGCACATATATGAATTGCATAAAATATATGACAGCTAGGTACTTATATAATAATGAGTACAATACGAATTTTCATGCTACGGCGTGTGTTCGAGTAATGACACTACGGCGGAAAATTCGTAACACGGGCGTGGGATCACCGCGAGAAGAAGGTATTTATGTACACATGTATTATATGTATGTACTCGTGTTATAAACGCAGTTATGGTAATAACATGACACACACGGGTAGTCTTCTGCGACTCGCATTCCACGGATCGGATTCGTTACGTATCACACACACACACACACACACACACACACACACACACACACACACACACACACACACACACACACACACACACACACACACACACACACACACACACACACACACACACACACACCACACACACACACACACACACACACACACACACACACACACACACACACACACACACACACACACACACACACACACACACACACATACATACACACAACACACACACACAAATCACACAGGCAACGCGAACACGATAAATATGTTCACTATATAGGTGTAAATAATGTACGCGCCAAACCTATTCAGTGTTTACCACGACGACTTGCTGGACGGCGACGTGACGGTCTTTTTCACCACGAGCACAAACCGGATGTGGAGGTACATGATACATAACGTGTGACGGCGGCGATTGATGATGGCGATAATAATATAACAGTCCGCGTGTTTGCGGCGCGTCGCAATGAACTTGGCCCAGTATGTGCGTAGCGGACGAACGCGTCGCGATCGGTGCGTAATTCCAGTACGCCGCAGCCGTGACATCGTAATAATAATAATCGTAATCGCATACTTATGGTAATGGTCATAACAATGATTTAAATCTCTGTCGGTGCGTGTATAATGTATATGTGTATATACGTACAATCGTAGGCGTGCGCAGGGTTTTTTTTCAGGGTATGCAAGAGGCTGTCACCGGCGCCCTCTGATATTAATTTTAAGCATGTAAAATTATGATAAAATATATACACAATACACAAATATTGAAATGTCTTACTGTTTAATTAAACATTTTTTACTTAAAACTCTAATTTAATTACAAAATAAAAGTAATACAACTTCAAATAGTTAGAATCTGTTATATCATACAAATAAACAAACAAAAAAACATTGTCATATTAATAAAAATTATAGTTTATTACAACATTATTCTGCGTTGGGTAACATTTTTGAAATGATTTATGATATCGTCGGGATTTAAATTAATAGCCATTTTCTTGTTCAACAGTTACAAGCATCAATGTATTTAGTCTTTCTTGAAGCATAGTACTTCTTAACTTGTATTTTACTAAACTTAATTTTGAAAATGATCGCTCACATGTGCAGCTTGTGACCGGTATAACTGCAAACTTCTTTAAAATATTAATAAATTATTCAAAAATATTTTCTTTATCATATTTTTTAAAAAACTGAAGCCAAATGTGAAGCATTTTAGCGCCCAAGTTTTGATTGAAGTTGCCTTCAATTTGTTTTGATATTGTTTCGTGCTTTTGTAATAAATTTATTTCAGCTACCAATTCATTTTCATTTCATTTAAAATTATTGCTTAACAAATGAATATCTGTGATACATACATTTAATTTCATTAATTTATCAATTGCATTAATTACAGTGTCTTGATTGAATCTTTCATCAATTCCACTAATCATAATATCAAGCTTAGAATAAAATGATTGAACTCTTCCTCTAACGATTGTGTCTGGAACTATGAATTTATATTGTCAATACGAGTTGAAATTTTTCGCTTTGTGGGTAATGGTAATGGAATACCAAATTTTTCACACATAGAAGTACAAATATCAAACATAGTTTTAAATGTATTTTCATTTCTGTTTTCAATAAGCACTGATCGAAGAGCCTTAATATTATACATTGCTGACCTTAAATCAACGTTTTCACACTGTAATGATTTGCTTACTTTATTTATAGTTTGTAGAATTGGATCCATCATTTCAAGTCCTAAAATAAACTGAAAAGTTTTGAGTTGAAACAATAAACCACGTCCTTTGGCTCTAACATCAGGCTGTTTTGTTATATCTACTATTTCTTCAAGTGCTGATAATATGGCCGAATAATTATGTTTTAAAGCTGACACTGCCTCAGAGCGACAGACCCATCTTGTTGTAGATAAAGATTTCATTGTCAATAGCCATGCATTGATATCATCTGATATTCGTTCTAAAACTGCATGGCGTATAGCACTTCCTTCAATAAATGAATAAGTTAATTGTACTACAAATACCATAACAACTACAAAAATGATGTATTTCGCAAATACTTGGTAGTTGATAATAATTGATTATTGCCTATTGGGTGTTTCAATTTCCTATTAGCACCTTTTTAACTGTGGTTCAACGGGTATATGTCGGAAGGTGGTTAGCATACCAATTAATAATTATAATTATTAATTATTGATAATTTACGAAAAATGTAATAATATGTATCGTTTATCAGTCATCAGATAATATCACTAGATATAATATCACAATTTAATTCGATTTTTCGTAAACTTTAAAAAATCAGAGAAAATTAACGGATCAACCTGTATAAGAATTTCAAACACCAAAATTTTTCTAAAAATCATGTTTACAAAATGGCTATTTTGATTTTTTTTCAAACTCTAAAATAAAATTTTAAATTTTTGAAATTTGAGTTTTAAAAATAAAAATAAATTTTTAATGTAATTTTATTGTAGCGCTAGACTATAGTATTCATTAAAAAAAAAAAAAAAAAAAAAAGTTAAAAATATTGAATAGAACAAAAGTTATTCAACATGTCAGATCTTCGTGAAACATCCTGTATTGCCACGCACAAGTATACTGAAAACAGATTTTTTGATATACATCCGTTAGCGATGTATTATATTATAACATCATGTAGGATGTACAATTGGTTGACGCAAAATCCTCCCCCTCCTCGGAACAAAATGAACAGGTACAGTGTAAATCGAATGCTGAAGTATCAATATATACGTGTAATATTACTATTATTATTATTTATTACTATGATACACAGACACCGGACGCGCACAAACAGCACGACGACGAGGACTCCCCACGCGATGTTTCTTATTTGTTGTCGCGTATTATGCAACAATCACGTGCCTTAAACATTTATTATATCAAATATGTATGTCCTGGTTCAAAACCGCAGTCACATCCGAAAATTATTTCTTCTTTCCCCTCTAATTTCAACGCAAAATTGACTTTTTCGTCACTATTTAACTTTTAATTTTACCGGGGGCATTATTACAAGTTTTAGTAAGGTGGGTGATTTACTACATTAAATTTGCTAACTTTTAGAGAAAAAAGATGATCAATGATAACTAATTTACGAATGTCGGTAGGTATTCGAGAAACTATTTAGTACTAATTCAAATCAACCAGAGGCATTTACTTTTGCCGATTTATTATAATATAATATTATCTATACTTATAAAATCCAAATACCACTGACTGACTGATCGCTGTATCTCAAAAACTACGCAACGTATGGACTTGAAATTTGGAATAGAGGTTCTTCTCATATTTTCATCGTGCAATAAGAAAAGATTTTCAAAAATGTTAAACCTAACCAGATGTTTACCCCCACCCCAAATGACCCTCTTGATATTTACAAACTAAAATTAGTATTTATACCCCAAACCTGCATAGATTGAGCATGATAATCAAGTATCTATAACTGATCTATACTGAAACCTGCAGTCTATTTTATCTATTTAATTCCTACTCCCAACAAAGAGTAGGCACAGTCGGAAAAACAAAATCCTCGTGTACAATGTTTTGTACACAAGACATACAACGGTGTAATCCATGAATTAGTAACAAATATTATACGTAGTATAACATTATACAGAATTGTCAGAATTCATGGTAATTATCATTGTCATTAATCAATATAATATATAGGTATATATTTTAGGTGAGTACCTACTGGATTTATCGAGTGCAAGATAATGTAAAATAATTTATAAAATTGTATCTCCCGAACGATTTCAATAAAATATGTGATCAAAAATGTATGTTTCAAAAAAAATGTTGATTTTTCGGGTATTGATAACATTTTAAAAGCCATCGTGTCATAGGAACACAGTTCAAAAAATACAGGAAAATTGAAATCATAAATTTGAAACACATATTACAGAGTACATAATTTTTATCAAATAAATCGCATGCCTACGTATAACTGAATTTAATAATATATGTCATGAATTGTCATAAACAGTATTTATGGCTTTATACAAATTTATTAAACGTAAATTGTGTTATTTAAAAAAAAAAAAAAAAATCGTATAACAATCTGGAAGAAAGTGAAAAATGTGTTTAACAAAATTTTTAACAAATAAAGCAACTAAAGTTTAACTTGAAAATTGAACAGTATTACGGAAAAAATAAATTATCATATTATTATAATATATTCAGTCCACTCTGATGTAGATATGTTTTATATGGTATAGAGTTTATACTATAGACAGTACACAAATTCAAGGAAGTCTATAAAATACTTATATGATTATCATATTATTTATCCTGATCAATAATCTTTTCCTTTATTATTATTTTGTACATGTATAATTTATCTCTTTTCATATAGATTATTATATTATAATTTATAGTAGATTAAATATTAATAGTTCATTTTTAAAACCATATGAATAATTGATTATAATTTATATGTTCTACCTGCACCCAGAATGTATAGGGTTTCCGGATTTAAATATATTTCACAATATTTTCAATATTAACCTCTAACCCCAAACACTCGAAAATAATAAAATATTCAATGCTTTTCTCATATTTTTTTAAAGTTAATTTTTATGTGAAACTGTCATTATACAATTTCAACGCTGCAACACGGTTGCTCCCGTTTTACCATTTTACATGAAAAAACGCAACACGATTGTGCTCTAAAAAATAGTACCATGAAATATAAATGGCCTTTTAAACATTTGTCTTCCCAATTTTACAGACATAAGACTGACAACAAAATTCAATCATTGGCTTGACTAAAAATTTTTAAAAACACACATGTTTACAAATAAAAAACTAAATATTTTATTGCCATTGTTACAACAAAAAAATAACTAATTACAATTTTGTGCCACATAATATATAATCAGAAAAATCAATAATTCAGAAAAATTAATACTACAAATTATATTATTTTTTAATAATAATATTTTTTCTAATATATAACATAACTCAATACGATTGAAAATGTTACAAATGTATTAAATACCGGTCATGGATTTTTGTTCTTTTAATAGGGTATTGGAACATTATCATAAAGACAACACTTAAATTTTAGGGCGTACAATCATGTTATAGCCTAATTTTGAAATGATATTATCCTATCAAGTTAAAAAGCAATCAAAATTAATGTCAAATTTTAGAACATCAATATTTTCTTTTTAAATAGACAGGAGAAAGTAAAATAATATTTTAATAGATCATTAAGACTTCCTCAAATAATTAACTCAACGTTTGTTTATTTTTATTTAATTAAAAATAAGTTAAGCGTTAATTATAAGTCATCACTAAGAATTTTTTTAAATATTAATAGACACAAATTATGAGAAAATTACTTTTATCGTTAGCTCTACAGCTGAATACAAGATGTGTATAAAATATATATATAGACATTTAATAGTGAATAGAAAATATGCAAGTGTTATTTTATAATAATAATATTCCATTAATATTATTTTATACGCTTAAATAAGAAACTATTAATTTTTTAAATAATTTATTTATATATAATTATTAGGATAATATTTACTGCAGTTTTGTTTCATGCATTTAAAAAAGTTTTTCTATCCAAATATGTGATATTTAACTTAGACAAGTTAAAAAAAAATCCATTGACAGGATAAAGATGCGCTTTAATTAAGTGGTTTTAATTATTAAAATTTTTATACATCGCATATAAAACTTATATTACCAACATTTTCGTATATATTCACAGTTGTTGCTCAAAACGAATATGATGCAATATCAGTTTAACTTCTTACAATATAATTTGCTTAAGGCGGTGCTTAACAGTAATATACACCAAGACGTATTTATTTTAAACTCGTTCCACTATATTTGGCCCAATTCATCTAAAAAACACAAGCATATATACTTACTCATTAAATAAGATATTAGTTTGAACTATTAATCTTATAAATTGGTTTTGTACTACACAAATTGGTAAATTAATGTTTGAATCTTACAAATGACTCACACTTAAGTACTCAGGGGAATTTAAATCTGAAGTGATATGAAAACGGTTACTCATAAGACCTCGAGAAATTATTCATAATTGGTGACAGTTACCATAAAACCCATAAAATGGTACCTAGGTAAGTGGGTAAGTGATATAAAAGGTCTAGGTCACCAACCGTTAGTAATAACTATCACAAAAAATAAATTTTAGTAAACTTGCAAATCTATAAAATCTGCTTAATCTTAAAAGATTATACTTATTTCCCTACGTTTAAGCATGTCTATCAGTATTAATATAAAAACTATCATTGTATGTTATACTTGTAAATTTGTGAAATTAGTTAAATTTCAGAAACATGCAATATCTTGATACAAAAACATTGAATACATTTTTTTTTTAATTTAACAAGATTGAAGATAGGTAATATAAATGATACAGGACTTATATAGTATCTATATGCTTATACTATAAGTTAAAAATAATTTCTATGTTTCTCTATCAAAACGTTGGATTTATTACATTTAGGGCAACTAACGCACCAGCGTTGTCTTGAATTTATTCATATTAACACACATACTGCAATGGTGGGCACTTCATTATATTTCGTAATCTTTAGAAATTTCTAAGGTGCCAGTATTTATACACTAAATATGTACGTATTAGCGTACTGTGGTGGTACAGTTTTCACGAACCTTGCACGTATATTGTATATATAATAAATATACGTTTTGTAATTTTGTAAACCATTCGCACAGCATATTTATACATATTATACTTACACCTAGCTGTGTCAACGGTGTGATAGAGTCAATGCGTTTTTTTTTTACGCCTGTCGCAGTCATCTATTGTAATTACAAGTATAGGTAGGATAGGTGACCGTATTCATGGTTTTACCCGGACTGGCAGGTACGCAAAACTCGAGAAAATCGCGTCTGTATTTTTTTTTCGGACAGGTATTCCATACATTAATTTGTCTGCCAGGCCAGGATGTTTCGTATGAAGATATAGTATAATAACACGGCTATTAATCCGTCACCGAGTGAAATTTGTTGTGAGCAAGCGTTTTAACGACCGCCGCGCCGCCGAATACGCCATATAGGCATATTATCAACACAGTTGTGACCACGAATGCAGGAGCATGTTGGTACTTAGATCACATTTGTCATTATGTAGTTTGTCAACCATTTAGAATGACCAAAGTAGTTAATTCAACTATAAGCTGCAGTAATACCGTAATGACCCGGTAAAAATTGAGACACAAACTGCACTACACGTATTGGATACCTCCAAATGACATTTCAGAGTAATGATTAACTGGAAAAACACATTGCAGACGATGACTAACAGTATTCTCGTTGAATCTTGGTGTATCGGATGAAATCTAAAACGATAAATACGCGTGGCTTAAGGTGTATACATTTATTATTTTCAGGGCCGTGCTCACAGTGGCATGAGGATGTCACATCCCCCCAGCGTATTTTTTTATACATGATTTTTTGATAAAAACTTTAGAATAAAAAACCGCACATCAAAATCTAACAAAATTTCATCAAAGTCACTAAACATTTTTTTATTTTATTTGTTATAGGAATGTTTAAATGGTTAGTTATTATTTGATATCACAGGGATATGCCTATATTACTCCCATAGAAATAATAGATAAAATTGCTAGAAAACCAAGAAAAATTGATTTTATTCTATAGTTATCAATACAAATTTTTTTTATGTATTTTGTACAGTGTAATTCTTTAATTACCTAGGTATAGATGTTATATATGTTGTTGTCATGCTGTACTGTGTTATACATGCCATACGAATAAATAAATGAACATATTAATTTATAAGTGTTAACCTATTTATGTTTAGTAAATTTAGCTGTTAATGAATGAAGTTACTGCAAATAAAAAAAGTATTGTATTTTATTCATACGAATGTGGCCTTTTTGTTAGGTAAAAATTTATCAATTTTTTGGAAAATATCCTCCCTCTATATTAGGAAATGCTGAGCACGCCACTGATTATTATCAATAGTGATATAATAAATCACTAATACAATAAAATGAACCCGAATTTTGTTCATTTGAGTAGTTTAATTCGTATCCAACCCGTGATCGTATTGTAAAATTTAAACACCAAACATAATATAATTGAAAATTTCTTGATTACATACTAGTATACTACACATCGTTATGTTATTACACAATACTAGGTACCCTTTACCAGGTTGATGAAGATGTCTAATAATTAATGAAGTTCCATCTTATTCTTTTTAACGATATTTTTTATTATAATAATTACCAACGCGTCTATATTTTATTCATTTTTTCTGTACGTAACGTGTTATATACCATCTACCTATGTGTTCATTTCACGTTAATTTATATCAAATTATTTAAAATAATATTGATTCACTGTAATTAGTCTTTATACTATATATACTTATGAATAAATAATTAAAATATAATAAGGAACATACGTTTAAAAAATACAATTATCTATAAACTTATTAAAAGTTAAGTTGGCACAATGGGCCAGTGACTATTAAATATAATATTTTATATGAAAATAAAAATAATGAAATTTTTAATGAATAAGTGATAAACGGTTTACCGAGTATTATTTTAATTTTATTGGAAAAGATGTCCATATGGATATATGTTAAGTAAAAAAGATAGTTTATAAAATAAGTGTAACTCGTTTTACACGTGTATTTAATTAAATATCCGAAGAAATAATCACATTTTCAACGACCTTAAAGGTTATTTTATTCTTTTAGTGAAAGTGGTATAAAACATTAAAAACGTCTGTTTCGCTGATATAAGAGTTCAAATAAAACGTTGAAGATGCTCTTTTTGATATTTCCATCTTCAAAATAATATTTTTGAAATACAATAAAATTTTAATTTGCCGTAAATACATTTTTAAACCTGCATTAAATTATTACCTAACACATCGTATAAATTATTATAATTTTATTATAACGATTGTAAATCATATACATATATATATATATATAACTATTACTTTAATAACTTAACTAAGTTACAGTTTAATCATTACATTGCATGAAAATATAATATTAATATTACATTTAAATTAAACGAAGAACAAATAACCTGATTTGTACAAATAATCTTGTTATAATTAAATTAAGCGAAAACTTGTAAAATTTATTTTAAAACCATAATGTCATCTAAGAAATGTTTCAACTAATAAATAAATCTTTTTAATAGTTTCAAAGCTAAACTGTAATATACCAAGGTATATTAATTGTGTCCTGCTCGACTCTCAATTATATATCGATTTATTTCTTATCTTTGATTAAAATATACATATTAACATTCGTTTTTCAAATTATATGTCGTATCCAGAATCCAGAATATTTATCCGGAGGCGTTTTTCGAGAGACTTGTACACACACTTTCATTTTTATTTTCATATTTATCATTAAAAAACGATTACATTACTTGATATCTTGATAGTTTTTAAATTTGTTATTAAATAATAACCGTGAAATATTTCGTAGCTTCGTTATTTTTTTAACATTTATTTAAGTCAAGGTGGGAATGTTGTTCGCCTAATTCACATACCTTATTTCACTAATTTTTACTCAATTTTACTATTAAACAAAATTATTTTTGGAAGCTTGGAATTTTGTTCACGTTTTTAATTATTGTCCGCGCCTCCGCGGATGATTGTAGTCAATGGTGTCTAACTCTATTACACGGCGATTTTGTTCACATATAGTGCTCAATTTCTCCGCAAACATTTGTAGTTTACAGCTACGGTTTTTTACACGATTTGATTTTTTTATGCTAATTACATTAACTATAAAAAAATACACGAAACTTTATTGCTTTACCTTTTTAATTTTTTTTTTTATATTTTTATCAGTTTTTGGATATTGCACTTCGAAACAATTCAACTGGAAATCTTGATTCCGTTATTCTCCCTATATTTTTTTTCTTTACGATCAACACGTACCTACGAAATAAGATAAATACCTTGATTCTTCGACCTCGTCATTTCTGTAGTATTTCAATAGATTTCAAATCATTAACTTTGTTTTATTAATTATCCTATGGGCCATTTATAGTTTTCAACTACGTTAATATGTTCGGAGTGCGATGAAGAAGAAAGTGCATTACGTTTTCTGCAATATCGTGAGTCATCGAATTTTATGAGTAAATCTGTACCTATAAATTTCATGTTCATATTTTAAATTTATTAATTTATACCATTATTTAATGAAAAACATTAATAATAAAACTATATGTAATAATAGTAGAGTTTATAATTATAATAAAAACACATAGTGCGGAGTACGATAGTAAAAATAAGATTTCCAGCGGTATTGCTCAAAAATCGAGAAGTTTTTTCAATGTATTTTATTTTATTAAGTATTTTATAGCGGGAAAATGGAGAAACAGTTGTATAGTTTATTTAGATATCACTCATATGGATTGAGTGTTTTGACGAGTGATCAATGATCTGTAAATCGAACTCTGCTGTTTTACACTCAATTTCAGCATGCGAGTAAAGCTTAATTCATAAATAGTGGTGTATTTACATGAGGTTATATGGGATAGATCCTCTTCCTAAGCCTTTTTATTTTTATTTTTTTTTACTGACGTATAAAATTGTTTATTTATTTTATAATGTATTTTTAAAAATAATACAGAAACACAAAATACAATTATCGAAATGACAACGCTTTATTATAAATTATATAAAAATTGTTTAAAAACACATTCCATGCCCATGATTCATATACGATTTATTTACTGGGTTTTTATGGGTTATTGAAAACGTTGCATATTGTAAAATATCGGCATATCGTCAATGACTATCCGGTTATATCTATGCTTAAAATATTAAGTATTTATTTGTTATTTTAAGGCAACAGCTCGTTGATCATGATAAACATTATACAATATTTAGCAACCCGTATAGTTCCTAAATGAGTTAATTGTTAAATCTCATCAAAAATTCAAAACATATTGAAGGTAGAGCGGCTTTCATTTGGGCGAATAACCCAAAATAACATATCGTTTGGGCGAATTTATATACATCATTTGGGCGAAATTTACACAGACCCCTAATTTATCTAATACATCGTTTGGGCGAGCCGAGTTATTAAAAAAAAATAATTGTAATATTATATTTAGGCAACATATTGATTATAATTTATAGACTATATAATATACGTTTTCCTTCCCATTTTTAGAGACTTAGTTTTAGGACTCTCAGTTAATTCTAACTGGTATGGTTAAAAATGTGTTGTATTATGTGTTGTATAATTTATTATCTTAACTAAATTTTTTATTAGTATGGTACCTCATACCCATTGGTCATTATATTATATTAAATTATATTCTCGATTTCCACGATTTATATTATTGTGATGAAGATGGTATTATTTTTATTTTGCATGTGTTTACATATATTGAGCTTAATGCATATTTTTTCATATTTAGTATGATCGTATTTATTTCAAATGTTATATATATATGTTACTTCCCTATTATTCAATAAATAATAAATTAATAATTAATAATAATAAATTCGCCTAAACGATCGGTTAATTTCTCGCCCAAATGATACAGCTCTACTCAGGTAAATTTTGGGTTATTCGCCCAAATGAATGACGCCCTGAAGGTATGTATAAATATGTAGTAATTAATAAGTGATATTTTAATATACATAAATATATATGTGTGTGTGTGTGTGTGTATGTGTGTATTTATATTTTATATTTACGGTAATGTTATGTTCGACGTTCCAAATTCCAATTATACAATAACAGATAACAATTTAAAATACGATTTATTTTTTGGCTTAGTGACTCAACTCGGTCGTGTAAAAAGCTATATAGTGGAATGAAACCAATAATAAAAACTTTTTTAGCATAATTGAAAAATTATATACTTTTTTCAATACTCTTAAAAAACATTAAATTCTATTTTGAGTAATTGTGAAAATCTACAGATTACTCATCCAACATCAACCAATTTAAACGGTAACTCAATAAATACAGTGGATATGATGTAGTAAATTATTTCTTCCAGATTTTTCCATTTGTTATTAAATCATTGGACACAACATCTCAGTGAAACGATCCAGCAGATTCTATATATGTTGTTAAGGTATTCAATATCACAATACTTTTTGATAGGCATCTGCGTTTAGTGTGTAATTTTGTTGAAAATTCTCCTCCTTGACGGGGTCGTCATTTCAGTTTCTTTCAGGTGTGCGAGGTTTCAAGCTAGACATTTTGAAATTTTACCAGGTCATCATAGATCTATGCAGGACGTATAAGAATATATATATATATATATATATATATATACATACATATATATGTACGATGTATCTTATATATTATTTTACTTCTATTTTTCTCGTAGATCATCGACAGAATCAATATAAAAAATAAAAATAGTTCAAAAACTAAAAGATAATAAATAATACACAATGGTAATATCTAAGGCCGAAATATTGCTATCACTGCGTACTATTAGATGCTAGAATTGATTACAATCGTAATGTTTGTTATTTACGTAAATTAACTGATAGCACAATATTTGTTTAATAATCCATGTCACCACTGACCATGGTCAGCACAACAATATTATTATAAAAAGAAATATACAATTTGATTTGTATAAAAAAACAATAGTGCACATTTATTTCAGAAAGCCAGTTTGGAAAACAAGTTTAAAATTAAGAGGGTGCAACCACACCCCGGAGCCCCTCAACCCAAATGAGACCCCTGACGCTTGACAAAGCCGTAAATACGTCACTTTCCGTAAACCACGTCGAAGGAGTTACACTCGGTTCGTAAATGATCACTAACAGCACACAGGCAACAGCAGTGTTCATCAATTACATCAGTTACGTTAGAAATCGTTGTTCTGTGTATATAATCGTATTTTGCAGCTGAAAGGCACACACACACACACATGGGACTTCGGTAACAAAGCCTGAAAGCGTGTTTAATTAATTACATAACAATTATACATACACATATATAAAATGTATGTATATATGTATATGTAAAATAAATATTAGCATATACGCATATTATGGTTGTAATATACGAACACGACACCGGGCGGTGTCGACACGTGCCGATCACGGGTGTAGGTGCACGCGGTGGCGCAGACCGAGAGATTTCGGCCGAAGATAAAACCATTTTTCCTCGGTGCACACGCGGTCGTCATAAAACCATACGCAGGTGGTTTTTGAACTTGAACGACGCCGGGCGCGGAGATTCCGCGATGACGCGGCGGCAGTGCGCTCGTCCTTGCCCGAACGCTCGGTATAGCTGAGTAGACTAGCCGCGCGGACCTTCCGTCGACCGCGGGGGACGCCAGACCATACGACGCGCTGTCGTAATATAATAAATAATAATAATAATACGTTAATATCATGTCATACGCATGGTCAACGCGGAGACGGTCAACGGGTACCGTACAATCAGTGCCGTAACTAGAGGCTGGCGACATGGACGCTTGCCAAAGGCGCAGCAAATCAAGAGGCGCATTTGAGTAAAATAAAATTGTTTTTTTGTGACTTTTTTGTTTTTATAAATTATTTAAAGTTTTATTAAAATCAAGTGCAAAAAAGGCTATAAAGATAAAATTGTAATATTAATAACAATAATTGTTTAAAGTAATACCTGGACTATTTTATATTACGTAATACTAAATTTATTTACATAGAATAAGAAACGTTGTGCGTTTTTTGGTTTATTCTTATTTATTATTATAATTTTTTTTTTTTTTTTTTGTAAATTAAGACTCACTAAAAATATGGCAGTTTTTTGACGAACACGTAAGAATGTAATATTATTATATTTGTATAAAAAATTATTAATAAGTATGAAATAAAAACAAAAATAAGTGCCAAAATAAATTTCGCCAAGGGCGCCACATAGGGTAGTTACGGCACTGCGTACAATGTTATGATTCGCGTATTCGGCGCGATGTGTCACGCCGCAAAAGGGTATTTCTTCTTTCTTACTTTTTTTTTCTAATGAACTAGGACCTATCGCAGTTTGCGCGCGTCGTACACGACGTGTATTAATATTGCGTACCCGTACCGCGGTCGTGGTCGAAAAAAAAATTAGGTAATACCCGTGCGGCTATACGACACGCACACACGTGCGAATACCTACCTGAATCCAGAGTGACGTACACGAACCGTTAACGACTGTGTACTCGTCGCGAATCGCCGTTACAACCTATAATAACAGACGAACCTGTCTGAATAAAACCTAATGCGTACGACGTCTATAAAGATAATGACGGTAATAATGATGCGCGCGCGTGTGCGTGTGTGTATGTGCGATTTCGTTTTCATTAAAAAGAAGCATGGACGCCCGTCGGCCCGTGTAATACGTGCAGCACTACGCAGTGTTGACACGGGATGACCATTTTGTTTTAGTGGTGGTGCGGAGGGGGTAGGCGTTATGAGAACAACAATATTATATCTCCTTTCGTCTGGCACGGGTTAGTAATAACTAATAAGGAGCCAGGAGGTACTCGGTGTGCAAAATAAAATTACATATATACAATGTTACCTGAAAAAAATGATCGCGTTGTATGCGTATAGTGTATGTAGGTGTGCACAGTGTATTCACACTTAAATTAGTCATAAAGGTACTGATGTTATAAAATCGTATAAATAGGTATCTATACCTATATTATATAGGACGTTTACGCCGCATGGTGTAGTGTGCGCGCGTTGGATTACTAATCTGCATTATATCATATTGTCATATTGCACCACGCGGATAACATCATCGAAACGATCGGCCGTACATAAACGAATAGATCGATACGAAAAAAAATAAATAAAAATAAAAATAAAATAAATACAAATTAAAAACTAGATCTAGGTTAACTATAAATGCGTTTCACAACCGTCGACATAAAGCACATGCCGCGGAACTCCACCCAACGGATAACCTACATTTTATCAATGTAAACGGCGCATTAAACACATTATACGTATATACATATACATTTGATTATGCACCACGTGCTGCAGTGTACGCGCGACGCTATTATTATTATTATTATTATTCAATTGTGTCCCGTAAACGGATCACTGGGTAGGCGCGCGTTTGGATTTCCAGCAGCTGCGCCGGCTGTGATGACGTATAATACACGCCTGTAGGTACAAGTGCACGCGCGAGTAGGCATACAATGAAAATATTGTTAGTTATCCGAGTTTTCGCGGATCGCGGACGTTTTTTTTTATATTTTCTTTGTTTTGTTTCGTATCGTTTTTTTCGGCAGTTTCGGTAACCACGAGTACCTACCTACAATATTGCATTGCGTTTTATTGCGTGTGCATTTTACATCATCATCGTCGTTGCCATCATCCAGTCGTCTGCCTGGAATCGATGTAGTCATAAACAGAGTGCACAGATACACGTCACGAGGAAACTGATGGAACGCATTCTGCGAACAGCAATGACTGTTGATAACATATTATAATCATAACACGATTCAGTGCCGAAGATCGGTCAAAATCATGCAGATTGAGAAACGAGGTACCTAGTTATGAGCTGTAACTGTACAACATATATTTATAACTAAGCAAAACTTCGTTAGTTCTTGACTAAACACCAAAAAAATATATATCGGTTAGGAGTGCAGGATCTCTTGGCATCAAAATAAAGCAGTGCATAGGCTATAGCTGAGGGTCAGTGGTCACCTACTAATTTCTATAGAGGTCTATTTTGAAATTTACCGAATTTCCCGCGGTCCTAAACACTGTCAATGACTTTTTTGACACGTTAAACAAACAAATTTTTTTGGAGATTCTTAGAAATCATAATTAATAATCACATGTATCGCAAACCTTATTTAAACCTGTTTCACATATTAGAACGGAAAGCAATTCTTCGTAATTTTATAAAAACGTAAAACTACATAATAATATTATATGGTATATTATACAATTATTATATGACTATGATGGTCCGTTAAAAACGTTTGTCGTAGGTGACCCCTGAGCTATAGTATACTATATAGATAGATGATCGTTGTACGTCGGTTAAAATTTTTTTTTTAAATGTGCATACTTAAGTATGTACATACATATTACACAAATATATGTATATTATATACATACATGCATGTAAGTTTTGATGGTATTTGAGTACTAAATTAAAATAATGGTACACGTAAAGCCGGGTATCGACTGCGCGCGGCAAACCCTCGAACATTGGCTCGCGCGGCAGCCGCGACAAATGGATACCACGTTGCCGCGCGAGCCAACTCAAAACTTGCCGCGCTCGAACATGCCGCGCGGCGAGCCAAATGTCGTCGGTATTTAGACACGCGGCAAAGGAATTTCAGTTAATTGCTCGCGAGCAGTTGGGACGGTTTTGTCATTTTGTCGTTTTAACGCTTGTCGGCGAACAGCTGGATCACTTGCCGCGCGAGGCTGCCGCGCTCTTTAAAAGTATATTACCTAAATATGGTTCTCGCGGCAAATGTCTGGTTTGCCGCGGACGAACATGGCGCGCGAGGTAGCCGCGCGTAGTCGATACCCACCTTTAACTTATAAAACTTAAGTACAAATTGTATAATACTGTTCATTTTATTTGGTACTCGAATGGGGAAAATACAAGTCAGTGGACGCGGTATAACCATCGACATAAAAAGCGTTCCTATTATTTACGCAACTGATTTATGTGCAATAAAAAAAAAACACTAGATGTAAGTACCAACGTTAAATTTCTGAAAAATCACTGTTGAGCCAGTTAGACACTTCGCCCGGTTATACATTCAACGATTTTGTGCTCGCATATTTACTCATTATATTATTTTCAGGCATATACAGGCAAGTCAAGAATAATAGAGTGGCAGCGGAGTTTTCATGGAAGGTAATATCTCCTTGTACATATTGAAAATAGATACGTCTATTAGCATAGTGTAAGTATCTAATCAGCTTCACCGAGATTTATTTGTTAAAATGCCTTTTGAAAACTAAGGTTTCGGTAACCCAATTAGTACCCATATTGGTCTGGGTCCATTTTAGAACTTTTAATCCTAGACTCGTAGGTTATAAAGGTGGCAAAAACTATACTTATACGACATTCTAAACAGATTTGTTCGAAAAAAAAACTTCAATATAACAATACACACGACTTACGAACAACATACACCATCACCGTTTCATCTCTGTGATGTCCTTACACACACTCGTACATATGTTATACATGTATTATGTTAACCTGCACACGTGCTTATTCATAAGCCCATAGGCGGCACTTGGGGATGATTCTAGGGGGGGGGGGCAAAAAATTAATTACCATAACCCAGAAAAATGAACTTTCATAACCCAATTCTCCCAAAGTAAAATTTCAACCTTGATTTGCTTAATTTTTTTGGAGTGCATTTTTAACAATTTTGACTTCAGTAAAAAAGTTTTTTGACTTAATTTACTAAAATAACGTAGATGTAATTATTTTAAAATGTAACCTAAAATATTAGGAGATACGTTTTCTAGATGAATTAATTTTGATGACAATTATTATCATTTTATCAATATTTAATTATTCAATTAACACGAGTATAATTCTAATATTCTCCTTAATCAGCTTCAAATTGAATTTGGAATTCCAAAAACCTATTTTCTTGTTTTACATCAGAAATAAAAACTACAGAGGGAACAGGGGTGGATCCAGAAATGTTCTTTGGGGGGGCGCAGTCATATATATGATTAAGCTGTGTAAATTGTAACCCAGAACCTTCTACCTGCCGTAGAAAAATGAAAATCCAAATAAGGTAAAAAAACTTTTATTTTAATTACTTGAAACAATATAGATTAACAACTTAAAAAATTAACAAATATAAAAAGTTAAATATCATAATAATAAATAATTAATGCAGTGAAACATAAAATAACATAATAAACTGGTATTAATACAAATGAAAAATACTTTATTTTTATAATACAAAATCAAGTTTTCTTTGTTTTTCTTTAGAAAATGTTTCAATTATATTTTTTATGTTATTTTCATTGTCAATATTAATATCTTTATGAATATACATTAGAGCTAACCCAGTTAATCTTTTCTCTCCCATTCTCATTGCCAATAATGGCTTAACATTGGACAACAGTTTTTTTTTTGATATTTGGAGGGGGCGCACGCCCCCTTCGCCCCTCTTTGGATCCACCCCTGAGAGGGAATATCATTAATAATTTTAAATTAAATTCAACTTTTCGGCGTTCATCAATAAAAGATAGAAATAACAGATTTTTTGTTAACTTTTTTTGGGAGGTGGGCTAGGTATACATTTGCCACCCCAAACATTTGTTGGGAGGAAACTGCCCCCTTATGACCCCCCCCCAAGTGCCGCCTATGCATAAGCCCAATTTAAGCTGACGAAACGCGGTCCGGTAATAATTACTGCAATATAATCGCAACACAGAGAAACGTGCGCCATACGACGTGTAGAATAGACGGGTTAAAAGTTTAAAAAATATCAACACCGTTTATGTGTTATATAATATAACTTTAAGTAGGTTTGTGTGTGTGCATATATGTACCGATATGTGTAATATACGTACCTAAAGTAGTGAATAAAAATAATTTGTCTAAGTAAACTAGTACGAATATACGGCGTGATACATTAAATGGGTACTTATTTGTGTTCGGTACAATTATGTAGGTTACGAAATGTTTTTTTTTCTGAAGTTTTGAATGTATGCGTACACATTGTGTATTCATATTGAAGGAGATAAAAACAATGGTATTACAATGTGTGTACGGAGCGAAATGCTGCACCATCATCGTATCGTCTTTTCATACACACGCGCGCGCCCACGCGCTGATGCACGTACCTACCCAGTTCAGACGCCTGAGAAAACCGCACATGAAACGCGTCCAATAGGTCGTGTACATCTTCCGACGCACACATGGCGTGGTGTGTGTGTGTGTGTGTGTGTGTGTGTGTGTGTGTGTGTGCGTGTATGTGTGCGCGCGCACGCGTGTGTGTTTCTACTTTTTCATATTTTTGTTTTCGTTTTTTCCCCGCCTCGGGTCTGATTAAAAATCTTTGAGAAATCATTAATTATCGCACCGTGTAACGCGCGATAGTGCGCCTCCCGCAGTACACGTTTGGTATACTACACTACACAGCCACTTCGATGTGATAATCATCGAACATACGGGTAATGCGCGCAAACGCCGCGATAGTAGTATTACAAAAAAAAAGTTTGACTCGCGTACAGTTGTATTCTCCGTACACCCAATGTATATTACTGTTTTAACACGGATTATGTATAATATGAGGTTTATTTTATTTTTTATTTTATTTTTTTTTTTACTTTTCGTGTTTATTAATTACGGCACAATATTTTTAGTAATACCACAAATGGTATTTTTGTTCGACGAAGTTTATCGGGCGTTATACTTTCACTTAACCGACCGGTTTTTGCTGTTTGTCCGCACGGGCATAATATTATATCCTATCGATCGTGTAGTTTTACAAATTCCGTATACGTCATACGAACGGCGCGCGCGCGCGATGGTGTAATAAGCGATAAAATATCCGTTTTGTCTTCGGCGCGACGTCAAACACCCATGTATACAATAATAATAGTAAGAATAATAATATAATGTGCTCGTTCTATAGACGTGTGTAAAATTTTTACAAAAATCAAAACCGACAAATTCCGATGTCGGTATATTATGGGTAAACCTTTATAAATATTATAAATTACCGCAATGGCCCGGTCTTATCCGGTTTATAAATGTATACATTTTTTTTTCCAGATAATATTATAATGCGTACGATACAATATTATTACAAAGTGTGCAGCACGCGTTGAATAACGCCTTAATCTCTCGCGTCAAGTTCCCTTCTCCCTCGGCCGTACCCCTGACGCCGCAAAGCGTTCGGCTCTAACGACATCGTCTCGTCGACGACCAAAAACACTAATGTGGTGTAACGCCGTGGCAAACACTCGCCAACTTTGACCGTAAAACACACCATCACACACGTATATTATATTATTATATACGCACCGGTAATGCGTAACGTTACGTGTACGGTAGTTTAGGTCGGCGGTACCTGTACCTACGTCGTAATATATTCGAGTAGGCGTACCCATCTGTATGAGATTTTTTTCTAGTTTGTCTGGAATCAAAATTTCTTCTAGACCCGCGAACGTCCCGAGCGGCGTAATGTCGTTGTCGTTTTTCACTGCGTCTTCTGAGCCGTGTATTGTACCTACTTTTTTTTTGTCAATCGAATCGTCAGATTTATTTGATAATGTTTTTCAAACGAATAGATTTCAAAACTCAACTACCTGACTACTGCAAACGCGGTTTATATTATAATACAGATTTAATTTTTTGCGATCAATCATTACTTTTTACTTATGAGTTTTACTCTAAAGGTGTATGCTTTTTCTGTTTTCTTTCGATCGAGTACTCCAAACACTCATATTTTTATTTGCGTGTACATGTTGCGATTATACAATATATTATACAGTCATAGGCTAACGCCTGATAATTTATGATTGCCTATAGAATGTTATTATAATTTATTATTATTTAATGTGGTCCTTTAAACAATGAAATAATGTTTAGGTATTCATAAAGTAAGTATTTTATGTCCGCCTTGAAAACATATACCATGTTATAATTCATAGTATATTTTATAAAACGACCATACAAATAACAGATATTGATAATTACATGTATTTTGTAAGTATAATTAAATTTAAACGCTATCAGTAATTATTCAAACTAATAACAAATTAACAAATTACATATCAGACCAAGTCCATAAAAATAAATCACTTTTTGAAATTGTGAAAATATTTGTTTTAAATCATATGTTCCTATACAGGAAGTTAAATAATTCATTTAAAAATCCTGAATCCTGACTATATTCATATTATGTAGATTATAATTTTCGTACAATTTTGACTATTAAACTGAAACGGTTATACTCGTTTATAAGTTACAAGTCGAAAACATCAAGGGATTCAATGGAATCTTTGTAAACATTAGACACCTGACTTTCTCTAAATCAGGCAGGCCCAGTTGGTTTCCATCACGTGCAACAAACGTACACAAATTAAGTCGGTACCAGTAATAATTTTAAATTCTGATTATAAAGCCGGTATAGGTTTATCTAATTCGAATTCCGAGTAACTGTTTTGACTGGTATCTAAACAGATACATAATATATTATAGGCACCGTTTAAAAATCAGATTGTCACGTTTTAAATTTTCGATTAGGAGTGTCAGACGAGAAAAATAAACTAACGTATTAAAAAAAAAAATAATTATAAAAAATGATAAAAAATAAAAATAAATTACGTAACGCGTTCGATTTATTTGAACAGGTATAGATCGAATACTAAATATAATAGATTAAAAAAATTGCATTGTCTGATGTCTCATACATAACCGAACATTTTTCAAGAGCCAAACATCAAGTTATATAACAATAGATACACGCACTAACTGTACACATTTATTATGTATCGAATGTACCTATAATTAAATAAATTCACATTGAGCTACAGTATATGTGTAATGATTCCATAAAATACTGCGAGTTAGGTAATTGTGGATGTTTTGGTGTGCAGATACAGGTAGGTAACAGTTACCCTACCCTAAGACATTGTAATGAAGAAAATTAGCCAATATGATGACATCCAGTGGGTGGTGAGTCACAAATAATTATGTGATGCGTCCAAATTGTGTATGGGTACATACAGCTTTATAAGCTGATATTATATTGGATTAGCTATTGAATTTTATTTTGTCGCGTATAAAACTATGAAATGTAGCTCTTCATTAGTACGCCATGTACTCATGTCTATTTGAAGCCACAACATTGTCGCCTTTTAAATTTACAACATCAAAATATCAATAGAATATCCATTAAGCAAATACAACACAGATTTAGGAGAAAAAAAATTTAAAAGACATTTAAAAAACATCAAGATTTAAAAACTTTAAAATTATTGTAGATTTTTTATTCGGGTAATACCTAATTATTAATTAGTTCTAGTGCAAAAAAACTAACAACCATAATATATTTGAATTCCGTAAATTAAAGAAGGGTCGGACTTAAAGCAATTTTATACATTGAAAATTCACTTTCGGCAAAATAATGTAATAAATTAGTAATATAACTTTAAATATCAAAAAAGAAAAATAAACAAATAAAGACATTTGCAGAGAAAAATACCAAAAAGATGATTACTTTTTAGTTTCTCTATATCACTTACCAAAAAAAAAAAAAAAAAAAGGCATTTGCTTTAAAATCCGGACACTAATATTATTTAGTGATTAATAAACATTATCATTGATTTTAGAATATATAACAAAATGTATATTTTAAAATCAATAGCATTACTATTAGTAAAGAAAAAAAATTGTACCTTTTTCATTTTTTTTTTTCTAACATTTTCTGAGAGGTATTTTAGCACATTTATTTTTCTGATCATTTAGACTATTTGACTTCATTTTTATCAACTATATAACATTTACATCGTTTTAAAAAAAAAAAAAAAAAAAAAAAAAAAAAACTAAAAAAGTAAAATGTAATAAATGTTCAAATTTCGAATTTCTAAAAATTTAAAAATAAAAAGTCATATTTTAATTTATTTTTAATTTATTACAAAAACAGATTCATTTCTAACTAAATTGTTTGAAGTCTATAGACATGAAACATATTCTATATATTATCAAAAAAAAATTCTATATATTATCAAAAAATAACATTTTATTATCTTCAATAATATTTCATGAATAGAGTATTTATAGACTACAAGGAGATCAAGCAATTATGTTACTTTAATTTTATCAATAATCAAATTGCAGTAAAATGTATAAAATTAAAGTTTCTTTATTAAAAGATATCAAAATTTTTTCGTTATTTTTTAACTTATCTTAAGGAGTAGTCAAGGGCGCACACCCTAATCATAGTCTATGGACAAATCCACATATGAAAAGGGCGGGTGGGTTGCTTGCTGGAAGGTACCACCTACCTAACACAGAAAAATAAAATATTCCTACAATAATTCCTCGAATTATAAATAATTATAATTCATATTATAAAATAATTTTATATTTAATAAAATGAAGTAGCTTATAAATACAGTAATAAAAAACATTTTTTTGAAATAAGAAATTTTTTATTAATAGTGTTTGTTTATTTTGCATAGTGTTTAATGAAGTCGTAATTTATTGTACATAAAACAAATTTGTAAAACATTAAAAAGAGTGTTAAATTTAGGTTAAAGCTATGAAACAAATATTGCTAGGTGGGTATGTCAAAGTGATCATAATAGTTTTGTCCACATAACAAAAAATTTATATGGGCGCCTCTGGGAGTAGTTAAAGGGGTTACATTTTTTAAATTAAATGGATCCTATATTTTTTTTACAAACTAAATGTGAATGTATTTTTGAATATATTTTGGTAATTGAAAAATATTAATTAATACAATACTCTCAGTTGAGATTAGTTTTAAATTTTGCGATGCACGTGTTAAATATATTTTGACCGCATGCGCAATCGCATTGACATATGCACTATATCACGATCGTAATACAATTTCTTAAAATTTAAAATTGCTTTTAAACTTAGAGTACATAAATTTTGCAATTTTGCTGCGTCAAAGTTCTAAAACTTGTAAAATGTACTAAAAAATACCTCCACATTATAGCCTATGAATTGACGAAAAAAAATATAGGTTCTCATTTGATTTTCAAAAGTAAACCACAAAACCACCCTTTAAGGATTATTAAAGATTATGAAATTCACTTATCATTTTAGATTTTCTTAAAGAAATAAGTTTTCATAAAATACATTTTTTCTCTATTTTGAATATCCATATGACAAAAATTGCACTAACATAATTGCTTGAATCACTCTGTTTTTTTTTTTTATCTACGAATAATTAGGCAGCTAGGTGTTGATGTACTGTATATTGGATAGGTACACCACTTCACGGCACTTTTTGTGAAATGTGACTTCGCCCCACAGTCTGTAAAATACCTGCCTGATATCCGAGTGACTTTGATACTATCTGCTACAAATTGGATGTAAGATAACACCTATCTGTCAGTACAGGTTACGGTAGAAACCTAAAATATCGCTTCACGAGACCAACGTATGTGCAATGAGCATTTCCGGTTAGATAAAAAAATTTTCAAAAGAGGAGGTAATCGCAATAATGCGAAAGTACCATAGAAACATATCTTGTTAGTTGTTCAACGCTTCTAGTATAGTAGTATGGCGTTATGACATACCTGTAGAACACGATTTTAGTGAAACATAGTGCACATGATCAACGACAACTATTTGCACAATAATTGGTTTATCAATGAAAAAAAAAATCGAGTGCAATCGGTTGATTGAACCAAAAAAAACCAAGTGCAATATTGGCACCTACCTATATAAAAAACCGATTTTAAACGCAACTGGTAAACATTGTAAAATTATCACGGGGGCCGATCATTTGCAAACGGTGTTTTTTCGGCGTGTATCAATCTTGTCCGTTCACCTCGCAAGTCACGCAACACAAACACCAATACACTTGGAATATGAATACATGACATAATTAAAAAAGATTTCTATCAATTAATAAATAATAATGATTAATATGGCATTATTGGTATTATAATCGAAAATCACAAAGAGTACTTAAAGTGGCATACCGAACCCCCACCAAAATTATGCCATAAATTTGTCTATATCAGTGGGGAAAATAAATAAATTTTATTCAATACGGTCTTGTAAATGGAAATGGATTGTAAAAAAAATAAAAATTGCGAAGGTTTCTGACGAAAAGTGTGGATTAAATCAAAATGTGTTTTATCGCTTAGGTATTATTTTTTTCAATTAAAACGACTAGTAGACAGTAGTAGCTCGAAGAGGGAGGGTTTAATACTCCGTTTGAGCTATAAATTGGTAAGTACCACTGTACCAGTGACACTGGTCTAGTGTACTATTCTACTGAATATGACCAAATTTAGAATTGAATAAATGCTGATACTTTCTCCCCTTGAATAATTTTTGGATCCACCACTGCTTGTAGAAACTTTATTAAAAAAAAACATTAAATCTACAATTGACTTAATTTTCTGTAGATATTTATGGGTCCAGTTATACAGTTATATATAATTCTTTATGGCTCAAACGTGTGTTTAAAAAAAATTTTGCTCAGTGAGTATATCACAAGACTTGTGACTTTTTCACTTAGTGAACTTTTACACAAGTAATTTTGACGAAATTGTTTAACTTGCCTTTAATACCCCACACAAAAAAACCGTTTTAAGAATTTATTTTACCTTTATCCGATGAATGATGCCAATATAATTCTATAAAACTTCGTACTTAAAATCGTTAATTTATAGCAAATTAACTTTAATTTCCTAAATAATTAATTTGCAACGTAATCACTATTCACTATGTTATACTTTTAAATTTTTAACAGGTCCTGTAGGAATCAAAATACAGGTACTTACAGTCAAACTTGAGACATATTCAGACCCGGATTGACCAGGTAAGTTACCAAGAAAATCTCGGTGAGCCGGCCGAAACTGGGCCATTTAAATTATGTGTAGCATAGAATATTTTGAATTTATTTAATGGATAAGTATGGAAAAAGTTAACAGAAGTTTTCTCGTAACATTTTACTTCATTTTCACCAATGATGAGCTAGTTAAAATCTTAAAACTTGGTGGGATAGTACCTTCTCTATCCGGCGTTGGAAATATTGAATAAATGATGACTTAATATAGATCTGAAAAGTATGTATCATTAAATCTTTTCAAAATATGACGACTTTGTATGAACAGTACTTCAACATATACTTCCATTAAAAATAAAAGAGTATTGACTATAGACCTAAACACTGTTCGGAAGTCGACACGGTATAAATGATCTGTAAAATTCCTTAAACGTGTAATCTAGTAGGTAAAGTATCAAAATTATCGAATAAAAGTTACAGCAGAAAGTTTAAAAATAAATTTTTATTCCGAGTAGCATTTTAAATCCATCAAATTTTAGATTTTTCATTTTCAAACTACTTTTCATATTAAATCTTGAATATTGGCTTATTTACTTTCACAATTACTAATTTGAATAAAATGTATGAATTCGGCAATCAATAATTGATAATTATTGATAAGAACCATTTTCCAAGTAAAATGATTAATCATTCATTTGAAACCAAAATTATTAACATAAGTAATCAATATTCTATTAATTTAGTTGGTACACGATTTTAATAAAGTGATAAATCTTGATTCAACTTATTGAGATTTTAAGTTGGGCATCATTAGTAAATATCAATATGTTTACTAACTAGTAAATATTTTCTATACTGTTTGTTTCATTTATAGACGATCTGTAACCATCTTCAGCTCAAAATTGCGAGGCACTAATTCTTCTAATTCTCATAAGTGTATACATAGGACTTGGTTGTGCTTAGTCTACCCTTAATCATCTCAAGCCTACCAAAAATTAATTATGAACAACAAATAAGCAAATTAAAATAAGTTTTAAAATGTGTTTTTCATATTTGTTCACTTTTATCATAATGTACCAAGAAAACAAAAAATTGAAAAGTTATAATAATTCATTTGAATAATATTTATAATATTAATATTTAAAATTTTATCATGTTTATTTATGGTCACTTTATTAAAAATTATGAAATTATTAATAGGGATTCAATATTATCAACAACAATATGGTCATTAAACTATTTCAAGTTAATAAATGTACTTTGCTGAAAAGAAATTTTAAATTGTATTTTTTTAATAGTTAAATATTTTTGTAAATATTCATAGTTTTAAAATATTGTCACATTTATTGGATTCCTCAGTCTTTGTTAGCCATTATGACTTAATGGGCTTGCGTCCACTGAATTCAACAGCTCTATTGAAATTGTTGCTTATCATAAGCCTTCCCTTAAATTTTAATAAATTATTGTACGAAACTAATAAGTAATTAGGTTGAGTATAAATCAGAAGCATACATATAGTATAAAATATATAAATTCTAAAATTTTTAAAAACTACTGTTTTCTATATGTTTATGTAGTCAAATAATAAAAATTGTTTTAGCAAATTAAACGTAGTGCAAAAATTAAAAA
Organism: Therioaphis trifolii; assembly: GCA_027580255.1. Classification (NCBI taxonomy): domain Eukaryota; kingdom Metazoa; phylum Arthropoda; class Insecta; order Hemiptera; family Aphididae; genus Therioaphis; species Therioaphis trifolii. Next base: position 111,330,286 of record CM050404.1, on the reverse strand, counting down.
AATGAATAATATATTCTCCAAAATAACTAGTACCTTATAATTATATTCATTACAAAAAATATTTCTTTAATTTCAATTATAAAAAAATTCATTTTTCAATTAAATACACAGAAGAATTATTGACTAATGAACAGTTTTAACAATTTATATTTTGCTTATGAATTTAAAAATTTGAGCAGAACTTTTTTTACACACTGACACATAGTATACAAAACTTTTTTAATTTAAGAAATAAATGCAAAATATTATAAATTTAAAATATTGAAGTTTATATTGTCACATTTATTTTAGTTCGATAATTTCAAAAAAAAACTATCTTACAGTTTTTAATGATTCTTTCATTAAATTTATAGCACTAAAATCTTCTTTGACAACTGTCTGCATTTCAGAAATCATAGTTTGCTGAAGTTCCAAAAACTGTTGATATTCCAAAATAAATGAATTATTTTTAGAATAATACTTATCAATTATTGTTATTTTTTTTTAATACTATATATTTTTAACTTACATGTTTAATTTCTTCGGCTACTTGTGGAATACAACCCGAGTTACCTTTTGAATCTTCTGATAGTTCTGAATTTTTTAACCTTACAAGTGTAGCAATTTCCGTTAACTTCCCCTACAGTCATAAATACAATTTATAAATAAACTAAAGATATGTAATTAAAAAATATGTCTGCAAAATATCTTCCACATACTTGGAATCTTAATGGTGAATTAATATCGTTATATAAAACTTCTAATTGATTTTTTATTGTTTCTTCTTCGGGCCTTAGAGCCATTCCAGCATTTAAGATAACCATTTGACCAACTAAAACTTTAACAATCCTATGAGTTAACTGATCCATTTTATCAGTATACTGTTCAAGCTTAGATTCCACTCTAGTTTTTTTCCTAGCTAATTCTGCCAATCTATCTGCAATGCTGTTGAGTGTTAATTTATGAACAGTCACCTGTTCATTATGACACTTGTACTTCCAACACAACTCTGAAAATCCAACTATTGGCACTGGAATAAACACTGCTGGATTTGGGTTATCTACTTGAGCTTGTTTCCACACTCTTAAATCGATTCCTAAAAAATTTAATATAAATTATTGTTCCGACAAATGAATACTAAATAACTAAAACAAATAAAATAATAAAAAATATTTGAACTTCATCCAATCTGATTAATAATAATAAAAATTAAAAAATTAAATTTTTATAGAGTGAAATCTGTCTGAAACACACTTTAAGGTAGTAATAGCAAGGAACATTCATGGTTCGGAATGATAGAAAAGTACATGTATAAAACTTTATAATTATCAATTATACAATAATTTGTTTAAACCAAAAAAAGTTCTTAAAATTTTTTAAAAATTTTACAGAGTTTATTACCTGGGAGAATATTACCATACATAAAATTAACTTTTTATTTTATTGCATGAAAATAATAAATGTATAAAAAAAATGTTAAATGTTACAGAACATGTTATACACAAGACCACAAGTATATCAGATTATAAGAACATATGTGTATGAGGTAATGTTTACTTCTGTGAATAATACACAGAAATATATAGAACCATTCAACAAATAGGATAAATTAACTAAATAATAAGATATCAGTGGCTTAAGATATTTACCAGAATACACACATTTAGATACTATGCATAATGAAACATATGTAATTTAAATAAAATTAAACTAATAAAAATATGATTCCAAGTAAATAATAAATTGAATATAAAATCTATACCAGCAGGCGGATTTTCATAATATTCACGCAAATTTTCTTCAGTAAAACCAACATATGGAAATATATTTTCTATGCTCATGGTTGATAATTGTTGCTTAGGAGCTGGTTGCATCAGAAAGTTCACAATATCATTATTAGAAATACGCTTTATGTTTCCTAAAATCATAAAACATGTAGACAAACCAATTTTCTTAGCATTGAAATGCTGAATATACCACTTTGGAGTTTTTCTTCAATATATATTAAAGCCATTGATTTAGTTTCAGTATACCATTTTAATGTATCTAAATGTACACTTAAATTAGGTTTGCTTCCCAATACTGCAAACAAATTAGATGTTAATTGCACTTCTTGTTTTCTAAAAATAAAAAATATATTAATTTAGAATGCGATTAAAACACAAAATAAATTATACGTTAATAATTGAGGTAAGAGTAACGATAGAAATATGACCTAGAGATTTGTATAATAAGTTCATTCAGGCTTTTAGCCGTCACTATATTATATACTAAATATATTAAATATAATACTAATTTACCACCATTAAAACACACACACACACACACCACACACACACACACACACACACACACACACACACACACACACACACACACACACACACACACACACACACAGATGAAAGTATGTGTGTGTAGATAAATATATATTTTTAATGTTGAATAAGTCAAAACTCTAATCATGAATGGTAAATTTGTTTAAAGAATAATTTAATAGAGAAGCGTGTTACTCATAAACAATAAATGGTATTCATGTTGTATGCAGTATACCACTCTTTTTATTGTGTCATACGTAGTCAACAGGCAAAACAATTTTCCTTCCCACTTTATTTTCAGACTTAGGACTGACAACTTACATATTTTATGAGATGGTGTGGTTAAAAAATTTGTTTTTTTTTTCATTTTTCAAATATTGTCTAATAATTAATATAATATTTATAAATTTTGCCAGCTTTTATTGCCTTGTCTTCTAAAATTGTAAATCTTAATTTGTATCTAGTGTCAATTTTTTACAAATATGCTATACACTTGAATATAATTGAATGTTTCTTGATAAACATTCAAACAAATCATTGGCTGAATTTTTTAAACGCCACCATAGCTCGGTCAAATATGATAGAAGCAAATCAGAAGACGTCCCATACATTTTTTGACAATTCGTGATTTCAGTGCTCCCTATAAGTTTTCTATTCATTGTGTATGTGTATTATTTAACGGATTCATGAAGTTTTTAGAATGGTTTACTGTCTTATGCATGTATCCTTTTGAATCCAATGTCTTCTACCAAGCCATTCATCTGAATGTATCTCAGTTATAATACGATTATTACAAATGTATACAGAAAAACATGGTAGACCACATACAACACGAATACCCAATAAATTTACTACATTTAAATAATTATAGTTAAGATCAAAAACAAAACAAATTTTAAATTTAATTATCATCAATTAAATTGTATACTTTAAAATCACCTTATTTCATCTATTTTTTTATTGATAATTATTGCCACGAGAGCATCTCTACTCGATGATGTTGGTTTCACACTGTATGTTATAGCTTTAAAACGACATAAAGGGTTTTGTGGAGTATAATCAACAGGTGGGGAGTTCACTCCATAAAAACCTTAAAAATAATTATAATAATGAATATAATAAGAATAGGAAATACAATTAATCATAATTGTCATATTTTTTAAGAATATTTTATACCTTTTCCAGTACCCCAACAAGCTTGCAACAAGTTGAGTCTACAAATAACCTGATCTCTTTCGTCTCCAAAGAGTTTACAATTTACTATTGAATTAATTACTAAATCATTTGCATTAGGAGGTTGCTGTTGTTGTTGTTGTTGTTGTGTCTGTAAATTGGTATTACCTAAAGCCAACATAATATTAAAATAATCTCATTTGGTTATACTTTTAAAAATTTACCTTGAGCAAAAGTTGTAGTTAAATTAAATGGAGAAGCAGTAGTAGCCGTTGCACCAAATGATTTTGCTCCAAATGCAGAGCCAAATCCTCCAAATGAAGGTGCTGTAACAATTTTATTAAAAAAATAACAAATGAGGAATATCCTTCAGTTTTGTTAAAGATAATTAAAAAGTTATTTACCAACTGATGCAGTAGGTTGTGATTGTCCTAAACCAGAAAAAATTGATTGTGATGAAGAAGTTGCAGCAGCTGTACCAAATCCAAAAGTTGGGGCTGAAGTTGTAGCAGCCCCAAACCCAAATGTTGGTGCTGCACTAGTTGTAGATGCTCCAAAACCAAAAGAAGAAGCTGGAGTACCAGATGTCGTAGAAGAACCAAATCCAGATGTTGTAGTTGAACCAAATCCTGATGTTGAAGAAGAACCAAATGCTGGTGTGGTTGAAGAACCAAATCCAAATGATGGGGCAGTGGATGATGTGGTTGAACCAAATCCTTAATACAATATAATTATAACACGAAATAATATAAACTGATCATTTAAAAATTAGACCAAACTATTCGACCATAAAAATTATTCTTTTTTAATTTTATTAAAAAAAAAAATGTTTTGAAACACCAATAATAAGAATATAATGTAGGAACCGCGCTAATAGATTAAATATGAACAATAAGAAATAAAACACAATATTCAAGAATCAGAATCTATGTATGGAAATTAAAAAATCATTTTAAAAACAATGATAGTGTTGTAATATTTAGTCAAGTAGTAAGCAGTTGACTATTAATTATATGTAAAAGCCTGATATAAAAAAAAAGAATTCATAAAATGATTTATTGAACTACCTATATCTGTGAACTTTTTCATGCCTCTCACAAAACTTAACTAAAAACACATTAAACGAGATAATTCTTGATGAAAACAATCAAATTATTCACATTTAATTTTTCAAGAAAATATTAATTTAAAAAAATACAAGGTATTTCTTAAACATTTTTTTGTCTCTTAAACATTGTTTTTGTCTCTTTAAAAATATATTTTAGCAGTTGCTAATTGTCATTAGTCATTACTCCTTACCAAATGGACTAGCCGTCGTTTGAGTATTCATTCCAAAACTAGTTGATGTAGGTGCACCAAAACCAAAACCAGTCATGGTCAATTATTAGATATCCGTTCAAGTAACTATACAATAAAATAATTGTTCAAACTTTTCAATATGAATGCTGGGAATGTTATGGGCAATTTTCGGGCATCTTTCCACGTTAACAAATAAATTTTCTAAATAAAAAACACAAAACAGACAAAATATCCTAAATATTACTTGTACATTTAAATTGTATTTTTTTATTATCATTATTTACTAAAAACATTAAGATTACGTTTTACACTCGACGGTTACACCACAGATATTAATTATAACACACACTGTTATCATAACCTCAAATTCCATCGGTTGCGTTATCTCTACCGCGGGCATTCGGAAATTCAAATATAATTGCAAAAAAGTGAGTAAAAATATATCGACTAAAACGTTAAACTTCATTAAAACACTACATTTCAAATTATAGCCTACATTTTATTCACTAATGTTGGTCAAATATTTTTTTAGGTTTGCTTAATATAGCAATGAAATAAATATGTAAATAACAGTGGCATTCCTAGATGGGAAAAGTCCCCTGTGCAATAATTATTGTAATTAATCTAAGTTTCTATACACTAACATTATCTAAAATTAAAAGTATATTTGTAATATTGAGCCTATTGAGGGGCTCCCTACAACAAGCAGATAAATTCATTTTTTTTTAATTTTGTAAGAGATACGCATTACCAACATTTTAAAAATGCACATTTTTATTTTTGAATACCACAAAAAGTTGGTAAGTACCTATCTTTGAATACATATGAATAGTTGAGTAAAGTTAATTTCCATTTTCCTGGGAAAATTAATTTTTCATCTTCAAATTAATGTTGGAGTATGATTTATATATATATATATATATATATATATGTAAATCTCGATAAGACGGAACTTCGGTAAAACGGAAACCCCGGTAATACGAAAAATTTCTTTAGTCCTTTTTTCAAATATATATAATTTCATCCCGTCAAGACGGCAACCTCGCCAAGCCGAAAACGGACACGTTTTTGTACTATAAGTGGATGAAAACCCTCGCTAAGACGGAAATATAATATGATTTTCGTGTAATAAATTTAATTTCGTATTGTCGACACCCATAGATAATCCGATATACGAGCGCGTACTTTGTACGATGACATCAAAAACTAATAAAATTGATATGTATACACTTTTTTTAAATATAAATTAATTAATTAATTTATATACAACATTATTATCTGAGTTGCTTGGTCCAGTATCTAATTGTATATGATTCGTGTCGTTAGGTACGTTTTCCGTCTCTCGTTTAAAATGTCGAAAAAACCACTCTCACGTTATCGAACATAGTAAAATTAATCGAGTTAAAGCAGTGTGAGAATCTTTCAGTGAAGGAACTCATAGTGAAATTTAAGTGTTGAAAAACGAAAGTTTATGAGGCAGTAAAAAAGACAGACAAACTAATGGAGCAGTGGGCGAGTTGTGAACTACAAAAATGTTCCCCTGTGTCCAATACTGAGCTTTTGGATTTGACTTCGAGAGCCTTACGGAATAAAAAAACAATAACCAATACCTAATTTTTTTCAAAAAATATAATTATTATTAATCTATACTGGTTAAAAATAAATATGTAATAAAATATAAATAAATAAGTATGAATATACAATTTAATTGAAAATATGAATTGTTTTATGTATGTACTGGTTTAAAATAAATAATCTTTAGTTTAATTCAATTAAATTTTTTTGAACACCGCCAAAACAGAAACCCCATTAACATGGAAAAGTTACGTGGTTCCAATCGATATATTGACTTTTCTGGTTTTTTGCTCATAACATGTACAAAGCTTATCAAAAACTTAAATGTTTTACAATTTTTCATAACATATAATTTTGTGTACCTATATATATAAATAGAATAAAATGCTTTATTTTATGTTTTTAAACATTCCTTTATCAAATAAATAAAAATTTATAAATGATAGGTATATAATAAAAATATGATTTTTAATTTCTTATTGACATAAAAGTAAACACATAACTATTTAGATAAATGTATTTTAGAAATAGCATATAGATTATAGTTACATTTAATGTTTAAAAAGGCCATTTTAAGATTAATATTCAATTATAATGAACTCTATGTATAGTCATTTGAATAAAATATAAAAACATTTAACAAAGGAAATAACATATTTTCAAATATTTACTGTAATAGAAATAAAATATATATTATTTTCACAAAAGGTAAATAATAGGTTAAAAAAAAATTAGGTACTGTGAACACCCTTCATTGCATAATGCATATTGTGTGCATCAAACTATTAGTTATCTTTTTTTAAATACTAATTGTAATTGGTTATAACACGTATGATTTGGAACATTCCAAATTAGATACATAAAAATGTTCAATTATTTAAAAAAAGTAGTTTCAAAATAATTTTCGGAGAACCATGAGGCCCCCTGAGCTTTGAGTCCTAAAGGCCTTGGCCTGCTTTGCCCTTTGATAGCCATGGCACTAGTATCTAGCCATATACGGCAGCCAACAGTGCAAATACACCTAAGACATATCATATATCTTTGAATATCCGTAATACTTCTCCCATTCTATTCATATAATATGTAAGACCATAAATACATTTAAATAATACAATATTAATTAAGTTCTTTAATAGTCTTATAATAATGCATACTGTACCATTTAGGTTAATGGAAATTGAAGACAACAATAACACATTTAAAAATTAATAGAAAACATTATGACCCTTATAAAATACAAAATACTTACAGTTTGTAAATATTAATTAGAGAATAATGCTAATGCTCGTGTATAGTCAGTTTAAAATAATAGTCTTCGAACATACATATTTTTTTTGTTTTCAAAATAAACGAGTAAGCCATTTTGTGAGAACCGACTTTACAAAACGATCGAATTAATAATATACTTCTATCCCAAAGGCGATTAATTAAACTACAAAATAATTAATTTACAGTCAGCATTTATAATAATACTTTAAAGTCAGCAATTTCAAACAAAATTCAAAGCAAATCATGATTAAATACCATTTTCTTGTTTTTTTTTTTTTTTTTCATAAGTACACTGTAGATTTACAGATCAGTTTCACTCTTTGTTTTAAGATTGTATTAAGAAATTAAAACTAAGTCTTCCCTTCATATTTTATAATCAATTAAGAAGCTACTTAAGTTATAAATTCTATAAAATCTATGACGATGATTTCAACTAATACATATTGAATAAAGACAATATTTTATTAGACACCATTTCTCAAGAGTTATTAACAATGTAACATACCTACTTGATAAGACAACACCTATTCTGGCAGTAGGTAGGAAGTTAATATTTTGAATACATAAATGTATATAGATACTTTGTTACCTCATTTATATATTTATATGTTCAGGTAAGCTTTTTTCTTCACTGATCTATCATAAATTTCTATAAACAGAATTATAACTCCATACATCATGTATGTTGATTCAATTAATCATCAACATTCAGTTACTAATTTAATGAAAATAAAAATTTTCTGAACAAAATTTAATTATGTTCGTGCATCTACTAATAAAAAAAGTTAAGCATAATCATTAATCGTACATGTGTATCATATGATAATTAATACACTAACACCATACTACATACGTCATAGAAATAAAATACATTTGTTTTCAAATTAAATATCTGGTGTTTGGAAAATTAAAAAAAAAATATAAAAAATAATTTTATCATAAAAAAGTTAAAATAATTGTATGGAAGATTTTCGATATAAAATCAATATTATTTATCAAGCTGTTTTCAAGACATTATATGAATAACAATGTATCATTCAATAATTTCACCTAAAACGTATAAAAATAATAGAAAATTATCTTTTAAAATAAAGAAAAATAGATGAATCATATGAGAATATTATTATGAAATAATTAAATAATTAACGAAATATTTTTTTTAAATATAGGTAAATAAATTACCAACTGTTGCCATCGAAATTATCGAAATTATAAAAATTATATTTTGTTATAATTGATAAAAATTATATTATTTTTTTATATATATTACTATATATAGTATATATATATATTACTTACCTGACCGCTTTGCCTATTTTTAGCCTGCACATTTTTATTAATATGGATTTTGTCGGAGTTAATGGTAAGTTCTTCGGCTTTGCTTTAGAAGCAATGGCATAACCTATTATTGTCAATGCTTTTTAGTTTCAATGTACACAACTAATTAAAATGATCATGTAACATTTTGATATTTATACATTTATATATAAATGATTGTTTAATTGTTACAATTGTGTATTTTTAATTTAATAAATATCCATAATTATTAGGTAGGTATATTTAATTTATAGGTAATTTAAATTTTAAAAAGCAACTACGTTAAAGACTAAAAAAATTACAAAAACCATGAATAAAAAATAAATATAATAATTATCACTTATGACACAATTATATAACTTTTATCATAAAGAAAACAATCAATTTAATAAAATAAAATAAGGTTTCCTAACCTGTAATGTCTAAGTAAAAATGTTATAATCTATAAAAATATATATTTTTTAATCAAGTTATCACATAGATAACCATAAACACGAACTTAGTCATAGCCATTGCTCATGAACGGAGAAAAAATGTTTTATTGTTAAAATTGTTAGAAAAATGATTACTAAAATATGAATGAATACATGTTTAGTGCTTTATTCTAAGTTTAAAAAAAAGTTATTTTTTGAATAACTGATTGTATTTTTAATTGGTAAAAACTGATAAAATGGTTCTGGTATTTCTAATTAGTAATCTCATCTACTTATTTTTATCAGTGATTTCACATTTTAATTAAATAGATAATTATATATATACATATATCATCTACACAAATAATAACTAAGTTTTGTAGTAGCAATTATTTTGTAATCTTAACTAATCATATTACAAAATCTTCAGATTAAGTTAAAAATAAAATTGAGAATAGTTTGAAACAAATAAATTAGCTGATATAGTTTCAAAAGTATAAAATTTAATTGAAAAATGTGATTCAATAATTTACAACAATTGCCTTATCACTTGAATTTTTAGTAAAAAATATTTATTGTTCTGGCATATAAAATTGAACAGCGAAATCTTCTACTTCTTTTGTTAAGGCTTTGACACGATCAACAAATACTGGATCTTGTGTAAGAGTGGATTTGAAATTTACTAATTTGGGACCAGACACTTTTTGTGTGTCTAAAGCCAAATTCAAACCTAAAACAACACAGTTGATTCATATAAATTCATTAAAGAAAATTAATATAATTTAAAAATAATACCTTTGTGTATTAATTCAGCGACTCTAACAATATCTTGTTCTTTCATTCCACGTGTAGTTAGGGCTGGTGTACCCAAACGGATACCATAGGGATTCATGGCACTTTTGTCACCAGGAACTGAGGTTTAAAAATCAATTAGTAACAGATTTATATTAATTTAAAATATTTAAATAACATGAAATTAATTACCAGTGTTCTTATTACAAACAATTTCTACAGTTTGTAATGTAAATTCTGCTTTAGATCCAGTCAAATTAATAGGTCGTAGATCGACTAATAACATATGCACATCAGTTCCATCAGATGATATTTTATAACCTAATTGTTTAAGTGATTCAGCTAACTGTTTGGCATTGCTCAAAACTCTTTTTTGATATTCTTTAAACTCTGGTGTAGTAGCCAAACGCATAGCAGCAGCAATTCCTGCTATGGCATTATTGTGCGGTCCACCCTGAAATCCTGGGAAAACTGCAGCATTTACACGATCTTCCAAATCATACATAATTTTTTCCCCCGATTTTGTCACTGACCTAACACCTATAAAACAAATATATAAATTTCATACTTTAAAAATTAATACAGTTTATAACAAAACTAACCTTTACGATAAAATATAACTCCAGCACGAGGACCTCTCAGTGTTTTATGAGTAGTGGAAGTAACAACATCAGCATATTCAAAAGGCGAGGGGATAACACCTGCAGCAACTAAACCACTGATATGTGACATATCAGCCATCAAATATGAATCATTAGCTTGAGCTATTGATTTAAACCGTTTGTAATCTAAGGTTCTTGGGTAAGAAGTAACACCTATAAATATTAATATATATAAATATATAAGTATATTGAAATAATTGTTTTACATATTAATAATTATATACAAACCAGCAATGATAATATCAGGCTTAAAGTTCTTAGCAGACTTTTCTAACTCATCATAATCAATCAAACCAGTTTGCATGTTTACATGATATGGCAAAGTTTCAAAAAATATTGATGCTGCGGATAATCTTTTTTTTTGAGCCATGAGACCATGACTGATATGACCACCATCTGGTAAATCTAAACCTACAAAAATAAATAGGGATATGTATTAATTGTTTAAAAAGTTTAGAATACTACAGTATTACAATGACCCATTTATAATAAAATATTATTTTATTTCACAACCCCTAGTTTTACTTTAAAACTTAATTAACTGATTCTTTTCATATTTATGATTTACGTATAGTTTAATTGTCAAATTTAGTGTAGTAGTAAAAAAATTACATAAATTTGTAAATACATTAAAGTTACCCATAATTCGTCCTTTGCCACTGCCAATAAGGGCAGTATAGGCTTCTACATTAGCAGGTGATCCAGAATAGGGCTGAACATTGACACCCCAAAGATTAGGATCTAAAGAAAATGTTTCAAGACATCTCTTTTGGCACAAAACTTCAATCTCGTCAATTACTTGATTGCCTCCATAGTACCTACAAAATAATGAAATATAAGTTATACAGTGATATAAAATATAATGCTTTTCTGTTACCTTGCACCGGGTAAACCTTCTGAATATTTGTTAGTTAAACAAGATCCTAGACATTGCAAAACAGATACAGAAGTAAAATTTTCTGATGCTATTAATTCAAGCCCTTTTTTTTGGCGTTGAGATTCACGATTGACTAATGCATATAGTTCAGGATCAGCTATTTCCAAAGGAAGACTTAATTTTGGATCTGTCATTTTTGCATCAATTCCATTTTGTTCAGTTTTTATCGCAATGCTGGCCATTTTTACAATGCTAAAAAAATGAATTTGATTAAAACTGTAATACTTACTAGTAATAGAAATACTATTCATCTGAAACTATGGCATGCTCACAAAAAGTTCACTACCAAATAAACAATTGTAAGACTTAGAAATATTGTAAATTATGAATAATACATATACATATATAATATATAATATACATTATACTATTATACATGTCCAACATAATTTAACGTTGTTACTTGCTACAGTGAAATGTTAATAAAAACACATAACAAAAAGTTATTATTTACAACTAATAAATGTCAAATGATAATACTTCATAAAAAATAATTTTATGAAAAACACAATCTACAATCATCTTACTTGTTTTTGAAATGTGGCTGTTGAGGACTAACCAAGGAACGTAATACTGGGCGCAAATGCATTTTATTTGAATATATCTTAATTTAAATATTGAAAATTGTAACTACTCGAGGCGGTAGCTTTACTTTAAAATTAACCCGTCAGAGATTGTGTCAAATATTGTTTGAAGTTCAAACGTTTCAAAAAGTCATCAACGAAATTATCAAATTATAATAAATAAACGACATTGACAGAAAATACAATTAGATGCTTACCTCGATGTACCACACGCGGAAACTGCGAGATTTAAAGATTATGAATCAGACGTGTTCCACGATTAAATGTTAAACGAAAGTGACCGAATAAATTGCAGAGCCACCTGTTATATAACATGCGATAACAATAAGAATCAACTATAGACTTTGATTTCGTAGAAAATCGACGCGGGATACTTCTCCGCCTGTGCCTTAACTGTACCAATGAGTAAATCGTAGTAATTATAAGTTTAATTTTTTAATTTTTTTTCCGAACAGATAATTTTAAATTACGCTGTAATGAACGCGATAACGATTCAATACAACTTGCGTACGACTCCTGTGTGTACTGTGTAACGAGTGCGTGCGTACGTCGCGGGCAATAGAGATTAGGGTATTACATCACGTGCTCTAACCTGTCTAACCTAACTTCGACGGGATCGGGGATCAAGAGCAATATGGTTTTTCGCGCCTTTATCGGTTGATGCAAGACGTGACTCCATCCACGATGTTATCAATCATGTAAATTCAGTGGCCTGTGCAACGTCCGCAACTTCTACAACACGACAATTATTGAATCGCTGTGACGTTTCCGACGTATGATAGCTGCTGAACAATTATGACCACGTTCGTTTATTCGTACTCGTTAAACCCGTTCCGTCGATCTTTGTGTTACGATCTTGCGGATCGCGTTATCAACGCAAAGTTCGGAGTCGGCAGCCGCGGTGCAATTTGATTACACGATTTGGTAGCCGGGTGGGGAGGAGTTTACTCCTCGTGATTGTACTCTCTCAAACAGGTGGGACAACGACTCATTACATGTATGTACTTGGTTTGGGGTACCTATATGGCTATACAATAACTTCATGCGTATACATCATAATATTATATTTATAATATGCCTTCATGACCGCATAATATTATGTTCTATAATTTATAAGTAAATATATTGTGTATATATTATTACGTTTTACCTGTTATTTGACCGTGAACATAAAAGACACGATACTCATGAAATAACAACAAATTTTATTAATAACGCAAATAATCACTCGTATTACAGTCGTATGTAAAAATGTTTAAAGGATTGCAAATATAATATATGTAAATCGTAAATGTAAGTGTTGGAAAAAACCACAAATATACATACCTGGTAGGGATATATCGATACTTGTTTCACTTTGTTAGAAAACTGGATTTTATAATATATGTATATATATATATATATGAGTACACGAATTCAACTTTACAATATACATCCCTGATATTTATTTTGATGTTATTAAAGTATTTGAAATATCGATTTGATAATCTCTTAAAATCATTATACTCGTAATTGGAAACATGTACCATACCTACCTGCGTAGGAATACATTTACTTTACGGTATTTGAACACCTTAACGAACGCGATAAATGGATTTTTAATGTTGATGACTTTAAGTATACTTACTTAAAAATTAAAGACAGGTATCTAAGTAGATAATTTTTTTAGAAATAATTGTTTTTCATTTCAAAATCTTTTGGCAAATAAAAGCACACGGGTAAAAACGTAATTGTGTAAATAAATTTAAAAGAAATAAATAGACAAATGCACATTTTTAAATGTATTTTAGAGAAGGATCAAGGAATTTTATTTGCGTTTATGTAATGTTGTATTAGTTCATTGACTTGCAAGAGTAGGTACCTACGTCTTAAGTATATGGTTGCTAACGGCCAGACTTTTTAGAAATAAAACATAATATAACATTTTGCATAAAAAAATTGGTATTTATATATAATACTGCTAATCTATTATCGAATAATAATAATAATAATTCTGATAAAATCGAATTTCAAGGAAACTCAACATTTGTATGTGATTTGAGCGATTTAAACACCATGAAATTATTTAAAAAAAAATGTATTTATAGGTTCAATGTATACTAATATTTAAAAAGAATTGAGTTAACTTTTCGTAATAAGTTGAAAAGTTGAGATACTTTTATATCAAGTATCCTTATCCGTTTTGATTTTTTCGAAAAAATCACAAAATATAAAATTTTTCAAGACCCAGAACTTTTCCTTGGAGGTTTCTTCGATAAAAAATAAATCTATTTCAATTTTATATTAAACCCAACCGCAACCATTTAACTATGTATCACTGTAATATATATTTATGGGGAATGTCGGTATTGCAGGCATATTTAACATCAAATGTCTACACTATACCAGGCACGGACACAGAATACAATTTCGGGGGTGGGGGGGTTTACAAAATATAGCAATACAAATTGTACAGAAACATAATAAAACAATTTCTTCCTATTTACTCATTATTTTTAATGTGACAATTATCATGCTAAATATTCAAACTTTATGTATGTCATTTGTTCAGTGTTTAGAAGTAAGTATATTTAGGAAATAGAAATATTAGGAATAATAATATTAATAATAATAAATTAAACTTTAAATAATATGTATTACGAACGTCGAACAGAACAGAAATGTATTTGATTATTATATGCACATGCAATTACCTAGGTACTCGTATATTAAACTTTTAAGTAGATGGAAGAAACAAACAATTTATATATTTTATGTAAAAAAAATACAAACTAAAGTATAAAATCCCATTTTTGTGGTAACATAGCAAATCTATCGATAATTTCTTCCACATTTAAATCAAAATTTCGGTATATGTTTAGTAAAGCCAATCCAGTAAGTCTCGTTTCTCCCATATTGTTTCGTAAGTATATTTTGAGTCTCCGTAGAGTTGAGAATGACCGATCAGCAGTAGCAGTTGTAACAGGAAATGTGGCCAAAATTGTCAAAAGACTGAATGTTTGGGAAAAAATCATATGTCATTGCAGACAAAGTAGTCAATGATGTAGTTGGACGGTCTCTATCAGATACATTTTTCCATTTAGTTAGCCATATTTTAATTTCTGCGTCAAATGTTTAATAATCAGGTAAAATGTCTTTATAAAAAAGCGCTACCTCTTGAAAATCTTTTATATCAGTTGTATTTTTAAGAAAATTTGGAATAAGTGATTGTAGTTTAGCCATTACATGATGATGATTAGTAAATCTATCTTGTAATTGACAAATAAAATGATCTAAAAAAGGTAAAAATATTGATCTTTTATAATACTGTTCCAGAGTATCTGATGGAATATTGTTACGCGCAGTTTGTCGACCTACAGTTCTTGGTATCTCGATAATTCCTTCTAACATAGAGTCTTCTGAATTAGAAACATTTGTTTAAACTCTTCATTGCCATTTTCTCAAATTTCTTTAAATATTTGACATAGATCTGTTACTCGCTCATAACAATATGACAAATCAATATTTACTTTTTGTAGTGCTATAGATAGTGATAAAGTACAAAAAAAACTTCTCAATCACATGTAAAGCTGTGATAAAAACTGAGTTATTAATGGAATTTAAAAGCTGAAAAGCTGTACGTGATGTTTCTTCATTTGAACACTCTTCTAATTTTTTTAATGCATAATAAATAGCGTTATATAATTCTTTAAATCGAATTAAGCTTTCATGTCGATCTATCCATCGCATTTCACACATTTTTATTAGAGTTTTTGTCCGACTTTGTGGGGCATATTCATTAATATATTCAATCAGTGTTTTTGTTCTTTGCGATAAAGCTCGGAAAAATGTTATTACTGAAGATACAGTTCCAATACAGTTCCTAATTGATACGATTTTACATGAACTTCCTACAGCCAAATTCAAAGAATGAGAAGCGCAATTCACATAAAGCGCACGTGGAAAAGCCTCTAAAAGATAAAAATTAAAAATTAAACTATAAAACTGTGTAGGTAGGTATCTAGTGTTAGGTACCTACATATTATGTTAATTTAATTTAAAATTTAAAAATTCTAAACAAAATTTCCCTTTAAATTAATTTATTCATTTTCCAAATAATATAATATAAATTATATTTTACCTTTGATGTATTACTGAACGCCATTGAATTGCCCACTCATCGATGCCGCGCCAACATAGCCTTGTCCTACAAGAAATTGTTTTTCAAGTCCGAATTTCTCTAGCAACTGAAGTATAGAAGTAGATACTCCTTTACCAGTCATATCATGAACAATTGAAAATTCAAGAAAATCTTCCATAATACAGTTTGACACACCGCAACGCACAGTGATCAGAAATACAAATTTAGGCGGACAAAAAAAAAAAAAAAAAAAGATTAAAAATTAGATATTTAGCATTTTATTTTATATCAGTATAATAAATGGAAAAAAGCTGGTAAGTGAGATGATGGTGGTACAAGTTCGTCCATCGTCCTTTCGGTCCTCGGACAAGATATTGGTGATGAATGTATTAAGTTTTAAAGAAATGATGACTCATTTCTTTAGTATAAAACGATTCTGAGTAAAGCTTCAGTGTAATATAATATATTATTATTTAAATACGGTTTACGTATTTTACGGTTATTTGTATAATTTTTTGGTGAGTTTTTTTGTAATTAAACCCTCATAAAATATTCAATTAGATATAACTCATTTAAACTTCAATTGTTATAACAATCATAACTCAATAGAAATAAACTTAAAAGAAATCAGACAATATCGAAAAAAATCGTATAATAATTTATTAAAGTGTGTATAAAAAAAAATCCTGACTAACGATTTTTGAACTTTTGTTAGGATAATTAGGTATGTATATGAGTAAGGTCATATTAAATTTTTAGAACTTTTAGTCAAATATTTAAAATTATATTACATAAAAACTTTCAAACAATTTGGTAAATTAAAAGTTCTATATTTAAGTCAAAAGTGCTATAATTGTTCTGAAAATGTTGTCCAATATAAAAAAGTATGTATTTGATATTGGATAAAATTTTCAAGTTTCTAGCTTCAATACTTTTTGATTTATGACTAAATACCTAAAATCTGAACATTGAAAATCTCGTTTACGGCGGATTTTTACCGATTTTACCGTTTTTACTCAGTTTTTCGATCGTTATTCTTGATTACTGGAAAAACTATGGAGATTTTGGAAAAATGACCTCTCTAAAGTACTATCTCAGTTCGATTTCGGATCTAAAGAGTTGCTGGACGAAACTTTTGGACAAGGATTTCTATACGAAAAAGTGTTTACAGAAAAAAAAAAGAAAAAAAAAAAAATAAACATCATTGTAAAACCATAAGATCCTTCGCTTCACTCAGAATCTAAAAAATAAAAAAAATAAATAAACATCATTGTAAAACCATAAGATCTTTCGCTTCACTCAGAATCTAAAACATTTAATAGACATTGGGTTATTATAACAACGATAACCACTTTAAAACGCGATAACTTTAAAACGATTAAAGACAAAATCTACAATATCTATGGTTGATTAAGAATATCAATTCACTTCTTTGTCGATCACGTTCAGTGTGTTTGTTCAATTTTATGAAAGTTAAGTTATTATTTTAAAATGGACGTCAATACAAATGGTAAGTTAAATTTAAATTCATACATATTATTCTAATGGATTCATGGTGTATGTATATATTGCATCAATATCAAACGTTTTTTAGATTCTGAGTGAAGCGAAGGATCTTATGGTTTTACAATGATGTTTATTTTTTTATTTTTTATTTTTTTTTTATTTTTTTTTTCTGTTAACACTTTTTCGTATAGAAATCCTTGTCCAAAAGTTTCGTCCAGCAACTTTTTAGATTCGAAATTGAACTGAGATGGTACTTTATAGAGGTCATTTTTCCAAAATCTCCATAGTTTTTCCAGTAATCAAGAATAACGATCGAAAAACTGAGTAAAACCGGTAAAATCGGTAAAAATCCGCCGTAAACGAGATTTTCACTGTTCAGATTTGAGGTATTTAGTCATAAATCAAAAAGTATTGAAGCTAGAAACTTGAAAATTTTATCCAATATCAAATACATACTTTTTTATATTGGACAAAATTTTCAGAACAATTAAAGCACTTTTGACTTAAATATAGAACTTTTAATTTACCAATTTGTTTGAAAGTTTTTATGTAATATAATTTTAAATATTTGACTAAAAGTTCTGAAAATTTAATATGACCTTACTCATATACATACCTAATTATCCTAACAAAAGTTCAAAAATCGTTAGTCAGGATTTTTTTTTATACACACTTTAATAAATTATTATACGATTTTTTTCGATATTGTCTGATTTCTTTTAAGTTTATTTCTAATGAGTTATAATTGTTATAACAATTGAAGTTTAAATGAGTTATATCTAATTGAATATTTTATTACAAAAATTACAAAAAAACTCACCAAAAATTATACAAATAACCGTAAAATACGTAAACAGTATTTAAATAATAATATATTATATTACACTGAAGCTTTGTTCAGAATCGTTTTATACTAAAGAAATGAGTCATCATTTCTTTAAAACTTAATACATTC
This sequence comes from Therioaphis trifolii, assembly GCA_027580255.1. Taxonomy (NCBI): domain Eukaryota; kingdom Metazoa; phylum Arthropoda; class Insecta; order Hemiptera; family Aphididae; genus Therioaphis; species Therioaphis trifolii. The sequence continues at coordinate 111,311,387 of CM050404.1, read as the reverse complement.
ATCACCAATATCTTGTCCGAGGACCGAAGGGACGATGGACGAACTTGTACCACCATCATCTCACTTACCAGCTTTTTTTAGTAGTGGTTTTACATTTTGAAATACATTATATAAGAAGAGATCTAAAATGATCATAAATAAATATATAAGTATTACTCAAAAACTTCTTAGCTTTTCAATGACATAATTTTTATCTGCGTCGAGTTGCGTCTATGTTTAACATATCTGTTATTAGATTAACATCTAAAATTAATTTAAAATCACTAGATGAAGATATTAGGGCACTAAAAATTGTTGAGGTAGACACAAATAGTGACTCTGATAGTAACGGTGACAGTGACAGTGACAGTGACAGTGTCAATGAAGATGACTTAAGTGTAGTCGGTTCACTCGTGTGGTCTCGTCTCGTCTCGTCTCGTCTCGCCTCGCCTCGTGCGCGCTCCACTCCGAGTCGGTAATTTGGTCGCGAGTAAAAAGACCACGAGACACGATTTTGTACAACCGCTATGCCGGCTACTCACGATCAGTTTTAACTGACAGTCAAAACTGTTCAGTAAAAAGTGTCAGTTAAAACTGACGCCCTTTGTGTACATACACGTTCATTTTTAACTGAAAACAAACATCATTTTTTCATTTGGTTGTGCTGTGTTGTTGTGCTTTCAAGATGCTATCTGATGATGATGTTATTGCCGTATTTGCATTGTTATTAATTTTGAAAAATAAAAAAAAAACAAAATAAACGTAAAGAGTGGTTGAAAAAAAGGAACGTTTATTCTCATGTAAACTTATTAACGGAACTAAAAGTTGTTCCAAAGGATTGGCACAACTATCTAGAAACAACTGAGTCACGAGACTACACGAGAGTGTAGACTGTGCATTCGTGCACTGCCTCGCCTCGCGTTATCCCGACAAGACTATAATCGACGAAGCGACCTCACGAGAGTGGAGCTAACATAAAGCATAGTCGGCGCGCACACTGCAACGCGGTAAGAATATCGCGGCGCGGTGATCACAAATACCGCGGCCGTATAGTACCGATTTTCACCGCCACCGCGACGCGGTAAATCTAAAGCCGCGTACACACTTGTAACATTCTTGCGTATCGTAACGCTGTATCGTAACTCCGTACTGTTACGTGTTACGTGTCAAGCCGCGTACACAACATTCTTGCGTATCGTAACACCGTATCGTAACTTTGTCGCGTAACAACAACTCATGTGTGGACGTAAAGGCGTAAAGTTGACACGCGACGGAGTCACGCCGCGTTCCACCAGTTGTCGGTACATTTTGATCGCATCAAAAGATGTTGCTAGGCGGGGTTACGAATAGTGTGGACGTGATTGCGTAACATTAATTCAAGTATACGTCAGTGACGCTTAAAATTTCGTTTGTATAACTAGTACATGTAATTGCATTAACTGTATAATTCGTTTTTATTTTAAAATTTAAATAAAATTTCGATATGAAGTGGAACGAACAAAATACTATACAATTCATCGAAATTTATCAAAACAAACAAATACTGTGGAATGCAAAACATCCTCTGCATTACAATAAAATTAAAAGGCATGATGCTTGGGAAGACGTGGCCAGAGAAATTGGTTTTACATCCGATGAGTGTAAAAAAAAAATGAACGGTCTATTATCAGCAATGAGACGTGAAAAAGCAAAAATTAAAAAAAGTTCAGGAACAGGAAAAGGTAAGTAAAATGTATGTGAAAACGTTGATTTTTGTTTAAAGTAACAATTATATTTTTTTTAGGCGCAGACGAAATATATAAAAGTGGTTGGTATGCGTACAACAGTATGAAGTTTCTTTGGGATAAGGATATACCTTGTCAAACGAGTTCAGTGAGTATAAATAGGATACATTTAATGATATTAATTTAAGTTAAAGTTAATTTTAGAATCAAGTATTTATAATAATGACAAATAATTAAAAGATGTATTAATCACTATTACTAAAATAATATAAAAGTAATTAAATATATCTTAATCAGGTATTGATAAAAATATTTCATAAGTGAATTTGTAAATTAAATTAAAGGTTTTATAATTATTTTACCACACAAAAAAAGAATGAAAACTATTAATACCATCGTTTAAAAATAAATGACATACTTAACTAGTATACTAATTATAACCACAAATATATAAATTATTGAATTTATTAACACATTTATATGTTAATAATATTTAATCTGATGAGACATGAAGATTACTATTGACTAAAAGCTAAAATACTTAATAACTATTATCTAAGTACCTACTAAAGGTTAGTGACCACCATTTTTGTTGTTCAGATATAATTTATATTAAATGAAAAGTTAATATTGATTTTCTTTAGGTTCTAGAAAAATATTATTAACGTATCTTGTTTTATTTATTTTACATTTTATTATTTCATAAATCATTATTGTTGTGAATATTCATTTTGCCAGTCTATTTTCCCTTCCTTGATAAAATAATCGGCTAATTCTTCTCGGATTTCTTTTGCTGCTGAACATGATTTACGAGGAATGATTTTTAGTGGAAGTAGAAATGTTCTTTTATCATAGTCTTCATTTCTCCATGAGCCATTGACTATCTCTTCATTCACAATAGAGTCCATACTTCCTGAGTTCCTGGTGGTGAATAAATATTTGAAGATGTAGGATTTCTTCGTAAATAATTATGAAGATGAATTACTGCTTTAACAATTAATTGTACTTTCTGTGGCTCCAACAAGAGTGGTTTTCGAAGTACCCGAAATATAGAAGAACTGATTCCAAAGGCATTTTCCACTACTCGTCGAGCTCTTGAAAGCCTATAATTAAATATCATATCACGAGAACCTTTTGGATGTATACCCGAAAATACTTTTATTAAGTTTTCACTAAGAGCAAATGCTTCATCTCCAATAAAGAAATAAGGAATATCTCTTTCTCTATTATTTAATGGTTCAGGTTTTGGAAAATGAAGTTGTTTTTTTTTAATTTTTTTGAATAAAGTTGAATTTTTGAATATTCCTCCGTCTGAAATCCTCCCTTGGCAGCCAATGTCAACGTACAAAAAATTATATTTTACATCCACTAAAGCAAATAGAACGATACTAAATGAATTTTTATAATTAAAATATTCACTACCACTGTTAATAGGAGCTTGCAGAATTATGTGTTTGCCATCTAATGAACCTAGACAGTGAGGGAAATTCCAATTTTCTTTAAATTGTTTTTCAATATCTAACCAACCTTTTTCTGCTGAAGTTATCTGAAAAAAATGTTATATAGAGTATAAAAATAATAAATTTAATTAATATTATATTTTTATTTTCACTGAATTTTAAGAGGAGTAGTGATATATTATATGTGATATTTATAGTTTTGATTGGTGTTTGAAATTTTTTATATAAATATTTTATTATATAATTGATTTTAAACAATTCATCAGTCTGAATATAAATTGTAAAAATTTTTATTATATAAAAATGAATAATTTATAGCAAATACTTATATATACAGATACCGGAAGAAAAAGAAATGGATATACAAGAAACCCAAGTTACAGAATATATAGAAAGTGATGTATTTGTCACACCTTCTCCAAGCTCACCTCTATCACCACCACCTCTAATATCACCTTCTCCAAGCTTATCTTTACCATCTTCAAAAAAAAGAAAAAAGCCCGAAGATGTTCGATTAGAAAAAGTTTTTGAACTTTTAATTGCTTCTGCTACAAATTCTGTTAATGACGAATCACAAGATTTTGGAAATTTTGTTGCGAAAAAATTGAGAAAATACCCTGCCAAAACACAAAGTGCAATTCAAAATGCTATTTTGGGTATTTTCCTGAATGCAGATAATGGACTATACGAATAACCAGCGTACACTTATAATTATCCTTTAACCCACCCTACCTGCTCAACAAGTTCAAACACGTCTCAGGTTTCTAATTTGTCATCTCCATGCACTACTCCAACTCCGGAATCTTTTCAAGCTCCTTCAACTCTAATTGATAACGAAGAGTTAGTAGATTTCTAAATTTTAAATTAATACTGTTCTACTTATAGTTTATACTCTATGCTTAATTTAATGTTTTAATTTTAAAAAGTCAGTATTTTTTTTTTTTTATGTTTTAAGGATCACACTTTTTAGTTAACAATAAGGTACAAGTATATTGTATAGAAATAAAACGTTTTGTATGTGTATTTACCTGTATATTTTCTCTTAGTGCTTCGACTAAAGCTTCACACACTTCGGGTACTATTTGACTAATGGCTTGTTTCAATATTCTTAAAAGATATTGCAAACTACTATATTGATCGCCAGTTGCTAAAAAGCGTAATGTTAATGATAGTCTTTCTTGAACACTTATAGCTTTTCTCATAAAAGTATCCTGTTTGGTGATTTTTGGACCAATTAAATTTATCAAATACTCGAAGTCAATTGGTGACATTCTTGTAAAATTTTTGTATTGCCCACTAATTTCTTGAAATTTTAAATCATCTAATAATGTGTTGCTATTTGCCGTTTGCTCATTTCTTCTTGTGTACAAATGTGTCTGCCACCATCTTCTTTGTTTCGATTGTTTTTTATTTTTAAGATGCTAAATGAATATATATATATAAATATGCTCCTGCACTAATTTGTAAATTACTCATAGTTAAAAAAAATTGAACTAAAATATTAAAAACACTATACTTTTATAAAAACTATTACTACCTATTACAAAGAACCTCGGTAAGTAAATTTATTATTGAAAGTAGTGTAAGTATAGTCCTTTCGAGAATATATCTGATCGGAAACTGATGGGACGCTACGCAACATACAATTATTGCAACTTCGCAACATCGCAACATGCCAATAATGATCTCGCTGTATCGTATAACAGCTTTTGATGCGATTAAAATTTACCGATAACTGGTGGAACGCGGCGTAACTCCGTCGCGTGTCAACTTTTGCTACGCGACGATGTTGCGCCTTTACGTCCACACATGAGTTGTTGTTACGCGACAAAGTTACGATACGCAAGAATGTTACAAGTGTGTACGCGGCTTAAGATTCAACACTGCTTATAGTATGTAGTTGTATATTATATACAACTATATTACATTGTATATACTAAGTATATACAATATAATATACAGGAGCGTGCCTTGGGGGGGGATGTTCAAACCCCCCCGAAAAATTAAAATAATTGTTAATAGTATAATATATATTAAAATAGGTACGTGTCAGTAAAAATATTGACCCCCCCCCCCCCCCCCCGAAAAAATTCTAGGTACGCCCCTGATAATATATATATATGTAGATAGTATACTACAGTAGTATGTACTATGTATGATATGCTCATGTAGTTACTGTCGTAGCGTGTCTAGGGGGAGGGGTGTTAAATCACCCCCCCAGAAATTTTATATATATGCCAAAATTATTATCATACCTAGTTAAATAAATAATTTTGATACTTGTGCTAATAAAAATATTGAACCCCACCCCGGAAAAAATTTCTACGAACACCCCTGGTTACTGTAGTTACTACTTACTACTAGTGCTACTGTACTTACAAGGTTTCAAATATTATTTTAAATATTGTCATTTTAGTTGATAATGTATGTAAACTATAATTTATATAGAATATAATACGTTAGATTATATGTAACAATATTATAATTTTTCAAATTATTCATTTGATATTATATTTTAGATTCTGAGTGAAGCGAAGGATCTTATGGTTTTACAATGATGTTTATTTTTTTTTTTTTTTCTTTTTTTTTTTTTTTTTTCTTTTTTTTTTTCTGTAAACACTTTTTCGTATAGAAATCCTTGTCCAAAAGTTTCGTCCAGCAACTCTTTAGATTCGAAATTGAACTGAGATGGTACTTTAGAGAGGTCATTTTTCCAAAATCTTCATAGTTTTTCCAGTAATCAAGAATAACGATCGAAAAACTGAGTAAAAACGGTAAAATCGGTAAAAATCCACCGTAAACGAGATTTTCACTGTTCAGATTTTAGGTATTTAGTCATAAATCGAAAAGTATTGAAGCTAGAAACTTGAAAATTTTATCTACTATCAAATACATACTTTTTTATATTGGACAAAATTTTCAGAACAATTAAAGCACTTTTGACTTAAATATAGAACTTTTAATTTACCAAATTGTTTGAAAGTTTTTATGTAATATAATTTTAAATATTTGACAAAAAGTTCTGAAAATTTAATATGACCTTACTCATATACCTACCTAATTATCCTAACAAAAGTTCAAAAATCGTTAGTCAGGATTTTTTTTTATACACACATTAATAAATTATTATACGATTTTTTTCGATATTGTCTGATTTCTTTTAAGTTTATTTCTAATGAGTTAAAATTGTTATAATAATTGAAATTTAAATGAGTTATATCTAATTGAATATTTTATGAGGGTTTAATTACAAAAAAACTCACCAAAAATTATACAAATAACCGTAAAATACGCAAACAGTATTTAAATAATAATATATTATATTACACTGAAGCTTTGCTCAGAATCGTTTTATACTAAAGAAATGAGTCATCATTTCTTTAAAACTTAATACATTCATCACCAATATCTTGTCCGAGGTTAGGTTAGGTGATCCCATGATAGAAAGTGCTATACACTCCTCACCATTATCTTGTCCGAGGAGCGAAGCGACGAAGGACGAACTTCCACCACCATTATCTTATCGGCTTTTTTTATTTTATAATCTAAATTTAGTTATAACACTTATAACTAACCACCGCCACTGTCAACGCCACCACTGCCGCCGCAGTGTGTGCGGGCTAGCAATATCCGTTACCGCCACCGCCACCGCCACCGCTACCGCCACCCCGGCAGTGTGCGCGGACCTTAATAAACAGAGAAAAACAGTCAACAGCTAATTATAAAAATATTTTATAATAATAGGTGTATAATAAATTAGACTTAATTTTCCAAGAAATTATTTCGGGGGGGTCGAACCCCAAACCCCCCTGTATACGTGCCTGTACTATACAGTTTAAAATATATAAAATCAGTGACGTATTTACGAGTTTTGTATTCAAACACCGCTTAGAACCAAACTAAATTATCCATAATATCATAAAATCTTTATGCCCGGAAATATAATTGAGAAAAGTGAAAAATAAACTCTCAAAGTACCATTTACATGCGATTTCCTATCTATATAGGTAGAGTTGAAAAATCTTATTGACAATATGTACTAAAAAATGTTAACTGAGTTTGTGGTATTACTTTTTTTATCGTTTATGATTTTGGATATATGTTTAAGAATTGATTTTTCGCTGAGTTAAGCAAAAAATGGAAGGAGGCTTATAGGACGATATGACGATGGAATATCGGGAGGTTTACCTGGTTTCGAAATTAAGATTATAATTGATACTTTCCAATGAAAAGGGAAATAGGAGAGTCTTAGAATTGAATTTAAAATATGAGTAAGACGTGTTAATGCTTTTTTTGATAATATTGTTGTGCCACTTCAGCGGTGATTAAGTCTATACTGGGTGATTTTTTGAGGGAAAAATAATTTATGTAATGTTGGACTTCGCCTAAATTTAATTGGTTAACTCGTAAATAAAAAAGTTTTAAGAAAAGTGAGTATAGGAATAAAGTATTTGAGAACATTATATTAAGTTCTAATTTATTAAGTAATTACTATTTTTATTTATTTTTTTTATGTATTAATATTAAAAATGATGAATTAGTTTTGAAACTGCATTATAAAAATAAAAATAATATTAAATACATATTAGATACAATTTTAGGTATGTTAAATTATGTTTTTTATTATAATTTAAACTTGTGATAAAAAAATTGATTAAAATTATTAAAAAAACTGTGGAAATTATTTTAGTCCTGTTTTTGTAATTTTTTTAATATGGTAACTCTGGTATAGACCAAGACACCGGTATAGTGTGATATTATTTAAATATAAAAAAAAATATAAATCATTGTTATCGGTAAACGACTAAGAGCGAAATTCAAGTAATTATTTATTATAAAAAATATAAAAAATGGAAAACCCTTATGATAAACAATTACGCTATTTTCATGCTTTAAGTTAAAAAGCCTAGTCACTATACATTGTAATGTATATAGTATACACTAGCTGCCATTATTAATAAACAACACGATTATTGTTTCTGATTTTTAAATTATAATTTGTACTTACAACCTTGGTACAGTACAAGTTGTTTAAGTTTAATACATAAATTATTATTATAATATTAGTAGATTTTGATAATTATCTTTTAATAATGAATGGATATTATGTGGGCGTTAATGTATTTGTGGTCAATATTGTAAAAGTGGCGTTAATAAGAATACTGTGAATCACACTATCATGGAAATAACTTACTCTGATATTGATATCCGATAGTTAAAGACAATTTACCCATAATAGTGATTTAATTATTAACGTCAATAGCCGGTAATTATGTAAATGTGTGAGTTTCATCGTTGACAATAAAAAACATCTATATTGTATATGCGTATAGGCTTCACTCATTTAGTAAATTCATTCCAATTAGCGGTTGATTCTATTGACCACAGATTAAATTAAACGAAACCGGCTGTACTTATAGTAGGTATTAAAAATGTAAATTATATGCTAACCATTCATAACATATTATACATTCGACCATAAACTATTTGAAGAATACAATTTGACAATGGTACAATGATTAATATCAGTTGGTATGTATCAATGTATTTAATCAGTTATTAAACATTACAAATAATTTATTATATCAAAATACTCGTTTTTTGGTGATAACTGAAAGAATTGCAACTGCTTATTTTAGAGAAGGTAATTTAAAACACGACAATATTTGACTACTTAAAATAACAATGTTTTTTTTATAAAGCTATATAAGTTAAGTGGTGTAACCAGAGCCGGATTAATGGAATTAGTGGTCCTGGGCTAATTTATTTTTGGGGGCCCTAATTGTACAAAAAAAGTATTTTCATAATAATATGCCAATTGATATTTATTAGTTAAATAAGAAAAATATTTTTTCTCAGACGGCAAATTTACATTACATAGTTTATTTATTAAAAAATACAATTTAATTAATTGTTAAAATATAAAATATATGGTAATAACACAAAAATACAAACAAATGATTATTTAAAACATTTTTTTCTAGATTTACTTGATGCAAAAGTATCTAAAACTTCATCAAATAAAAGTTTTTTACATATGTCATTTTCAATTGACATAATTGTTAATGCGTTCAACCTATCTTCAATCTGTGTAGATCTTAGTCGATTTTTAATTAGAGCCAACTTTGAGAATGGACGTTCTGCTTCACAATTTGTCAACGGTATAGTTAGGTATAATCTCAGTGCAATATATACATTTGGAAAAACATCAATTGTCGTTCATATAGAAGTTTTATTATAGCACCACAATTGTCAATATCTGTAGAAACTGTTTTGATATAATGATAATGAAATGTGATATTTTTGTTTTCAAGTTATCATCGAGATTATTATGTTAAAACTGAATACAGTTATTTAATGAATCAATATCTGGGTCATTATCAGTTTTAAAAATAACTAAAAATTTGAATTGAGAAAGAAAAAGATAATAAGAATTTAATCTTCTGTCAAGTTCAGAAATCAAATTATCTATAATAACAAAGAAAAGAATTGACTTCAAACTTTTTTTTCCCACATAAAATAGTTTGATTTTCACATCGTCTTTGTTTTCTTTTACCAAAGTCTTCATAGTTTTTTATAATTTTTGTACTTACAGTTTGAGTCAAATTATCATAATTTTCATAGTTATTTCTTTCGTGGTGTATAAATTGTCGTAAAGAACGAATTAGGTCACAATCAGACAATAAATCTAACCCAGGTTTCTGTAACTTTTCACTAACTTTATTAAATCTTTCTAAAATAGTTTGCCACAAGACACACATAAAAACCGTCTCAAATTTAAGACATTTTTTCATTATTGATTTTGCTTCTCTTCTTACAACAGATTTTTCTTCAGTATCATTATTTATGTTTTCGAAACAATTAAGAATATTATCATAATTAATAAATAATGCTCTCACAGATTCAAAATGACAACACCACCTAGTTTGACTTAAACTTTTAAGTCGAAGTAGTTTTTGATTATCATTTGGACTCAAATTCGTTGTTAAAACGGTTCACCTTCGAGGTGAAGAGGAAAAAAAAATTATATACCTAGTTTTTGCAATTATGAAAAAAAATTTAATGCTTCTTGACATGATTCAGTTGCACTGACACCAATTAAATTTAGCGAGTGACCTGCACAAAGAACAAACTGAGCGAATGCATTTTTTTGTTTAATATGAGCTTGTAACCCTTCATATTTTCCGGACATATTTGTGGCGTTATCAAATGACTGTCCACGGCAATTTTCTAAAGTATAAGCCTATAGCCCAGTTAGCCCCCCCTTAATCCGGCTCTGAGTGTAACATAACCAGCAGTTAGTAGGTCGAGTTATTTGGCAGCATCTTCTCGTTTTTTTTTTTTTAATTAAATTTTCAAAAATTTTAAATATTTAAATTTATAATAAAGAACCAAAACAGTCAAGCTGAGCAATATGTTTTTAGTATGTATATGTAAATCAATGCACGGTTGTTACTCAAACCAATGGTAAGATGGTCGTATAAGTACACCTTTTTTTTTAACGTCATATTATACTAATATATCTAATATTTTTTATAATTACAAATAAATTTAAGGCTAATTTTATTATAATTTTTTTAATATTATTGAGGTATTATTTGATTTATAAAATTTACTATTTGGAAAATATTGTAAATTAATTTACAACAAGTATATTTGCAAAGTGCTATATACTTAATACTGAATTAATCTACGCTCACTGGTTTAAAAAATTAATTAATCAATTATCATATTACATTACAGACTATATCAACATAGTTTGCCTATATATTATATGGGTATTATTTGCATTTTAAATAAAGTATTTACTAAGATTTATTCTATTTCTTTTGTACAAAGTCTAACACTTTGTTATTATATAGTTTTAAGTAGGTACAAATAATTGTCTTATTAGTATTCCTAATCCCTATAATGTAACTCTATCTGTTCTAAAATGAACAAATATTCAAAATTTCGTGATGATGCTCTGTTATAAAAATGTAATAAACCATTCTAAATAAATAAAAATTTTATAATGTGTTTATAAAAACTATACATACATAGAAATTTATAATGTTCCATAAGAAGATTAGTCGTATATTATTACGAAAAATAAACGGTAGGTACACTCATAGTTCATAAAGAATAAGCCGACAATACCTAGCTCTTACAATTCTTGCAACCATTAAAATCTAAGTAAAGCACCTGCGTCCTGCACGAATACAAAAAAGCGCTCATAAAGAAAAAACCAAACAAAATATATATAGCGATTGTCGACATCATCGAAAACAACAATAAATAATAAAAAACCGTTAAAAATAAATATATAGGTGTAATCCAAAACTTACGGAAACCTGAAAAAATGTCAAGATTCAAGTGGGAGAATAATCTTTTAAATAATATTTTAATGACAGTGACACCGATCTTCTTTGCAGTCGAAATAGATCATTTTTTTTTTTTTTTATGGATCAAAAAAGAAACATCGGCGACATCGGCCATTAGTTTACATTGATTTTATAATAACATAATACAATTTTTTAAATTAAATTATATAATTTGGATTTTCTTAAAAAATCTAAAACTTGGTAGGTGTTGTCAGCGTTTGGTCCGAGTGCCGCATCTAGGGAGTGTGGAATGTTTAATTTGTCAAGTTCCTATGTGTATTGGAGGCATTCGGTGAATATATGTTTGATCGAAAGTTCGATGGAGGTGCACAACGGTTTTTCGTCTTTTACCATGAGATGCCCATGTGTTGGGGCGAGTGTGGCCAATGCGGCTTGGATAATTTTATTCTCGTCAATGTTAATACATATCTTAGTAAATTGAAAACTTAACTCTCTTTGATAAGATGAAAACTGAAAATTGTTCGATGAAAATTGATACCGATATTTTTAAGTTGGGTAGAAGAATGAAAATGTACGAGTATACAGAAATAAATAATACATTTGGATTTTTATTAATCTTAGAAAAAGAGACGTTGTATAACGTTCATATTTAAAGGTAAAAATATTGTTGAATTATACAATTTAGACATAGATTTTGTAAACGAGTTAGTGCAGTTCAAAACTATTATTCAAGATTTTCCGTCAGAAAGTAAAAATATATTTACATCACGAATGAGAACACTCAAAACATATACTTTCCGAACATCGAAATCATTTAAGACTTATTTGCACTTTACTTTCTTCAAATGCAAGTGGCAAGAGATCGTTTTTTGTTTGAAAACGTGTAAAAATGTATTTGAGACCATCATAAATGCAAGAAAAAATGTCATATTTGTCAGTACTATGCATTGAATCTGATTTGGTTAAGGAAATGAAATGAGAAGAGCTGATATAGGAATTAGGAATTATTAAATCCAGAGAAAAATTTATTCAAAGAAAAATAAATAATATTTTTTTTTGTGTTTATTCAACCTTAATATTAAAAACCACTTAATAAGTAACCGTATTTCGAACCAAATTATTAATATTATATTTGTATTTTGAGACTGTTTTCCAATTATACTAAAAAATTATCTGGAAAACTATTCAGTGACATATTATTACATTTTTTAGTATAAATTGATTAATTATTACATCGAGTGTATTTTATTTTTTTTAACTTATACCATTGATTATAGAATACATTTATTTATAAATGTATTCTATAATCAATGCTTATACATTAAAATCGGGCAATTTTTTTTTTTTTTTTTTTTATCTTCTCAAAGTCTCATTGTTTTTTTGGTGGGTGAAGGGTGGAAAACATTATTTGTGGCATGGTGGAATTGGTCATTAATCTGGCACTGAGTCAGATCGGAAAAGAGTCAATTTTTCTGTATATCTTGAGTAGGGCATTTGCTGCTCTTCAGAATTTAATTGACCACAGTGGATGGTTCATTCATATAGTTGAATTGGTTTCAAAATCTTCCAAAGTAACGCAGTTTAACTTTTAGTTTAATAATACGTTCTGTAAATTTTATAACTGTGTACTCCCTTTTAGTTAAAAAGCTATCTCTTGATTGAGTTCGTCAAATGATGGTCTAGTTCCACCACTTGAACTGCTACATAACTTGCAAGGGCCACCTGAATATTGTATTCATTTATTATGTCATATAGTTACGAAAAAAATTACTTAAAAACACACTGGATGTCAATGAAATACGACGCTATATCCGCAGTGACACGGTTAGTCGTTGGGTGTATAACCCACACTGAGTTGCAACAAACTTTTGTTTTTTTATTTTTTTTTAGTTTTGTTTTTTTTAACGACTTAATTACTGATCAAAGATTTTATGTAAATACTACGTACTTCATGGGGTATGCTTTGCTCCTCGAATAAGATAATGGAGATGAGTGTGTTGAATTTTAAAGAAATGATAGATTATTCATTTAATTAAACGATTCAGAGCAAATAAGCATCAGTATAAAAAAAAATACACCATTTATAAATTCAAACATTTTTAGTTTGATTGTTGGTATGTTTTTTTCTATCAAATCTGTTTAACGTTTTCTTGTTTGGCAAATGAGAATTTTTTTTTATCAAAAGATTCAAAACACGTAATATTCTTTCTGTATCCTAAAGTATGTATCAATGTTTCATTAGGAAATTCTGATATTTATATTATTATTATTTGATGAACTAATTATTTAAAAAATATGATCATTTAAATTTTGAAATAGTCGGGAAGGAGAAGTAAAGAACCTACCGATAATAAAAGTTTAAATATCCTAAATATACTAAAAAAGCATCCACATACAGAATATCATGCTATAAATAAATAATAACTAATAATAATAATAACTATTTATTAAATAGTTTTCATTGATTACCGTTTGAAAAAACAAGAAATTTGAAAAAAAAAATGTTAAAAACTAATTTGTTGTTTATATTGTAACACAATAGTAAAGTAGTTAACAAAATAAAAAGTCGAAAACATTGAATAAAGCAAAAGTTATTACATTATTAAATCTGTCAAACAGACCTGTTACCTCTAAGTATGCCACGTACATAGACTATCACATTGTGTTGTACACGATTATTTTCATACGGAATAGAGTCAGTGATTGTACATTTTGGCCAGGTACAAGCAACACACAAAGTCGCACTTGTAAACTGCGCCCCAGATTTTATAGTTCAGAAATATATGATTATTGATTTAAATAATCACTGATGTAACTATGTAAGAATACAATTATATCATCCATCTTGAATTTCAAGTTTACGACCTATTTAATAAAGAGAAAAGTTGTTTATAATAAAATTGAACGTACAGATACAACACCTCGAGCACTGTAGTAATTTTTAATTTTTAACGGCCATTAAAACAATTAACTTATAAATAATAATAATTAAAAAATATGCGATTTTTCAGATCATTATCCTAAACAAACTATGAAATAAAAAAGACGTACCTTGCACCATAGGGTATTCTTCGCTTCATTATTACTTTTCGAATGATGAATGATGATTATATAACTAAAATCGATTTAGTGGAAGTGTTGTTTAAGATAAATTTACTGTTTTTCCTCGGTTTTTCGACAGTTTTTCTTCATGCCTGGAATAACTATTGAGAACAGATAGAAATTACCTTTCTATGTGCAATTTTTGATCTATAGAGTTGCTGGATAAAACTTTTGGACCACTCTAACTACCAGAAAAAAAATTATTATAAAACCGATAGATCCTCATCTTAATTCAAAATCTAAGATCAAACATATAGATTAATAGAAGTGTTAAAATAATATGTAAGAAAGTATTGATATTTAATACTATTGATACTGAGTTGATAGTTACTAAAAACAAAATCACAAGAAAAGTACGGTTTCGGGTTGGTCAATTTTTGTTGCAGTTGAATTAACCCTCAATAACTATTAAGTAAATTACAATCCAACCATTGGGGTACTTTCCGAAAAAATACTTGATTGAATTAGTCCTCTTATTTATTTAAATAATACTCCTCAATAAGGTGTTTTCAAACTATGTAATATCTGTCAGAATTGCAAAAAGGTAGGTAAGTAATTTTGTATTCGAAAAATCAAACATGTTAATCTACTATAAGTTTCGAGTATTGACGTATAGTTGTATAGGCACTCAATTATTATAGTTACCTACCCAAAATTATATTTAAATTAGTTATTATTATAACATTTTCAAATTTTTATCATTAGGTTTTCTGTATCCATGAAAAGTTTTTAATACCACACTACCACAGATAATAATATATAATCAAAATATTGCAATTCATTTAAAGCATTACTTGAAATCTGATTATTTGAATTCAAAATTAAAATATTTTTATATTTTAACAACCTATTTACGAGCTCATTTAAGTAAGTAATATTATATAAGTACATAATATTGACTAACTTAAATTGGTAAATAATCCAATATTGCACCTGTATATTTCTGATCACAGTCAATCGAATAGTTCGACATCCTGCAAGGAGTTGGGATTTATTTGATTTTACCATGTGTATGACACAAAAAGTTTCCTAAATAGGTATATCTGTTGTATGATTGCCATTCTTTTGGAACATATGCACCTCCTTATCACCAAATATCACATAATTGAAAATGCGAAAAGTTTTTATCCAAAATACTTATAATTACTCTAAACCAGATGGAAGCATGTTACATAATAATATAACATATTTCATGGATTTTATTTCATGGCTCTTATGTAGGGAACTGATTTACTATGGTCGAAATTATACGGATTGAAACTTTAAGGAAGGGGGAGGTGGTACAAATAATTAAGGTATATTCTGTTTTTTACTTAACTATCTGCTCATAGCCATGAATAAAAAAAATATTATTCTCAGGTATCTCACACAATTTCATCCAAATAATAAAATAATATTGGGATTTTAAACTTCAAATGTTCATAATCTTTAATACCAATATGATCGTCTATCTGAATACATATAATTATACGTGTTTCTTTGTTTAGAATATGTGTTAAAAACGAAGTATAATTCATTATTATTTCAGGGAAGCAGATCGTTTTAGTTCAAAATTAATCATTTGAAAAGTCATAATAAATTTTCCAGTTTAAAAATTTTCTCATATAACATAATGTTCGTATGTAAAATTATTATTATTATTGACTATTTAACATTTATACGTTGAAATTGTCACAACTCCCCAATAGATTAAATTAAATATGTCATTGTTGTTGCGGGAGCCATATGACACATTCCGAAAAAATAAGCCTATAATGTAAAAAAGTGTTCATTTATTCTTTTTTAACAGTGGCGGATTAAGGAGGCGATTGCCTCCCGTTCCCTCACGAAATATAAAACTGAAGAAGTGCCCGAGTTAAGGTTTTGACACAATTACTTGAAGGGTAAGAACATTTTAAATTACCAAACATAAGTCGCCTTGATAAAGTCACCAAACATATATCACTATCATTAATTATTTCCGTGATAAAATAAACCTGCACTATCATGATGTTAAAATATATTCGTAACTATGTTTTTGTGTTTTTTAGATTCTGAGTGAAGCGAAGGATCTTATGGTTTTACAATGATGTTTCTTTTTTTTTTTTTTCTGTAAACGCTTTTTCGTATAGAAATCCTTGTCCAAAAGTTTCGTCCAGCAACTTCGTAGATTCGAAATTGAACTGAGATGGTACTTTAGAGAGGTCATTTTTCCAAAATCTCCATAGTTTTTCCAGTAATCAAGAATAACGATCGAAAAACTGAGTAAAAACGGTAAAATCGGTAAAAATCCGCCGTAAACGAGATTTTCACTGTTCAGATTTTAGGTATTTAGTCATAAATCAAAAAGTATTGAAGCTAGAAACTTGAAAATTTTATCCAATATCAAATACATACTTTTTTATATTGGACAAAATTTTCAGAACAATTAAAGCACTTTTGACTTCAATATAGAACTTTTAATTTACCAAATTGTTTGAAAGTTTTTATGTAATATAATTTTAAATATTTGACAAAAAGTTCTGAAAATTTAATATGACCTTACTCATATACCTACCTAATTATCCTAACAAAAGTACAAAAATCGTTAGTCAGGATTTTTTTTTATACACACTTTAATAAATTTTTATACGATTTTTTTCGATATTGTCTGATTTCTTTTAAGTTTATTTCTAATGAGTTATAATTTTTATAATAATTGAAGTTTAAATGAGTTATATCTAATTGAATATTTTATGAGGGTTTAATTACAAAAAAACTCACTAAAAATTATACAAATAACCGTAAAATACGTAAACAGTATTTAAATAATAATATATTATATTACATTGAAGCATTACTCAGAATCGTTTTATACTAAAGAAATGAGTCATCATTTCTTTAAAACTTAATACATTCATCACCAATATCTTGTCCGAGGACCGAAGGGACGATGGACGAACTTGTACCACCATCATCTCACTTATTTGTGTCTGTGTTTATAACGGAACTTGTCGGTATTTCCGAAATATGATTCTTGATAACATGAAATCACCCGGTATTCGACAGTTATTTACTTAGTAGTGGGCATATGGTTCTTTACCTATTTGATGATTTCATGACGATTTGTTTGAAAAATCGTCGAGGAGATTAGATTTTACATTATCAATTATTATAACAATGATCAGATTTTTTTGATACCAAAAGTATCACAATCAAATCATGCATCTTTTTTTTTATCATACAATTAGTCAAAATATTATTGGTTTCAAAAAATAATTGAAGATTTTGCAAGATCAAAAGCATGACGAAATTTAATTTAATGATGTTCGTTTTTTTTCTCTTAAATATTTATGTTCTATTAATTTTTTCAATATTTGTTTTCCTTTGTTGACATTTTGTTCGCTATTTCGTCAACAGTTTAGAAAATAAATTAATAAAATTTACAATTTGATTCGATTATTTTGTTATCATGAGTACAACTAAAAGTATCTACGATGTACAACATTCTAGGGCACTCGATAGATTTTTATACTTCATGATACTATTACCATATCACATATATTATAAGTTTTCATATGGGTAATACAAATTACTACTATAAAAAACTGGTGAGAGGAAGAGGGCATAAAAACATGTGTACCCGGGGCAGCAAAATCCTAAATACGCCATTGGGTATTACTCGAATCAGAAAAACTTACTATTAGACACATTACCTGAGAATAATTGACATTGTTCTTAGTATGACAGTTAAGAACATATACGGAAAACACTCTTTAAAATGCTATGGTATAATGGAAATGGTATATCATACGTTCTCTGACTTACCAAATAATATTTACCATTCAACTATTTATTATACAAATAATTTGAACAATTAGTTATTTATTATAAAAATTAATGAGCTTTGATTATATGATTGGTATTTATCTCATTTTACTGATCTTATAGTTCTTATAGTAAGTAATAACATCCCACTCTATTGTATTCATTATTATACACAGACACACACACACACACACACACACACACACACACACACACACACACACACACACACACACACACACGTAGATATTTACATTTTTTTTTTATATTAGGAAGCCAGCAGTATAAGGATGAAGTTGATAATAAGAAGAATAATAGGAATTGAACGAGAATTGAGAAGGAGGTTGGCACCGGATGTAATGTAGCCTAGAGAAAAAAAGAGTGAAAAAAGGATCAAAATTTTAGAGGAAAGAGTAGGGCAGCTAAAGATAATGTGTTCAAAATCACAAATGGTTTGTACCTGGTGTAGAGTGCAAAGGGTAGAGGAATTAAGATGAAGTTTATAGGAGTGATGGGGAAGTAGGCTGTGTCCTATACGAAGACGCGCGAAGCTCACGATTAAGCGCCTATAGGTAGGTCTTTGAACCATGGGTGGGATTGGGAAAGAATTGTGGAAACAATCTTCCTGTGCTATGTCGCTAAGTTTGGTGGGAGAGAGTCCCATTTCGATTGCCAGGAATCACGTAGTATTTTACGATGGATAGGTAGAATATCAGAGGAAGGTAACTTAAAAGAAGAAAGATTTATGTGTGATTTAGTGGAAAATGCTAGTTGGTCAGCTCGCTCGTTACCGGAGATATCGACATGGATAGGTACCCAAAACAAATGTACTATTTTACCCTTAAGACTGAGGCGATAAATTAAGGATTTAATAATAAGAACGAGGGGGGATAAGAAAGAGTTGAACGAATCAGATGATATAGCAAAGAGGCATGATTGTGAGTCAGAAACTATAAGAAAGGAACCAGATTGAATAGAGAAAGTGAATTGTAAGGCGCTTATTATGGCATAGCATTCTGTAGTGAACGATGATGCATGAGCATCAAGTTTACTGACACATACCTGTATATATATATATATATATATATATATATATATATATATATATATATATATATATATCTCCTATAGGTAAATGACACCAATTAAGTACGTTGCAATTGCATTATGTAAAAATAACTAATCGTTAATTGGTGTCAATCAAAGGGAGGTAATAGTGATATTTTGAACAGGATACAAGCATTTGATTTTACCTTTAACAAAACGTCAATGTATTATTATGTTGACTGTTAAGTTACATACAGTATTTTCAAATTATAATTGTTTGATAAATATAAAATAAAAATGTCACACCTAATTTTAGTATTTAGTTGTATTATATAAAAATAACTTACTGGTATCATATAAGATTCAAAATTTGGTATAATAAACGCACTGCTTAAAAAAACAAATTAATAAAATTATTTCTATATAAATCGTGCAAAAAATGAAGCAAACAAATTTTAAAAAAGTACGTACTTCGCCCCATGAGTCATGAGGTATTCTTCGCTGCGCACACAAGTTAATGGGAATGGGTGAATTGAATTTAAAAAAAATTATAGATCATTTCTTTAGTTAAACGATTCTGAGAAAAGCTTTAGAACAAAAAAATACCATTCGTACTATTTTTCGTCTAATTGTCGGTAAGTTTTTTCCGAAATTATCTTAAATTTTTTTTAGCAAAGAAAACATTTTTTAAACTAAAAGTTTCAAAACTTTTGGTTCTATCTTTATTCAACGTTTCATTATGATTGTATAGACCAATTTCTTCAAATAAATTCTTAAAAATAAAAATTGACATAAGAACAGTTTATTATGTAAAAATTGTATGATAATTTACTTAAATGCTTATAAAAAAAAAAAAATTCAGTGTGTAAGAGAAATATACGAGTAAGATCATATTAAATTTTCAGAAGTTTTTACTAAATATTTAAAACTCATTAGAAAAAAAGCTTTTATGAGAAGAGCTTAATAAACCCTCAAAGTACCATCGAAATGTGATTTCCGATCTATATAGAATTTCTGGATGAAACTTTGGATAAAGTTAAGGTGAGAAAAAAGTGTTTCCAGAAAAAACAACATCGTAGTCAAAACCATAAGATTCTTCGCTTCACTCTGATTTTGAAACTAATGAATGTATGTTCCGTAAAGATCTTTACTTTGTCTTTATTAAGTCATATTTGTTTTGAATTTATAGTTATATAGTCTATAAGTAGTATAATAAATTAATTTCAATGAGGTAGGTATCTCTACATAATGTTTATATTTATAAAACGTCATAAAATTATATTTATTCACTTAGACTTCATTTGAAGGTACACTTTTACTTTATTTAAGGATTTAGATAAGTACATGTGTTAAAATTATTTATATTTATTCAATATATTATAGTTATAAGTGTGAGAATTAAAACACGTTAGCTATAATACCTACCTATAATCTTGATTTTTAAAAATTTATGTTATTGTACCACCCACGCTAGTTCTTTCTGAAATATTCATGTTATTGTAGTATTGTATACATTTTCTTTTTAGTTTTATACAAACACAATTAAATATTATTTTATTTCATATTTAAAAATTGCGAACAATTCTTAAAAGATCCGTATTAAACCTGTGGCTCTCAATAATAATAATAATAATAATAATATTTTACCTCATTATAGACTTCTTGTGTAGGCAAATTAAAATAAAATATATCGTTGATCACAAGTATAATGCATATTATGTATGATACAAATTACAAAAAGTGTAATGAAATGTAGGTAGTGCGAGGGAGCAGTCTGTGCGTCTGGACGTTGAAGATTATAGGGTGACTGACCCCGCAAAAGTGGGAGGAGTGACGGCGAGACGAAGGGCATAATAGAAATAAGAGAACTGCCTGTATATAATTATATGATTCCAATATGTAATTGTTAATTGTTTGTGTGTGTACCAATAAAAAACTGTTAGGTATACCTACTATGGATAAAAACATGCCCCATTAAAAAACTATATAGGTACATAATACTTGATTGCGAATTAATAATATAATTTATAGTAGGTATTATTTATACCTGCGCTGTTGGCACTTAAGTTATTAAATCGGAAGTTAAATTAAAAAACGGTTTTACTATTGTACATTTATCATATAATTATTAAATTACAATATCACATTCTTGAATGATAGTTTTTTAACGTAAAGATAAACTGAGCTTATTAAAAACATGCTAATTAGAAATATTATTTTGGGTATTTATATTATAACAATGTACCTACACATTTGTAGCCCGTAGGTAAACACGCGTCGAGTGTAGATTTATTATTATTATAAATTATACGTATAATACGTCAAGAATCATTTTAATAACAGCGCGAATTCATACAGTCACACCGCGCTGTTGATTGTTTTAAATACATAATAGTATAATATAATAACTGTCGTAATACACTTGTAGTGTTTAAACAACGACATGTGCTCTCACGTTTTGCGTGCGGAAATCCGCGTACAAAATCCGCGGGCGTAAAAAAATAACGTGAAAATCGAACGCTAAAATTATAATAATAACACTCGCGAACTATTGTGCATGAATATTATAATGTATGCGTGCGTGGAGGTCAAGCGTCGTCGTCCGAGAAATGTCGTCGGGGAGAGACGGTCGCTTACGACGAATGGCACGGCGGTACTGATAAGACCGGCGACCAGTGGTGCAACGCGCCGGGACTTTCCCCGGGTGTCGCGGGTGCGCGCCCGTCCGGTCATGTCCATTATCCGCTCCGTCGTAGTAGTAGTAGTAGTAGTAGTAGTAGTAGTAGTAGTAGTAGTAGTAGTAGTAGTAGTAGTAATGGTAGTAGTCGTTGTGGTAGTAGTAGTGCGTGTGGTGTAGTTGGCCGTGTCGCCGCCGTCGCCCGCGACGCAAAATCCGCATCTGCCATTGGCCGCCGGACGGCATTCCGACGGCTACCCCCACCACCCCCGGGACACTGGGAAATCTGGAACCGCTCTACCACCGGCGCCGAGACAGCTCTCAATCCCAGTTGTCCGCGTCTCGACCGTGCCGTTCGTATTACGGCCATATTTCTTTTGTTTTTTTTTTTATTTATTTCTATTTATTTCATTGTTGTTATTGTATTAAAATATTATTTGATGGTAATCAATCCGCATATAGGTCTATTCCCGTTTCGTTTGTTTTATTACACGTTCGTGTCTTGATACCGCAGTCCATGTGATCGTCGGGGCTTATATATTGTTTTCAATTTTTTAAATATTATTTTTTTCCATTTCTCCCGTGAAAATCGACGACGCTCCGTCAAGAAAGTTTTTGTTATATTTTCATTCCGTTAGTCGTGCGTCTCACCGTGTTTTTTTATGTTTTCTCGTCGTCGTGCTACATGGTGTTTCGTGAAAAATTATCTACATCGAATGCTACTTGTGTTATGCTGCTTATGATTTGCTCAAACAAGTCACTATGTAAGTACACAGACACAATAACTTGTCTGTTGTTTTGAACAAATTGATTTATTTGACTCCCAATTAACACTCTTAAAGTCTTACAGCCAAAGCATTGATTTTCACTCCCTTGTTTGTGGTTTCTTGAAATCAAATGTTAATTTATACCTAATGTTTTTTGACTTCCAAACGTTTTTAAAGAGTTTTCATTATATTACAGAGTTTGTAAAGATGAATAGCATGGATGAACATAATCGCATGATGCATCCGACTAGTGCAATGTTACCACAGCCATATGGGATGTCGTCTGTTGATCCTAATCATGGAGCACCTACTCCACCTGATCAAGATACCCGTAAACAAGATATTGGTGAAATATTGCAGCAAATAATGAATATTACAGATCAATCTTTGGATGAAGCTCAAGCTAGGTAATCAAAATATTATGTAGTAAGCTTAGATATTGGCTATTTATATTTATGGTTTGAAATACTGTTGAATATATTTTATACTTATGTTTATATCAAATACCTATCTATCTGCAGTTTTTAATTTATCTATTTGTGTAGGTATCTATATGTTAGGTTTTGGTGAGATCATACTTAGTTATACTTATAACATCACCTTTCTATAGGTACTTTCAAAATTGTCTAATGTATTAAATATGAACATCTTAATCAAATTGTGTTGTTGTAAAAATTATTATTTGAGAAAAAATAAACTATGTCCACATCATATAATATTGGTTGGGGATGATGGTTCTTGATCTAAATACAGCTATAATCATACATAGGTAAAGAGGGTAATCTTGGAAATACTTTCTTATCATTCATTAAAATAATTATAATCTTATTTTCTTATTTTTCAACATGGTTTGTTTAAAAATTCATGAAAGCCCTTTATACATCTATTAACAAAAAAAGGAAGTTAGTTATAATTCATTTTTTTTTTTTATAAGCTTAGGTTTCAAATACTTAGAATATTAAACATCATTAACTCAGCATCAGATGGAGTTGAATTTATGTTTTGTACTTATTTCCATTCTATTTGTTATATGACCATATAGGAAAAATCTACATACTTTACTACTTAAATAGTATCCTAATGTTAAAACAATTAATTTGGTTAGTATTTAGATTAGATTGGTACATGACTAATATTTATTTATTTCATTAATACAAATAATTTATTTTGCAATATTTTAAAGAATAACAAAATGTACCATGTAAAAAAGTTTTATCATTTTAACAACTATGACCATAAATAGCTATAGCTTATAGTTGATGTTTATGAATTGATCATTTCCAACATTTTTGTATTTATATTATTTTATTAAAAAAACATTTTATGAAATTATCTTGAATTATTTTCTTAGAACATAATATGTTATTGTCTTCTTTTGATAAAAATCATGATCAATTATCAATAAGTAAATCATAATGTTCCACGAAATCTGATAAAAGATATTAGATAAATACATTTAATTTTTGGTGAAACTAATATTCTGTGAGTACAACCAATTATAACTTGGCTTTAAACCGATAACCAGTTTGTAACAAATACTGGCAAAAACCTAAAACCGTTTTAAATTTCATATAGCATAAAGCACTCATTGATTATTGGTGATCATCTAATTTTTAAATATTACATTTGAGTGATTCCATTTACCAAGTCTTATAACCAAAACCTATTCCTGACCAAAATAATAAACAATTTATGGCTTGTGTATTAAATATTTTAAATATATTTATGTTTTAATTATATTATATTGACTTATTTCTTTAGTAACTTAAAGTTTCCTATCCATACCTAATGTGTACAAAGTGCATTGTTTGTGTCATATGAAAAATCAAAATTTTTAAAAAACAATGTTAATCACTGACTGGTTTTTAAACATTTTTTAAATGATTAATAGTTATTATTAAGTTTGAGATGTCTCTAAAAAAACAGTTTTCATTTAAAATTATATCAAAATAAACCAATTAATGGTAACTGGTTTTCAAAAATGTTCGAATTCTATCGGAGCCGATTACCAGATTTCATTGCATCGGTTTTAAATCCTAGTCTTTGGATTCAAGTTGAACTATTATTTTGACCCTAGTACACTCATAGAGTATGTATGCTGTAAGGTATTTAAATCATCCAGTTTTGTTATAAGAATGGCAAAATATTTTTAGCTTACCTTATCTGTTAAATTGTTAAGGGATTATATTGTGCTCTTTTTTCCTTGGCACTAGAATGTGGTTTTGTTGTTTTGGAAATTATTGTAGCTAATTTGCTTGTTGAATATTTTGTTTTCACTTATATGTTCCAGTAGCCCATATATTTGGACTATCTTCTCTGGTTGAACAAAAATAAACTATGGGTATTAGGTTCATTGAAGAGTTATTGAATGATAAAATTTAATCCTTCACCGTTGTCTTACCTATTTGTTTTAAGATACCTCAGCATTCAACCCGAACAATTGCTCTTTTTTACGTTCCACATGCCACTACTAATTATTTAGCCAATGAACCATTTAAGTGATTGTAAAACTGCCTATGCAGAATCAAATTATATATTATAAATGTTAATGATTAGTTTTAAGTTTTATGATTTTTTAAATACTTTTTCATTACTAATTTATCTAATATATTCTATATTAAGCTCACTTCTAATTAAAATTTAAGTAAATACAAGTTATACATATTCACATAAAAAAATCTCTTGTGCGTGGAATTATAAAAATAAAATATAATGAACATCAATACTAATAAATAATTTGTGTCTTAAAATTGAATTGGTAAATATTTGAATAATAATAGAAAAGTACTTACAGGTATCATCAGTAATAAAATAATACATCTTGTGTCTTAAAAAAGTTAATTTTTTAGGAGACACAAAAATGCATTTATAAAATAAAATTTACTTTGATTCTTTCATTTATTAAGTTTAATACATTGTATATATTGTTTTTATGTACTTATAATTTCATTGTTATAAATCATTTTATTCGTGTTGAAACCATGGAGGTACAAGATATTTTATCAAAAAAATGAATGTGTTTATGTGATTATGTGTTTATTTGAAAATTAGAATATTTCCTTGGTATTAACATTAAAATATGAATAAATTTGATCTGAAAACTTGATGTATTAACCTTATTTTGGATTTGATGGAGTTACGCGGTATATGTTGTGATAGCCATGTGACAACCATTTGAGAAGACTACTGAAATATTTTGAAGATTTAACTTAACACTTAAGAGGTCTTTGCCTCTATTTCCACAATTTTTTTTATACTTAAATGTATTCTAGTTAAGTAAATTATTTATTATTTTTTATATATACATTTTATATATATTTTAATTTACGTACATTTGTACTAATTTCACCTCACTAAAAGGAACTAGTAAGTATTTTACACTTGCTTTCAAGTATATATTTTAAATAATTATAATAATTATAATAATATGATATTTATAAAGTACAATTGTTATGTTTTACAACATGAAAAAATATTAATAAAAATAAACTGTTAAATGTTACTAAATTATTTTACACATAATTGAATGGGTTATATCTATTGAGTTTACTCTAGAATTAATGGTCAAATTTTTATAATTCACCTTCTTAAGATCGACTTAAAATTAAGTATGTATACGATTATAAAAGTTGACAAACCTACTAATAAGTTTTAATATTGTTGGTAAATTCAATTTTTAATACCTAAAATAAATCATTAATTGAGTTATATTTGTGTACCTATCCCTATAAAATTATTACATCTTGTTAAAATGTATAGTAAATTTCATTTATTATTATTTAATTTTCCTGTCAATAATAAAATTAAAACTATGAATACTTATGGTATTACATTTTTAATTAGTGAGGTCTTTTTACTTTTTAGTGTAATAGTAATTTTCCATAAATAAAGAAAACAATACAGTCCAAATTAAAGTGTATAAATTTAAACAATGTAAATATAAAAACACATGTACCTATCATATGCCTGACTGTACAATGGTTCTAATAGTTTGTCAAATATTTTTTATTTGTCTATGAGGTAAAACTTAGTTTAGGTATCTCATAAATTGGAAGGTACATGACATCTTTATATTTAAGAAGTTATTTTTATTATGAGTTTTCAAGAATAAGATCCAATAAAAATTCTTTATTTAAGATTTAAGATAAATAAGTGTATTTACAATCTGTAATATGATAAAACAATAAGTAAATTTGTTGATTTTTCTATTTACATGGTTTGGAGGCTTGAATGGGCCATTGACACTACTTCAAAGAATAAAAATTCTATAAATTAATTAAAATATGTTGAGGTTGATGTTATATAATATGTTTGACAGTTGAAATTAAAATGTAGTAGGCAGTAATTTATCAAAGTTGTAAAGTTTAAATGAATTAATTTATAAAATATTTAAATCTTTAACATCAATAGATAATTTATATTCAAGGAACAGATTAAGAATAGGAAGAAACAAAGAGATTTGTATTAACATATCCACCCAAACTAATACAAACAATGTTATTACTAGGCTTAGGGACTTATTGCTCTAAAAAATACACAAATATGCATGCAAATATGCTTCTAAAATCATTATAATATGCATTAAAAAAAAAAAATTGACTTCTAAATCTTGGTTAATTTCACTTTTAACTATAAAAAGTTATGCCTAAAATTAATAAATAATAAACAATACTTAAGTATTATTAATCAAAGATACAACTTTCATTATTGAATATGCAACAAATAAATTTGAAAAATAAATATTCACCTTAGAATTTAGAGCAATTAATCATTTATAATTTAAATTAAAATGGTTTTGAAAATAATAATAATTAAAAAAAAATTACAATATTTTTATATGGCAAAACTGCTACGTAAATTAAACAACTGTTTTTATAAAAAAAAAAAAAATATATTCTTTTTTATTTATTTTGAATAAAACACATCATTTATTCTGAATCATTTTGAGTTTCTTGAAAATAACACTACATGATTAAATACTTTCTTATGTTTTCAAAAGTAAATCTCCAACGATTACTGGACAAATTTTTGTAAATTGAGAAACATTGTTCAACGTATACATAAGAAATTGGAGCATAATTAAAGTATGCCAAATCATCATTCGTTATATCTTCAGGCAAACCTTCCAAATTTTAAATTTAGAAATAAAGAAAACCAAAAACATATTATTATTTACCGAGTTGATTTTCTGAACATAATAAACTGGAGCCAATCTTGTTTTCATTCATAGTTTAGTTTTATTGAAATTACTAATATTCATCAGAATCTTAAAAATATGTCAAATAAATGCAAAAATAGCAAAATATGCACAATCAAATTAAATATTTGAACGTGTTATACTATAAAACGTATTTTTATATTACTCTGCTATGTTTTACGCTGTCCAGTAAAACTATGCAAATACTATAAGTCCCTGAGCCTAGTTAAACAAAAGCCTTTAAAACAAAACCCTAACTAATCGCTGCATATTATTTTTTGTTGTATACCTGTCATTTGAATGAGTGAAAGACAATAATAATATAGGAAACATGTTTGGCAGTAAAATATACAAATTTATTATCACTGATTGAAGGATTACATGATATTGAATATTGCTATTTTATATCAATATATCATAGATGTAGTTGAATACCAGGGGCGTAGCCAGGGGGAGGGGGGTTGTCAGGTCACAACCCCCCCCCATGAGTTTTTGAAAAACCCTTAAAAAAATGGCAGAAATATTTTTCGAGATTGAAAAACTTTTAACTTGATACTGACATTTTTTTTTTAGTTTTTGACCATATTCAGTTTTGATAATATTCTATATTATATGTATTAGTATAATTATATATGTTGATAAAATATAAAGCTTTAATCGTATAAAAATTATTTTGGTTTTCGGGCATTTAATTTTTAATTAATTTTATATTATAAACTATAGTACCTACTTAATAAGTAGTACTTATACACAGTAAAAATATACTTTAGTAACTAAGTATATTTGTATCTGTATTTTGTAAATGATTTTTCCAGCTATCATGTTCCCTACTTGAGTTTTCTTAAAAAGTAAAAAAAATAAAGAAAATAAATAGACTGAAATATTATAAAACTAACTGTAAATACTTTATACTTTAATTAGTAAAAAGGTATAGTACAGGGTGGGGCGTGGTTACTTCCTTATTTAAAAAAATCGTAACACAAAAAGTATTGGCAATATTGATTTAATTATTTTTTCTGTGTATAGAAATACATTTAAAGTTTTATTTTATTTGGTTTTAAAAACGACATCTCGAAGGTGGCCACCGTTCTCATCAATGCACGGAGATAGTCGGAGTTTGAAATTGTTGTCCACTTTTTCTAGCATATCTGTGCTTATGTCGGCGATAGCAGCACGAATATTGTTATTGAGATGACGAAGGGTCTTTGGATGATCAGTGTATACCAACGATTTGAGGTAGCCCCACAGGAAAAAATCACATAGGGCTAAATCTAGCGATCGTGCTGGCCACTGAAGATCGCCTCTAAGAGAGATGAGCCGTTCGGGGAAGTGTTCACGCAAAATATTCATTGACCTTGCCGTGTGAGCTGTTGAGCTGTGGCGCCATCCTGTTGAAACCACACTTCCCCTACATTCTTTTCTTCAAGTTTGAGCAGAAAAAAATCCACAATCATGCTGACATAACGTTCAGAATTAACCGTAACTGCTCTTTCGTTCTCTTTAAAGAACCATGGGCCAATAATGCCGATTCTTGATATTGCACACCAAACAGTCACACGTTCTGTATACAGAGGCTGCTCATGAAGTTCTCTCGGGTTAGTGGGACTCCAATATCGCATGTTTTGTTTATTCACACATCCTGAAATATGGAAAGGTGCCTCGTCACTAAAGAAAACAAGGTTTTCCTGAGGCAGGTTTTCGAAGAAAGCTTTACATGCATTTTTTCACGCAACATAAACGCGTGGATTAAGTTGTTGCACCACTGCCAATTTGTATGGGTAAAAATTAAGTTCCTCATGAAGAATTCGTCTCACTGTGTGACTAGAAATCCCTAAAGCAGCCGAATGTTTGTGTGCAGATCGCTTAGGGGATTTCAAAATCGCCGCCCTTACTCTTTCGATGTTTTCTGGCGTCCTGACGGTTCTGAAAGGTCAATTATGTTTCTTCTGCACACTACCGGTATCCCTGAACGTGTCCATCCACAAACAAATCGATTTCCGATCAGGCACACGACCTGCAGGTGCGATATTGAAATGGTTTCTGAAAGCACGCTGAGTTACGATGATCGGATGAAGAAAATCCAGTATCCTAAGAGTTAAGGCTACTTAAGTCAATACATTTTTGATAACAATTAAAATTTTAGATATTTTTTGTGTTTTTTGTGCCTTAAAGAAATTAAGTTACTATAAAATTCCCCATTATATAATATTTTATTAGTCTTAAATTCAGAGTAATATTTTTTGTTTTTCAGTCATAAATCGGAAATTTATCTATATATATTTTTAAATATTATTTTGTAATCGTCGTCCCGTGATAAGTATAATTTTGTCTTTTAAAACATTTTACATATTAGTAAACTAAACTTTGTTATTAATTTGCATATTTATTCGTTGGTAATAAATTTCAAGTAATACTTGATTGGGTAAAAAATGTATTGCAACTAGCAATATAAGTGTTTCAATACCCGATATTTAAGTCTTTTTTTATTATTTTTATTACTTGTTTCGTATTTTGTTTTTGTTGGTTAAATTTAGTACATTTATTTTAGATTCTGAGTGAAGCGAAGGATCTTATGGTTTTACAATGATGTTTCTTTTTTTTTTTTTTTCTGTAAACGCTTTTTCGTATAGAAATCCTTGTCCAAAAGTTTCGTCCAGCAACTTTGTAGGTTCGAAATTGAACTGAGATGGTACTTTAGAGAGGTCATTTTTCCAAAATCTCCATAGTTTTTCCAGTAATCAAGAATAACGGTCGAAAAACTGAGTAAAAACGGTAAAATCGGTAAAAATCCGCCGTTAACGAGATTTTCTCCGTTCAGATTTTAGGTATTTAGTCATAAATCGAAAAGTATTGAAGATAGAAACTTGAAAATTTTATCCAGTATCAAATACATACTTTTTTATATTGGACAACATTTTCAGAACAATTATAGCACTGACTTAAATATAGAACTTTTAATTTACCAAATTGTTTGAAAGTTTTTATGTAATATAATTTTAAATATTTGACAAAAAGTTCTGAAAATTTAATATGACCTTACACTCATATACCTACCTAATTATCCCAACAAAAATTCAAAAATCGTGGTTCAGGATTTTTTTTTATATACACTTTAATAGATTATTATAACTCACCAAAAATTATTCAAATAACCGTAAAATACGTAAACAGTATTTAAACAATAATATATTATATTACACTGAAGCTTTGCTCAGAATCGTTTTATACTAAAGAAATGAGTCATCATTTCTTTAAAACTTAATACGTTCATCACCAATATCTTGTCCGAGGACCGAAGGGACGAAGGACGAACTTGTACCACCATCATCTCACTTACCAGCTTTTTAGATATTAAATTTAAATAATCATAGAATACTGGAAATGAGCATATAAAAGTGAGGTGTATTATTGGAGCGCAGATGTGCAATAGTCCAGACTACTGAAACTAGTAATGTTGGGTATACATACTGTATGAGCCAATATTATCAGTGTTTATGAAAAATCATTTTTATTTCTATAATCGACCTCATACTTTAAAGTAAAATATAATTATTAAAAAACACAATGTATGTAATAATTATTATAAGATTTATTAACGTAATACTTAAGTTATATTTTACCCTATTTCATTTTTTTTATTTTTAAGTTTTTTAATGAAATTTATACGTAATACTTAAGTTATATTTTACCCTATTTCATTTTTTTATTTTTAAGTTTTTTAATGAAATTTACATATGATAAATTACTAAGCTATCATACCAAAGTAATCAAATAGTTTTTTATTTACTATTTATAGTTGTATTATAAAAGTCTGTCCTGTACCTATTCGTTAAAAAATAACTCTATTTTACAATGTTTTACAAAATACCTATAATTAGTATCAGTATTGATCTTGATACTGAGGTATTTTCACAAAAATGGTGTTTACTTATGCTTGGAACTTTACTAAGTATTGAAACATATGTTTATATTTCGAAATTGTATGAATAGTGTATTATTATTATTTGAAGGCAATAATACAATTAAATAAAACTACATTAAATCGGATATTATTATTTATAGGGTGTTTTAAAATGATTTGACATTGAAATTTAACCCTGTGTTAAACACATAGTTTTGAATTATTTCAAATTATTTTTATATTAGGTTTATTCTCGGGTTTATTTAATAAAATTTATTTTAATTTTTATTATTAGAAAAGATCATAAGATCGTATAATTTAGATAATATATTTCGTTATTTATATCAGTTTATGTGTAATCAGAAATTTCAAAATGGAAAGATTCATTAGCTAAAAAAAGGTAAAAATCATAATTAATAAAATATATACAGACAAATGAAACTCAAAATTGTAGGAATCGAGTTGTCCCTGAAATATTCTTCTTACTTTAAATCTTTCGTGTTTTTTAGTATACGTATTATGTACTATGTAGCAAGCTGAATCGGCTTTTTAATTAAATCATATTTCTTTTATTAAATATAATTACAAATTTACTTATGTTTTCGTTTTAACTTAAAATAAAATCTTTGGGGACAAACTTTTGTTTTCCCTTTTTTGAATCATACTGCTTTTAGGTATACAAATAAGTATTTTAATACATTTTATTTTAGTTATAATACTAATAGCAAAATAGAAAATTTATTAAATTATCCTATGGCAGGTATATATTAATTAGAGTTAAGGTGAACTACCTTTTTTTTTTAATTCTAATAATACAATTATGTTATCTGATAATTCAATTAATGGTATAGATATAATTTAATTCGTTAGGATGACTATTTTATTACCTCTATTAAACGTTTTATGATAATTTATAGATAAAGGTTTAATGATTTTATAATTTTATCTTAATAGTATTTATTCGCAGTATTGATGATTCTAAGTCATTATACAATTTATCGAATATTAAATTTACTGTGCATCAGTTATTAAAAATTATTGACTTGGATATTGTTGAAATTTGCGACATTAAATTAGGTGTTATTGATACGAGCGATGTGCAAATAACAATGCATTTAGATGTAACACATTTTACAGTTGTGTAGAATATTTATCTATCCCAAATATTTTATTAAGTATTTATAAAATATTATTCTGTGAAATACTTAGAATTAGTCTTCCTTCAAAACAAGAATTAATGTCACATTATTTATTTAGGTAATGTAAATTAAATATAGTTATATTTAAGTTAAAATTGTGTATAGATAACCTGGTAACATACAAGTGCTTGTATCCAAAATAATCCTTTAGAATTCTAATTGTATACTGATTTAAAAAATAAGTTAATACGAAATCAATTATTAAAGAATTTTATTTTTTATTTGCAGGAAACATACATTGAATTGTCATCGAATGAAGCCTTCCCTATTCAGCGTCTTATGTGAAATTAAAGAAAAAACCGGTAATATTTTTTGATTGTTTTAGGAAAAGTTAATTGATAATTTTTTGGGTGTGAATTATAAATATAATTTAATCTAATTTATTAAAATATTTTGCTACCTGTTATAGGTATAACATATTATATTATGTAGGAACATATACATTTTACGTATGTTTACTTAGATACCTACTCTTAAAATAATATAAGATTATAGGTAATACTGGTATTTAAAATAAAACATAATGCCTCATATTATATATTGAACTAAGTAGGTTGTATAAAATGCTATTTATTATACTAATATTCACACATTTATGTTAAGTTTAAAGTTAATAACATGTAAGTTAATATAAAATTAAGTGAATCCGATCGAATTGGCATAATATAACTGACATCATAATGATTATTTTTATCATTTATAATAGTTTATCGTACTTAAAATACGTGTGTATTAGGTATATCAATTTTATGTCTTATAAGTTAATTACTAAAATTATTATGATAACTTCTTTTGTATTTAAAAATTTTATATTGGTTGAATTTAAAATTAACAAACATTTTTATAAAGAAATCGATATTGATTAAATGTTTAATTATTAGAATCATCATATGTACTCAACTAAATCATTCAGTGCTGTATTCGGAGGCTTTTAGAAAACGCCCCTCCCAAAGTATTCAAAAAACGTTTTTTATGTTATAACATAATAGTAAATTTATTTATTCATTCATACATTGTAGATTTGATAGTGTTTATTCGGGGGTTATAAAACATTATAAAACTAAGAATGTTTTTTTAAACAGAATCATGTATAACTTAAGACCTCTTTAATAAATGATTGAAGTTAACATAATTTATGCAGATTTTTCTTAAACCGGTCGTCCATTTATAAAATATCCATATAGATTGGATAAATACTCGGGCGTAACTAATTACCCCATACGTAACTAATTTTTCTCGACTTTAAGTTAATGCTATTAATATCTTTATAATATTCACTAAAATTTCGTCATTTTTTATTGTAAAATTTTTTTTATTAATTCTTCTCCTGTCATTGTCGACACAATAATGTAGGCATGTTACTATTATGTACTTTTTTAGTTGATAAATAATAATAATGAATTAAACTGTTTTTATCTGAGGCCCTTGGCTATTTTTCATATATTTAAGTGATCTACTCCTCCAAAAAAGTTAAGAACTTCATGTTTTAAGTTATTATTACAATGATAAAATTATCAATATTGCAGCTTGAATGTCATAAGTGTATTTTTAAATTATTATACATTTTTAACAATGAAATGTTAAACTATATTCTATTTTTAGTTTTCAATAATTAGTTTATAAACAATTCTTCACATACATATTAGGGCAGGTCTTGTTAAGATAGACTATCTGATACAGCAATCTGCATTTACCCTATATAAATACCACTTATTTAATCCAAATGGGATAAATAATAATATCAGTGGTAATACCTATATGAGATATTTTTAAAAATATTTGCCATCATATTTTGAACTGTTTTAGATTTCCAGAAAAAATTAATAAGTTAAGAAACTTATTATTTTTTATGTGTGCTTAAATGTAAATATTTTATTTCATAACAAATAAGCATCACAACTTTGATTAAATTAATTTGTATTTACAAAAAATATGATACAAAAACGTATGATAAAAATAAAATAAATAGATTATACTTATAATATCTATGATAGTTTAAAAAATATTTGAAGTATGTAATATTTGAAACTGTCATTACTTAAATATAGTTTTTCGAATGAAAAAACATCACTTATTCTATGGTGGTTATTTACAAAATATTCTATTACTTTTATTTAAAATAATTTTTCAAATTGTTTACTTGTTATTTTAGATTTACATCGATTTCCCGCCTAAGTGTTAGTTTTGTTCTAAGTTTTTTCCAATTTTCACAATTAACAGTAATTTTTTGCATAAAATGATATTTTTGTCTGCTTATTATAAAATGATTGATTTAATATCAAATTTTTATGCACTATTTAAATCCTAAAAATATTTCTTGGGAAAGAGTGTAGATCTTAAAACTAAGTTTCATGGCTACTTGTAATTAAAAGGAGTTTTTAATTAGAATAACGTACAAGGCTTAATCTACTATCGCGACTCTTCAAACATCAATCTAGAGATAGTTCCTGAAGTTGAATAGAATATGCAGTATATTTGGTCATTCTAAATTAAATTATTTCATTTTTATCGCCTATCAATTTATATTATTTTAATTTGTAATTCAATTTGAATGCACTAACGATAAGGTTTTATGACAAAACAATTTCATTTAAGTTAATATTTTTTTCATTTCCTTACTATTTAACACATAAAAATCACGCCAGACGTTTATTCAAAAATATATTGTAATTTTTTGATATTTAATAAAACATGTGCACATTTTATTTTGCTTTTCAATAAGCATAAATATTTTCAGTTCATAATGAATTATTTGTTCTGTAACAATATGTTAATTGTTACTGTTACTGACTTATTCTGTATAAAATATTATATTTATAATTATTATATAAATAATTACCAAATTGTAAAATACTTAAAATAAAAAAAAAATAAAAATTCGTAGATCTTTTAACAGTCGATAGTGCATTTCGACATCAAAAGTTTATTTTTTCAATTAAAAGTGTTAATGGAATAATAATAATAATAATACATTTTGTATTTATTTTATATAACATCCTGAATAATACAAATAGAATGTATTGAAATATGAAAATATCTTTTTAAATGTAAATTGTAAGTAATGAATATTCAAAATAGACAAATTATGGCATACAATTTTTATTCAACCATTTTATGTTTCTTAGTATTTCATTGTCTCATAAAAATACGAAATTGATCTTCATAGTATATATTATTTGAAAATCTTCAAATCATGATTCTTTTCACTTATTATGGACACAAAATTGCGGAAGTATTTATAATTATGGACAATATTAATATTTTGTAGTGTTATTAGCTGTGAATACAATTTATTCACAGATCACAGCTGTAAATACATTTTTCCCCGTCAGAAATTAGATTGAAATTATAGAAATGTGTATAAAATATGTATTAAGTACTTTTATGTGTTTTCATGTAGGTACTATTTAAATATAAATATATATTTATTCGTATGAATTTTAACTGTTGAATGTAGAATATGTAATTACGCATATTTTATGTTCACATGATGCCTATATATTTTGATAAAATCTGATATTACTACAAAATAGCCTAAAAGTTGATATAGTTAAACTTCATGGTTAAATAATTTGTGGATTTTTAATAACATTCTGCATATACCATCTGTTTAAACTTCAAACAACTCTGAATATACTATAATAGGTATTAATTTATTATTCTTTGGAGGGGGGAAAATCATGTTTCCTATTGAAATAGATTCTTCATTGTTTGAATTGTTGGTCAGACTGACTACTCTGTCACAGCATGTTCTTGCTCAGGATCGACTAATGGTGCAATGGTTCCAAATATTTACGGGTTACATTATTAAATGTATTATTTATTATGAGCTGTCCTTTACAAAATGCAAGTTTTTTAAACATTTTTGTATTATATAACTGCAATTATTTGGAAAATGTAAAATATTTGAATGTCGTTTTAGTAAATGTTATTTTAATATTTAGATTACT
Organism: Therioaphis trifolii; assembly: GCA_027580255.1. NCBI lineage: Eukaryota > Metazoa > Arthropoda > Insecta > Hemiptera > Aphididae > Therioaphis > Therioaphis trifolii. Next base: position 111,274,274 of record CM050404.1, on the reverse strand, counting down.
GTCTTTTTTCATCAAAATATTTATTTGGGTATATCACTTGTATTTTCATATTATTGTTTAAAAACAATTTAATGTGGTTAATAAGTAAAATAAAAACTACTGAATCGTTCACTTCAGACGATATTATAACAACTGTTGAGCATCCCTGGACCACTAGGTATGAAATATTTTAGAACTGGTTTCTTTGTGCATATTAAACCTGCCGGTTTGCCTCACACCATGCTCATTGCTCATCCACTGTCGAGACACCCCTCGTGTGTCCTATCTAAGTATTTAAATGAAATCAAAAGATTTCACTTGACCAATCTCTTCACAGAAAAAATAAATACACTGATGTTTCTTCGAAGTTTTTTTTTATATTTACGATAAAAACTATCTAAAGATTATTGTGTTACTAGTATTTTCTTTTATCTGTTAATCGTGATATGGCAATAGATTTCTCCAGGGAATATTTTATATTTTGTGAAGTTAGGATTGTGATAGTTAAAATTTAAATCAATTCACTAATTAAAACAAATTACATTTTTGTTTTATTTTCATAAATATTAAATTTATTATAATACTAACAATATATATTTCGAATACTTAGACAATAATGACTGTGTTTTTTATAATAATAGTTTATGTTTAAATTATAAATTAAACCCTTTATATTATTATGATTTCTTAGTATCTACTTTATAAATGAATTATCCAAGTAGGTCCATTTCTATGACTCGTTAAGTATTTATATTAGTTTCAGATTTAAATTGTTGCATATTATGACTTTACAATTGATATAATAACTTATATATATTATATATCTATATATAAATGTATTTTATCATGTTTTGGGATACCTTTTATAAATGTACGTGTATAAGTATATGTATTAGAAATAAATGTTGGTAAAATACTTTTTGATTTTTCATAATGTACCTATACACAATTTTAAATTTAGTTAAAACTGTGTGTAAGATTTTTACTTTAATTTACGTTAACCCAAACTGAATTGTATACCGAGCAATTTGGCAACGTACATTTTAGACTACCCACTTAAAATGTATAGTTGTTAGTCTTATTTCTATTTATTTTTTTATAAGTATAAATTTGAATTATATTTATATATTAAAAAAACATAAATCACTTTTTACTGCAAATGTTTTCTTTGTATATGTTCTACATAACGAATTTATGTCAAGTTTCGCAGTTCGCAAAATAAAAAAAAGATAGGTACTTACTGCCAATAATAATATTGACTTTATATCAAAAATCAATGGTAATATGGTTTAAATTTAGTTTATTATCCTAAGTGTAGTGCTAGGAAAAGAAATCGCTGAAAATTAAAATATATTTTTTTTGAAATTATGTTAGATGTTTACAGACTCCCCAAATACATGTTACGAATATACTGGTTTTTGATGTGTATTTTTTGATTTTCATTATTTTTTATTACGCCTTGACAAATGAAAATCTACCTATTTAAACATCTAAGTTTAATTTTCAAGAAATATGAATTAACTTTGGTAATTAATAAGATTTTTATCCTAGAAATACAATTTTAACTATAATTAAGGTTTAGAACTATTAGTATTTGTTTAAAAACATTGCCCACAATTTTATTTTTTATTTTAATTTTTAAACAGTAGTCATAAATTAAACTTATTTCTTCGAATAGTTCATATATTAATAAATTATTTACGAAAAAAAAAAGTTTCAAAGTGTAAATAAAATATACTTATTATTTGTATTCTAACTTGTCAGTCAAGCAGTCCGAAAGCATCAATACAATTTTCTTTGTTGTGTACCGCCATCTATTAAAAAGAATAATATGATGGTTTCATGGCCATTAGTTCTAATTATCTGATTCATTAAAATACTAGATCTTAAATCGTATTAATTTTGTTTATCGTGTTGGCATTGATTGAATACTGTATGTATATATTATAGAATTTTATATATTTCTATAAACATTCATACATATAATATATATATATATATTTATATTCTAACATATTTCTACCTTAATAGAATATATATTTTTACGGCTTCTTAAGTCATTAACCTACCAACCTTATTTTATATCCATAGCCCTATTACCCTAATAATTATAACAACATTTTTTAACAATACTTTATTTTTACGGCTAATTCTGAATTATTAAATTACTTGTTCCTAATAAATTTGTATGTATTTTTTGTCAAAATAAATATCTAACGTGTGAAAATATTTAATTGCATAAATATGGATATTTTAAAATCAACATATTATTTTTGTTAAAGTGATTTCTAGTTTAAATTTAATCATTTCGCCTGTTGTTTATATACATATCAAAATACAGTTTTACAATCTCATCTATTTATATGAGTGTTTAAAAATATTTTAATAATAGTTAATAGTTTACAAATCAATGATTGTATATTATAATGATTTTTATAAGAATTTGTAGGTTTAAATTCTTTATAATACACAATTTTTGGTGGTAAAAATCTAATTAATCTCTATATATTAAATTTGTGTATACTTATTAGGCTTTAATTTATTTTCTATATTATCTTTTTAAAATTTAAAATTATTAACTATGAAAAAACTTATTTTTGATATAAAAAAGGTGAAGACTTAAATCAGTTCTTCATCTACATGATTTCTATATAGAAAGTAGCGTATCGACACTATGTTTTTATGAAGAAATATACAATTTGTCATGGCATCTCATAACATCTTTCATTTTTTCTTTCATCACATCCATTTTTTCGAGGTCAATGAATTTTGTAGTTTGATATTCCTATATAAATGTTTTCTTTATGAAAAATATACTATTATGTTAAACTTACTAAATGCTTCGGAATTTATTCTTAATATCAATTTTTCATAAAAATGAAATAAATCCTATATTTGCCTCATGTATACATTAATCTATGATATTTAATATTTATCTCATAAATTAGCATATTTTAGCTGTGTTTTTTAGTTGTAGTTGTTCACATATACGCGCGGGTTTGAGTAAAAGCAATATTGTAACGCATGGCGGTTTAAATTTGAACTTCGTCTGAGTGGCTCATGAATAATTCAATGACAGTATAGGACCAGCGGCAGCCATTTTAAGTGGGGATTCCAGGGTCCAGTCTGTCTACCTCCTCTCATCCTTCCCACATCTCATGCAAACGCTATAAGTTATTATGTCCGAGATAATCCCCTACATGCTGTGTACAACAAAGATAAAGGAAAACTTTTTAAAAAAGGATTCTTATCCTATAGTTAAAACTATTTTAATGTTATTGTAATCAACGCTTTAAATCTTAAATATATATTGTATAATTTACAGTATATTAATGTATCAACATAAATTTAAACTATATCACATTGCTTAAATACGTATTTCGTCTGAAATAAAAATGCGATAAAATTATGTTGAAGTTTTAATTGTATTTTATAATCGATTGTGCATTTAATAATAATTCTAAAGTTTTTAATATTAAAAAAAATATCAATCTCAAGGGATTATGTGTTTAGTGTGTATGATGTTTTACAATTATACAATTATATATGTACGCATGGTAAAATTATATTAAGTTCTATTTAATAAAAATCTGTACATGAGTAATCCTCTGTTAGTTCTTGATATTTTATATTTTTCTTAAATTTAATATATAGTGGCATTATTCTCATCATTGCTTAGTAATACTTATGAATAGTTAATTTTACTCAACTGTATTGTATATAGTAGTAATAATAATAATTTTTTTACAGTCAGCGTATTATTGTTAGTAGTTATCAATGTAGTAATCAAGAATTTAAGTATTTACAACTTCTTCATTATTGTTTACTCATGCAAGTGTTTATCTGTTTAAAGAAAACCAGTTATGTCTAATTTAGTGAATTAAATAACAGAATTTGAGTATTGATAATCATATGACATGTATATTTATTTTATATAAAACAACTATGCTTCTAAACATATATATTATCTACTTGTGTTTTTGAGCTCAATCGTAGCCGCACGTTTTAGTAAAACTTAATATTCTTATCGAGAACGTAAAATGGTAGCTTTGGGGCTTTATTGAAGAAATATAATGCGCAGTTGTTGCAAAGGGTATCCCGCATTGCGACAGACCGTATGATAACATGTGTGTATCCATCAAAAATAATAATAACGCCACATGCGGCGCCCCCATTTCCTGGGGAAATAATGTAATACTTTCGGTCTCTCGGAGAATATTGGAAACGTGTAAAACAATACAAGAAACGCGATTATGATACTGGAGTGTGTATTTTTCCCCTACAAATCTCGTCACGTATTACATTTAATGTTTACGGCGCCGATCGATGTGTTTCAGTTGTCAGGAGTCCACCGCGCGTTGACAATGGCCTGACATCTGTTCACATTTGCCGTCGTCAGCGTTTCCTATTTTGCATGCACACTCGTGACTTTCGAAAAAATAAATTGCTCGTATCAATTTAAATGCATTTTTTTTTTTTTTTTTTAAATATCTGATCTTGTACGGTCATAGGATTTAAATGAAATAAATCAGCATAATTATAACGATAGTTATTATAATAATAATTGTTAACATTGTGCTTATGTGCACGCATGCGTGTGTGTATGTGTGTGTTTTTGTATGTTTGTATGCAGTTTGCACGCACGTATGTGTATAAGAATGACAGGCTTTGGTATGTGTGGATGACTGAAGCACCGACAGCGGTAGCGATGGAGTGACGGTGTTGTTGCCGCGGCGGTGTCGTGCGGAGGGGATGGGGCGCTGGTCCTTGGAACAAATCAATACCTAACGGGAGGGAAACAGACGACGGACGGACGGGAAAAAGGCGGCCTGGCAAGCCGAGTGCCATTCCGCACCGGCTGATATTGTGTTGCGCGCCCGTACATGTTTTTCTTCGTCTTCAATTCCAATTCGCGTTTTATACTGTTTTATTGCACCGCTGTGTGTTTCCTCCTCGCTCTTCGGTCGGCCTTGATGCAAAACCCCCTCGTGCGCGTCTGCTACATTACACAAATGTTGCTCAAACTGAAATATTTATTTAAAAAAAAAAAAAAAAAACAAACAACAATTGTTTAATTAAAACTCAAAACATTCCTGCGACTTTATACACCTTTTTCCACCGCCGCTTTTACCAGTGGCAATGTCTGATGCACTAAAATTCTTTCCATTTCTCTTTTGACATTCTAAATGTCTCATTGTATACAGTAGGTATTTTCCGGATGTTCTAATGGCTTAAACAACGGATGTAGAGTGTTATCCTAACAGTGTGTAGTAAGCACATCAACATAACTTTATTTCATATAATTGTGATTTAAATCTATATGTATCTGTAGTCTGTACACAGAACTCTCTCGGAAGATAATTGGTTTGAAATTTAAATGAAATATAGAACGGGTACTTAAATGTGATTTTGTTCAAGTTAGAGTTTGAAATGCTTTAAGGGTAATTTATTAACACGAAAATAAATATTGAAATTTTATTTGACAAATAATTACTTCGAAGAAAGTAATATAAACAAGAATGTTAAAATTCAAATGTTTTACACATTAAAATTTAATTAAAACTTGTTTCTTATTATTTTTTTTTTTTTAGATTATTTGAAAAAGAATTTTGTATTAGATTACATTATACTAATATTTTTTAGTATATAAATATTGTTTTTAACTGATACATCTTGGTGATTTACTAAAATGACTTTTAAGTCAAGTTCCGTTCAATCCATCGTTGACCTTTAAGATACCGAGTTATCGCCACAGATTGCTTAGGTACCCCGCAGTTATACTGTTATTTCTCCCGCTGCGCTACGGTGAATTGTAATTTACTCAAAATGACTTGACAACCAAACTTTATTAACTGAATAGTTGAAATTAAAGTAAATATATTTATAATTTTATGTCTACTTTCGAATGTGCAGTCAGTCAGTGACAACGATCTAATAATTCTTTTAATTTATAAATTGTAGTAGGCAGTTTATTACATTAGATTTTATTTTCAAATATTCTTAATACATTATTAAAGTGTCATGGATTAATTTTTGTATAACATATATTAAATGTCTTATATTTTTTTAATTTAGTCGTATATAGGTACATATTATATCATATGTTTTAATTGTACATTGTACAAATATTCAATTATATTTTCAGTAGTTTCATTTAAAATTAAGTATATCAATTAAAAAAAAAATATACTATGTCACTAAATACCTACTAGTTAAATATATTTTATATTATGTTATATTGTATTGTTCCTAATGTGTATATATTATCATACTTAGGTATGTGTTTGAAGTGGTCGATGAAAGATCTTTTCCACCTTATGAAACGATTTATAGTATTTGAGGTGTTGATGCTGTTATTGTTTATTTTACCCGTGTGTATATGTATAGAAAATTTTGATAAGTTGCTTTTAGAAGTTATGTGATATTAGGGTTCTGTGTTGCCTTACGTATGCCTAACCTAAGCGCGCATGTGTGTGTGTGTGTGTGTGTGTGTATAATTTATATGATTAGAACAAAAATGTGTTTTGCTGTGGAGGAACACATGTTTTCACCAGAAATAACTAGTTTATAAATAGTGACAGTTGCAAAGAGCTGTTGGCTTCAGTCCCTATTTTTGTAAAAATGTTCGATTATATTAATTTATAAATATTGTAGCCTTTACATAATAAGCAAATGTATAATTGTGAAGTTTTAGTTATAAATGAATCATAATGTTTTATATTATTTTCAAACATAAAATAACTTAATTGTTACCTGTAAAGAAATAAATATCAAAAGAATATAGCTGTCTTATTATGGCTGTTAAGTTTTTATTAATGTTCTCATATTTTACGCTCCGTGTACGACTTCATTATTCTTAATAGGGCGATTGCATTTTTTGTAGTTTCCTTATGTGCAACCACAATTCTTTTTCAAAAATTATGTTAGCACGCGATGATTACCACACTTTACTTAGGGTCGTAAAATTAGATATTAGGTATTTTAATGATTTCTATATCTGTTTATGTTTGTATTATTTATTTTTGTACTGACTATAGTTCATATGAATATAATACAATATTAACTACAGAAATTGTATTTCACTTTAGAAACTAATCAAGTATTATTATTTATTTTAGGTTAATTTATAAAATATTGTTGCCGTTTTTGTGATTTATCTGATTTAACACATTTGTTGAAATTAAACTAAATAATGAATATTGTAAGCGAAATAAGCTTTGTTTGGTTCAAAGATGCAAGGTAAATTCACAACCCTTTTAATGCGCAACAGAAAACGCCTGCTTAATTTTGAATTATTCATGCGCCAAGTGTGGCTCTTTACCCTTTTCCGCCTGAACATTTCTCCCACGAAGTTTCTGGGCGTATTTATAATATTACAAAAACAAACAAATTAAACAAAAGCGATAGTTAATTATCTCAGATATAAGTATTGTATTAAAGTTTTTATCTATGTTGAATTTTGATTAATATCATTGATTAAAAAATTCGAAACTTTGATGCAAAAATAAGTAAAAATTTAATTTAAAAAATATTTTTCAATTATACGTATTGTTATTTTGTTATTTTGTAGATTGTTAAATATTTAATTGTCTCTGGTCAATTTCTTTTGTGCGTTTTTGTATTTTTTTCATATTATGTTTTTTAATTGCGATTAATAATAATCATGATTGTCAACGCATATTATTAAATTATTTCAGTTGGTTCAATATAATTTTAAACTTGGGTACATAATATTTTAAAAACTATTTTTAGCTAATTATTAGATATAAATAAATAACTTATGCCAAATTGAAATAATTGCATTATAATTAGTAAACAATGTCTAAATTTAAAGTATTATTCATTTATTTATTTATTTAATAATTCTGAGTTTTGAGACACCTGTACATCAATAGATTTAGGTTTAGGTTTTTTTTTTATCATTTTTTTTTTATTGGAATAACCCTTGGTGTCATTGGCCATTGGGATTTATAAGAGAACATTTTATTTATCAGTTACATTACTAATTATTTTATAAAGTTACAGTATAGTAGATTTAATTGTTTGTACATTGTTTTATGTTTATGTATTAATTAATAATTTTGAGGAGGTGATGAATTCCATCAGAGACTTTGAAGATTCGTGACATATGGAGCGATGTGTGAATATGTTCCGGTAGATTGTTTTTTTCTTATGGGATTCGTAGTTTAGGCATTCCGTTAATATGTGTTTGATACTTAGTTTCACTCCGCATGTTTGACACATTTAGGTCTAGGTATAGTTTTTATGTTCAATTTATCTTCTTAATGATTCTAATGTTTTTATAGTACCTACATTTAGATTTTTTATAAAATACAATAAAATGTATACCATCAATGATTCTTTTGTCATAACTCTTAATCAGCCCTTCCTAAATAGAGTTGAATAAAAATGTATCCTATTAAAACAAAACACCCGAAAAAGTATATCATGTCTATTTGTTATACTTTTATGAAAATTCAAAGAGTATTTTTTATTTAAAAATGCTTGTTGATGTATTTAAAAAATATGTTTCATAAAAAAAAATGTTAAGATATTTCTAATTTTTTTGAGATCTCCAAATGTGTAATTTAGACTTGGATAAAACTATACATATTTATTTAAATGAATATTATACCATATTTAATAACTTACTAAATTTAAATAACAGCTTGTAAAATTCTCCAAACTGTTTATATTTAACAAATGTTTATTACATTTATTTTTTTATTTTTAGTGTTAAGTCTAAGAAATACACAAGAAGAAGAACCACCAGATCCGCAATTAATGCGATTAGATAACATGTTGATTGCTGAAGGAGTGGCTGGTCCTGAAAAAGGAGGCGGTGCAGGAGCCGCAGCCAGTGCTTCAGCTGCAGCATCAGGCGGTCCCGGACAACCAGATAACGCCATTGAGCATTCCGACTACAGAGCAAAATTAGCTCAAATCAGACAAATCTACCACCAAGAACTTGAAAAATACGAGCAGGTAAATTAATTGAATTTTTTTTTTAGTGTATATTAGCATTTGAAACGTTATTAGCGTTTTTAAATATGGATAATTAAAAAAAAAAAAAAAAAAAAATATTAAAATAAAAATAATATGTTTCAGTTCGATTTTAAAGAAATTTCTTTGCCACTAATGATGTTGATCTAGTTTAAAAACAATATCGTATTTGCACATCAAATTACTAAAGAACATAAACTTTGATCACTCGAGAAAATTATTTGATATTCTCACTCGTAGATGATTTATTTATATTTATATGAATTACAAAAAAGTTACTATAACTTTTAAAATCTGTAGTAAAATTGTAAAATGAAAATATTTTAAATAATTTAAACATAGTCATAATATCGGAAACTTGAGTTAGGCTAAAGAATTATTATTAACCGCGTTTTCTATAGGAAGCCCATCTAATTATTGATTTATTTAAAAGCAAAATTATAGTTTAAAAATTTAACAAGTTATGTGTGTAAATTCGATTCAAAACATTTACAATAAAAACATTTAGTGTTAAAAGCATTTTATGTGTTAATGTATCGTATTATATTTTGATCACAGTTACTTTCTCATATGGTTGTATACATTATTTGTTTAAATTAAATGTTTTGTGATAAAGAAAAATAATAGCAAGTTACAATGTTTTGGTAGATATATTTTATAATTTAAATTTTGTTATTAGATGTTTAGACTTAATATTTCATATAGTAATATTTAAAATTTTGATAACTAAAAAAAATGTAAATTTCGTTTTAATTTGTAATCTGAATTATTGGATAATTTTGTTTGACCTATATTCTGGTAAAATTAATTTTATTTGTAAATAAATTGTTAAAAATTTATGGAGATTATTAAATTGTAAATTGAACTTCAAAGTTCATGATTAACAACTATAGGACTATTTTTTCTTCTTTACTTGTCTTTGTTAAATTGTTTTTGTTGTAAACAATTGAAAAGGCAATCAAAGTAGATTGCAAAAATTATAGTAATTTGAATTAACTAAGGGAATATAACTGAAGCGTGCAATTATTTGAATTGTATGGAGAACTCGTTATGATTACGGACATGGCGGTGAAGTGGGAAGTAAGCGTGATATTCCAGAGATTAATCGGCCTAACAACCAGATCTGCACGCAATAGTTTTCGATTTTGTTGGTGGATACAATGATGAATTTTATAAATTAAATAACTATTGAAATAATTTACCATTTTGGATTCCAGATATGGTCTTGTTTTTGTAATTTCTCTTAACATTTCGAAATCGCATTTAAATATATATTTGATGGCCTCGCAGGACAAATTGTGTGAAAAATAATCTATGAGATTCATATTATGTTAATAGCAATAAAGTAGATATCCTTGAACCTGTGTTGTCTTGTGTTTTGTTTGACATTTAAAAACATTTATTTATATATTATGATAGGTAGGCCACTAACTGCGTATGATCAAACTCTGCAAAAAATGATTAATTATATTTTTCGGATTCATGTAGCGATAATGATATTTAAAATTTAGGCATTCAATAAATAGAATAGAATATATCGTTAAATGTAAAATATTCGTTTATGGTTAAAAACTTAATATATAAAATTGATAATATATGAAAACTACAATTTTAATTTATTTTTATTTTTAAGGCTTGTAATGAGTTTACCACACACGTAATGAATCTCTTACGAGAACAGTCCAGAACGCGACCGATCACCCCAAAAGAGATCGAACGGATGGTGCAAATCATTCATAAAAAATTCTCTTCTATACAAATGCAACTGAAACAAAGTACTTGTGAAGCGGTCATGATACTTAGATCTAGGTTTTTGGACGCCAGGTTTGTATTCGAAAAAACTTAAATATATATATATATATGGGAGACGGAGTGTCCGAGTGGAACCAGGCATCACTGCCGACGCACACTGTCGCCGGTTCCAACCTCGGTCACGGGCGGCTCTCTCTCTCTCTCTGGGCAGGCGACTGTCTAGAGAGAGCGGCCGCCATCTCCTCTGTGCAGAAGGCAACGGGAAACCACTGCACAGTTAATCTCTTCCCAAGTAACACCTTCTTCTAGGTGCAAACCAACCCTCGGGTTGTTGACTTTAAGAAGAAGATATATATATATATATACACACATTTATTTATTTATTTATGAAAAATCACATCAAATGTGCCATGTTTTTATTTGTATAGAAGAAAAAGGCGTAATTTCAGTAAACAAGCTTCCGAAATACTCAATGAATATTTTTACTCGCATCTAAGCAATCCATATCCTTCCGAAGAAGCAAAAGAAGAGCTAGCAAGGAAGTGTAGCATTACAGTGTCTCAAGTACGTATTCATGTCAAATTAAAAGTACATTTGTGAATGGGTTTTAAAATATTTATTTAAAAAATATTAAGGTGTCCAATTGGTTTGGAAATAAAAGAATTCGATACAAGAAAAATATTGGAAAGGCTCAAGAAGAAGCAAATCTTTACGCTGCTAAAAAAGCTGCCGGTAAGTCTTTAAATCGATTTTATCATGTTATTTATAATTCTATTATATTTTAATGTAATCACTGTTCAATTTTGTTGAATGTAAGTATTTTTGACAAAACAATAAATGTCATTAAAATCGTCATTACTATCGACAGAATCGAAATTTTGTTGTTACCGGAGATATTTTCACGGATTGTAGTCCTTATTGGTGTTTAAAACATAAAGAGAAAAACATGTAAATAGGGAAAGGGTGAAGTTTACTATAGGGATTTGGATAGCGATATATACACGCTGGTGGTGTAAGCTCCAAATGGAAGTAATATATCACTGGGACCCTGGCTTTGAGCTTGACAGCCCGAATGGTTTTCCTGGTTTCCTCATTGTCCCATTCTACACCCTCTGTGCAGTACAATATATATATTATATATATGTGTGTGTGTGTGTAATTTTTTTTTTTTAGTGATCATGTGTGCGTGTTTGCGCATGGGCGCACGCGCATGTGATTATGCTATATATAGGTACTGTTTCTTTCATACAAAGGTATGAACCATATACCATTTTCGTTTTGTCACCTGACAATGGTTACAGTTAGGTTTAAACCATAAATTAATATTTTAAACTGAATACAATATATAAATATGGTTACTGGTTAGTTTTTAAGAGTGTTTAAATTACTGAAATTATTTAGGTACTATTAATAGGTAATTACGTATATGTACCATTTTAAAATTCAAAATGTGTGTACAGGTTTATTGAGTTTAATTTATTGTTATTTTTCTTTTGTGCCATCCATTTTGATGATAAAATTGTATATTTTCATTACTGGTTTAATTTTCAATAATTATTTTACACTACAAAATAGAGAAATGTTTAAAAATAAATTGGTACTGTTATAACAACACAGTTTGATAGTGAATTATTATATATAGTCAATTATTCATTATTATTATGTAAATTATTACATTATATGTTGTGGTATATAGTTAGATATGTCAGTATGTACAGTCCATGCATTTCCTGAAAAAAAAAAAAGAATTGGAGGGCTATATTTTATTGGAACCTATATTTTCGGAATTTACTTTCTTTGAAATATATTTATTTGGAAACTTATTATGTAGCTGGACTCATTTCTGTTGGAAAAATATATGATCGGAATAATATTAGTTTGGCAAGTATAAATATAAGAAAATGTTTTTCTGAAGCCTATTTTGTTGGAAAAATATTTTGTCGGAAATATTAATAATAAGATGTATATCTTATTATTAATATTTCCGATTTTGTTGGAAATAATGTTTCCAACAAAATATTTTTCTGTTGAAATATGTTTCATAATCATACAGCTCATGGAAATACGTTTCTGAAAAAAAATTCCCATTGCAATACGTTTTCAACAAGATACATGATACTTATAATATTTCAATTATAATTATAGTAAATAATCATTTCTAATTTTAAATTTTGAGGAAAGCTATGCATTATTTTTAAAATGATTTGTTTCTCTTGTATAAAAGTTATTACTAATTTAAATAGCTCCTATGTAAATGAGAAATTCAATCTGCTTAGTACTCTAGACCCTTGAGAAATTCTTTACAGTTTTACTTATTTAGAAAAAAATCCAAAAAATGAATTATGAATGATAAAATGTGAAATAAGCAAGATGTTCATGAAAACAATTTTAGTTATTTTGTCATAATTCCGAATTTTTAGTGGTCATCATGACTTTATGAGTTACACAAACTTGAGAACATTCAAAACAAGAGGTACTTCCCTTTTGAGCTAAATATAGAATTTTAAAAATATTGGATGTATCTTTTTTTTTTTAAAATTTTATACTTGATATTTTTTCTTAAATATTTATCCCATTTTTACTTCTTACAATATGATATAGTTCATAGATCATAAAAAAAATAGTCTACTTTTTCGTATGAGTTTGAATTTTGAATTCTGTATCAAATGACTCAAAAAAAGATAAAAATTTCATATTATGATAAGTTTTTATGATCAACTCAAAACAATTACAATTTGTTTTTAAAGTTTTTAATTTTTTAATAGCTCACTCATATTTAGATCTATGTACTTCTATTTTTATTTATCAATATAGTCAATAGACAATTTTTATTTTTAAGCAGCTCAAACATTAGAACACAGCACCATTGATCTTTATTACACAAATAATAAAATCTACTTAGATTTCCTTTTAATTACTCCAAAACTAAAGTTGCTTAAGATGTAGAACTTCACTAATAAATTGTCAGTAGATTTTGTATTATTTTAATTAGTATATTATCAATACAATTAAGCACTCAAATCTACTCAAGATCATCTTTTGAAATCAATGATGCACCATTTTTTTTACATATGAAATAAGTTACAAAACTTTTGTATTAATAAATTAATCAAAACAGTATTCTTTAAGTCCTGTACATCCACCACCAGTATCTTGTCTGAAGAATAAAACTACTAATTATTTCTATTTCCACGAGTTTCCATGTTTTTTTTTTTTTTAAATAAATAAATTTTTTTTCATTGAGGGTTAACTAATCTTTAATGTTGATTTATATAGAATATTTTTTGAAATCAGCAGAAAAAAGGTGGCTGTTAGATAATATATCAGTAGGTATTCTTAATGATTCAGTTACTTCTGAATTCTGATCAATCATAAGAAAGTTAGCTAGAAATGAAAATAGGTAAGTAATAATATCACAATGAAAAAAATAATGCCTTGTTGACTATAAATAGTTAATTATGAATAAATAGCTTTAATTAAATTTTACAACAAAACTTATAAATTATGCAAAAATGATGTAAATTACTAAGTAGGCATAAAATATTCTGTAGTATAGAGTAAATACATAAATAGGATAAATAATTTAGTAAAATGCTACATATAGTGTAAAAAATTTAATTTTTTCATTTAATTTTGTAAAAGAAAAATTAATTTAATTTACTAAAATAAAATGTTATTGTTATTAAATTTGATCATATCAAGATTTCTATTATTATATGTGATGTAATAATAATAATATGTTTTTTAGATATTATTTATTATTATTTATTAGTATCCTTCAATAGTTAATTTAATTTAAATTACATTTTTAGGTGCTTCACCTTACAGTATGGGTCCTGCTTCTCAAGGAACACCAACTCCTTTATTGTCTCCAGCTCCTGGTGGTGGTCCACAAGATAGCATGGGCTATAGTCTTAGTTTAAATGGTGCTGAGTATAGTTCTCCTATGTCGGGATCACAGGTTTGTGTGCATTATATTGGTTGTAAATTTTTTTTTATGTTCCTTTAATCTGACCAAAAAAAATTAATTTACAGGCACAGTATTCTGATGGAAGTCTAGGATACGATCCAATGGGACACCAGGTGAGCGACTGTGAATAACAGGTTAATATAATGAAGATAGTATAAGTATTAGTAAATTTATTCAAAAGAATTATTTTGATTTTATTTTAAAACATTAAAGCCTATAAGAGTAAATAAAATGTCGTTATTGTTGAACATTTAATTTTTTTTAAATCTACACCATCTAATTACTAATATGTATTGTTTTTACATTACAGGCAATGCCTAAAAATTCTGGGTCTCCGTCTACAGGATGGAATTCCAGTCATGAATATCAGACACATGGCATGCACGACGATAGCGAAGACTCATCAGATGATGTTGATATTAAGCGCCCGAAATTGTCTTAAACACTTTTTCTTATCAACTACATTTGTTCATTTTTTTACGTATATAATACGATTGCTTAACTTAATCTTTAGACATATGCGAGTGAGAATAATTGGCCTTCACACTTTTTGTATGTTGACTAAATTGTGTATGTTCTAATAACACTCAACTCACTCTAACTAATAACTATTATGGATCTACTGTATTGACGAAAACGAAAGACTTAGGCCTTTGGTATGTGTGTGTCTGTATGTATCTTCACCTCTACACACATCACATATAAGGGAGCGTATATGTATAAATAACGTTAGCCTAATATTTGAGATTACCATACTGAAATTCAGTAGAGACGGTTTTATTATGAAACTATTTTTAGTATCTTATTATTATTATTATTATTATTATTATTATTATCATTGTAAAATTAAATAATAATATTAACTTGAGCTTTTTGAACGTTAATCGTTCATCATGTAACTTTGGTATACGTATATTGTGCACATCACCAGATTATTAGTAATTTATATAGAAAAAATATGATAATAATATTATTGTTGGTTATGTTTACTCACACATGTTTCTACTATCTGTGATCTCAAAGGAAAATCAACACAAGCATCAAAATCGAGTACAATCATGTCCAGTGTTTTTATCCTTTTTCACCAAGTATACGATATACACACGGTAATATTATTTTTCATGAGATTTAAAAATTTACATTTTAAATATGAGACAAGTTTTGTTAATAATTGTTTAATATTTATTGTATTGAACGAATGAATAGCATATTTTTAAGGCACCATGACTAGTAACATTTAAATTTTTATTGCTTTATTAAAAAAAAAACTACAGTTTAATGTATACGATATTTGTAAGGTTATTGTTGTCTGTGAACTGTGTATTTTTTAAAAAAATTTTTGTTCTATTTTTCCTCCTTATTTTTTATGCTATATTTGTATGCTTTTTATTCTAAACTATTAATAATTACAAATATTAAATAAAAAAAAAAAACCTATTATTATAGTACTCTACTTCTTTTCTTCTTCCCTTTTACATTATAAAGTAAAACAATTATTGTTAGTTATGAAAAACGACACGGTGTGCTTATGAAATTGAAAAAATTATAAAAATTGTCAAGTAAATATTATACAAGAAGAATTCGAAATGTTATACTTTTACCCACTATATTTAGGTTTGGTAATTAATATTGTTTTATTTTAAAAAAAATCTTACAATTTTAATGTTTTGTTCTCAATTCATAATCACCCGTGTTAAGACATTATGTATACCTAAAATATTATTATAATATCTACACACTTACAAGGTATAGTGTGTTGATTTCAGTATTGCTCGAATGTTATACATATACATATATATAAATTTTATTTTGTACGTCTTGTAAACTATACCACCTAGACATACTGTATTATTATTTTATATAAATTAGTACTTGTAATTTTTAAATGTAATTCTGATGGTAAATTTTGTATTATATCCAGTAGAATAGAATTTCGTTTTCCAACTTCTATATAAGATGCTATTTATTTTTATTCATATTGTAAAGTCCCTTTGTACATTAAACACACACGTATAAATATAAATATATATATATATATATATATATATATATATATATATATATATATATATATATATATATATATATTTATATTTATATTTATATAGGTGTTTAATAGTTTCTATAAAAATGTGTGTTTGTGTGTTTTGTGATTTCATGTTTTGAATACACACATTGAAAAAGTCCATGAAAATTTGTTAATTTTTTATGTCACCATCTCCACACATTAATATTCTTTCATTTATATAAAATTTTGTTGAACTACTTAAATAATGTTGTTTTAAGACTTCTTTCTTGGGCATAAATGATATTATAACAAAAATGTTTTTTTTTCTCATGACCATGTTATTTTAATGTCAAAAAAAACATGTATCAGTTTATTCCATTTAATAGACTGTATGTGGCAATATGTCTTACCTACATTTGTTCTTTACCTTGTAAATTCTATATGTATAATGTGTGTCTCAGAGATCTGACAACATTAAATGTATTGTCAATGTAAAACTGTCATGTCATATGACTATATACGCATTACTTTTGTATACGATTTAATATTTACAAAACCAAAATGACTAAAACATTGAATATTTGTTTGTGGACTATGTTATAATTTTCATTTTTATATATTAATAGATGCCTATATTATATACATATATGTATATGTGTATATTATAATTATTTATTAGGGGCTATATTAGGTAATAAATTATTATGAATGAATAATGTACAGTTTCTGAAGAAAACAAAATTATAATGCTTGTAATTTAGAAACAAAAATGTATGTTTTGTCTGATTCCTTTATATTTATCTGCCTTAATCTCATTGTATTTATTTCTGATTCTTACTGTTGTATTATATGTCTAAAAATGTTTTACAGATCCAATTTTTTATCATTATATATAAACCAAAAATTTAACTTATATTATGTACTATAACAATGGTTTAAAAACCCATTTTTTTATTCAATAATATTTTATGAAATTTTGAATTTTGTATAGGTAAATAAATAAATAAGCACTCCGTATTTGACACGAGTTCAAAAAATTAAAAACTTGATATTTTTAAATACTGAACAAGGTCATCCATTTGTTTTTTGCTTCCTACCAATTAGTAACTATTTTATTGGTTCTTTTGAAACTATCTTTACGTTATTGTAAGAAAGAAAAGTTGTAGTTATTAAACTAAATCACTACTATATATTATTAGAATAAAAATATTTTACAATTAGTACTGCTACAAAGTATTTGGTTGTGATTTGTATATCAATTACAAATACTCCCAGTGATGGGCTATTTAAATCTTTGAATAGTCACCATGTTCACTAAAATATAATCTACATACCAATGTATCAAAAATAAAAATGTATGAAGCTATTATTTATGTACAAATACTTCCATAATTTGCGGCAACTATTTTAAACAACTGTGGTATTCCATATTAATAGGCGTTCAATAATATCATTTAAAAATGATATGACCAAGACTTTTAGAAAAGTGTATTTTTGTGGAAAAAATGATCAGTATAATTCACTTCTAATTTACAGGTCATATATGGTACCAATTAAAACTTAGAATATCACATTTTCCTAATTTTAAGTGTGGTATATTTGAAAAAACCGATAGGTACTAATTTCTTGATTAGTTAGTACCAAACAATTTCAATATTGTCCCAAGTGATCATAATTAAAATTAACCATTTTGGAAGTTAATTTTAAAGAATAAGACTGACTATTGCTCGGTCTGCACAATAAATAAGTATAAAATAGATTGAGGATCGAGAACTGACATACTGATGAAAACTGGACTGTCAACTTATCTTTTTTTAATATGGTATTTTCATTAATTTTGTCATTTTAAATTGTTTTTCAACCTGCAAGTCTGACTATGTAAACAATATGTGATCATATTTTCCAAAATACGTCATTTTTGTTGAATTGATAAAAATAATTGATTTTTATTCAAAGAATACTTGAATAACACCAAGGGTATTCAAATCACCTTCGAATTGGTTTTACTGTTTAACCTATGATAATTAGTGTATTTTAGTGTCAACAAATAACAGTGGTTAGATATTAGTTCACAATTATTAACCAGTAGAATCAGGTAAGGTAGTTTTTTAATTTATTCTATCATCAAAAAGAATCGTTTTTGTTTCTTGTATTCACTAATATTTATTTAATGATACAAATGTAAACTAGGTAGGTATTTGAGTCGAAAAATTAAAATCAACCACGAAATAAAATCATGAATATGTCCCTGTAATTGCTATAGACTATTCTTTAATTTACAAACATAACTGCGGAAATAAAAATACAATTTCTCATGTTTAATATTTAATCAATATTGTATGTATATATATATATTTCTTTTTCATAAATTTGATAAATACTAAATGTATATATGTATTAATATTTACGTATGAAATTTAAGCCATTAAGATGACAATATTTACATTACAGACTTTATCTATTTAGAGCTTTTTTTACCCTCCCAAACTAATAGAAAAAACCAGCTGGTCCCTGACAGAATAAAAACACATTAGTCAGTATAATAAAATACGGCTCACAGCTCAACTATTTTATAATTCAGACAATTCATTTCATGTTCATTAAATTATAATCGGATTAAAATAGGAATAAAGAAGAATGATGTCAAAGATAATGTAAACGGGAAAAAATTAAATGAGATAATATATGTTATATAAAGTGTACACCAACAGAAAGCAATATTTGCTGTAAGGATTTTATAACAACATTTTATCCAACAACTGAAATTAATCAATAACATAATATTCGTTTTTACATTTCAATCATACATGTGAGTATAAGTGTATACATACATACATACATACATACATACATACATACATATATACATACATAACATAGTGTTTCATCACCACTATAATTAATATTAAAAATAATTTACCGAGTTATGAAAAAAGTGTAAAGCACATACTGTATGGTACATATACATATAGGTAACATTAAAACAATAGAAAAAGAAGAAAATCAGACGTAATATAGGTAAAATGTTTGGTTTGTTTTGAAAAACAAAAACTCAAATAAAATAATATGTTGAAATCAACAAATTATATAAAAAAGAAAAATAGAACAAACAAATATACACACATACATACATATAACATAGTATATATGTACATGTACACACATATGTGCATCATCATCCTTTGGTCGTACATAATAATATTCAACAAAATTCAATTGTTATAATAAATCATTAAAATAAAAAAAATAAATTGGTATTTTATGGATCCATTAACATTAGATAAAGCCAGCAGCTCCTCTATAATTATTTGCTTCGGACGGGTACAAATAGTCATCGCTCCAATTAGACCGGGATAATGTTGGTTCAGATGTTGTCCGTTGCAGTTTTGGCATAGCGTGTATAATGCTTTGTATGGATATAGCAATATCTTTGAACTTAGGTCTATCTTCTCTATCAAATTTGATACAATTCTCCATCAGTTTACGCAATTCTGATGGTGCATCTGATCGAATTTTTTTCAAATCAGGTCGTAAATAGCCTCTGCCAACCATAAATATAATCTGATCTTTATTATTGATTTCCGTGTACGGCAACTGACCAGAAAGTAACTCATACAACACAATGCCATAAGCATAGACATCTGATTGGAAACTGTATGGATTATCCACTTGCATGCGAATAACTTCAGGTGCCATCCATAAAATAGATCCCGATGGTTGATGGTACTGTTGACCACCAGACCATTTTGATTTTATTGTGGCCAACCCAAAGTCACCTATTTTCACAACTGAATCATTAAAGAATATATTGTTACTTTTCAGATCCCTGTGTATAATGCTTTTAGAATGGAGGTAATTCATGCCAATTGCTGTCTGACCTGTAATTGATATTAATTGCATAGCTTCAAATCTGTAACAAGAAATAATAATATTCATTTTAAAATGTATTATGATCATTGTACATTTGAAATACCTCAGTATTTTATAATTTCTACTATATTATTTATGTTAGCAACTTTCAGATTAAATATATTTTTTTAAACGGGTTATTGTTTGTAAAATAAATTGCAAATACTTAATTTCACCAAATCTATTACAGTCATGTAGGAAAATTAATTATGCTATTAAATAGTATGGTATTATATAAAAACAAAAATGATCAATCGGAAAGAAAAACATAATAAATTGGTTACATATTATATGGGTTACTTACATAGAAATTCTGTATATTTTCATGTAAAACAGAAGTAGACTATTTTATCCTAACAATATTATGCATTTCTTTCATTTATAATGAATTTATTTTAGGAAAGCATATTATTGGGCATACCTACATCTAATTAAAAATTAACTTACTTTTTTTCTAGTACATGTAAACAACGATAAAGACTTGACCCTTCACACCACTGCGTAACAATGGCCAAATTAGGTTTTCGTATGACGCCCATAAACAGTAGGACATTTACATGCCTAGTTTTTTTTAATACAGATACTTCATTTTTAAATGCTTGCAATTGTGCAGCAGTTGGTTGTTTGACTTTGAGTGCTTTTATTGCTACTGGACCATGCCAGTTGGCTTTATACACAGTGCCAAATGATCCTGATCCAATACAATCACCCATTTGTATATCTGCTTCTGGTATTTCCCAATCCTCCAACGATTCTTGAGGACCGGTATCTCTGAGTAATTTTTTGGTAGCACTTTCATCAGCACTCTTGGCTCGAGGTCTAGGCCTTAGAACGTTGGTGGGAGATGCTTGGGCGCTCTGACTGTGTGGTAAGAAACCATGAGGTACACCAGATGGTGCTTGTGCTCTTCGTTTCAATTCAGCCAAATCGTCCCAGTTCATATTTACCATATTACGACAGACATTTGGTTCTGAACTCGACCTTTCACCATGGCCAAGTACTCGACGTCTGGATGATTGATAGTCAGACGTGAGTTGTAATATACCAGCAGAGTTTTGGTAAATAGTATGACTTCCACCATTACTATTGTTTAAATCTCTAGTTGGAATACATAGGACGGGTACTCCCATAGAACACCGTTCATGAAATTTGAATCCGCACGACCGACAGTGATAACCCTAATTGGGAACAAAAATGTGAATAAAAAAATTGGTATCCCGACAACAATCAGATTGAAAATCTAGCTATAAGATATTGAATAACAAACACATAGGTACCTGAAAAAGCAGTTGACGACAATGATCACAAGTTGTAAACGAAGTTCGTTTTGAAAAATCATGAGTGAACGACGCTTGTATAGGTAACCAACACATTTTTACTTGAACTTCTTCATACTCGATGGCCGAAGTCTGAGTGTCCCATGGGATCTGATGATCTGTGCCGTTTCTGTACACGACACAGGCGTTTAACGGGATCTTCCTGTGCTGCAGACGCTTCTCCAGAGCCATGTGTAATGTTTCACCGTGCTTCACCTCGATGGTGGTGCGCTGCTTGTTGGGCAAATACGCCCGGATGGTACGCACAAACGGCGTGGACGGCTTGTCGCTCCTGGTTTTACGGTGTTCCCGGGGATGGTCCACCTGGTCGAGCAGCTCCTGTTCCTTGGCCTCAAGCTCGTGCAACTTGACGGTAAGTTCGCGGTACTCGGTCAGGTAGATGGGTGGTGGGTGGTCGAACGTGGCGAACGTGCCGTTCAGCGCCTGGATGTTGCACTTGGTTAGGCGCATCACCTCCCGGACGTTCTGCAGCTCGTTGCGCAGCGAGGTGATCTCCTCGAAATCGAAAGACATGACAACGACGACGACGACGCCGCCGATCGGTCGGACGTCCAGGTCCGGAGGGCTACCTTCGGCTCGTCGTGTCGTGTTGCTGCGGCTCCATGGTCGCGGGCTCGGGATGAGGGTGATCAGGACGCGTCCCGCGGCTGGACGCGACACGCCGCCATCGCTTGTCGTAGCGGCCGCCGGTCCCCGGGGTAGGACGGTTATTCACGACGACGACGACGACGACGACCACGCCAGTGCGGAGCGCGACGCGGCGGACGACGACACCACGGGATACGGCGGGGACACGGAGCGGCGGCGGCGGCGGCGGGCCCTACGACATGTCCGGGGCGAGAGACGTCCGTACGAGATCGTCGCACACGGCCACACACGGTCAACGGCGCAGCATCATCGCGACCAGCGACGACGGTTAGACCACTCGTCGGAACGTAACGAACGTCCTCCTGCCTTGTACCTATTGAACAACAATAATAATTATTATTAATATTATTATCGAATATATTGTCAACCAAGTAATTTACATACATTGACAAATATTTTTAGGTTATAAGCAAAAACTACCCGGACAGTATAACCACGTGCGACGCGACAAATACCGTGTTCGCTGGTGTTCCGCAAGGGATTCACCGCTGTTGGCCAATCTGGTCGCTGTCAGGTAATTTTTTTTCGGTTATACCGGAGTCGAGGTCTTTATTTCGGTATTTTGCGTGTCTTTAAAATTTGATTTACTAATTCTATTAAAAATGTACTTAATTAATATTAGTTTTTAAATGTTATGAGCTATTCATATGGTGTAATAAATTACCGAATTACAGCTATATTCACACTCGAGCCGTACGTACCTATTCATTGTTTATCATAATATTGTGTTATTGGCGTGACATGTCGACAACGATTCCTATAATCCTATGATTGTATCTATATAACTTAACGTCGTGTAGATACGTCCTATTTCAGCTGTGGTCAATCGACGTGTTGTGAATCGCTATTGTTAGCTACTCGTAATTTGCATATTTTGATGATACCTCCGTGCAGTGTCATGCGGGACACTGCGATCCGACCCATTTTTCGTCGTCCACTCTGGCATTGACCGTGAAGTTTTTATTCACCTTCAATCATTAAATTATAGTTCTCCACCGCCCATTTGTATATTGTTATTTAACATTTTTGTTATGTTATAAATTATAATGTATATGTGCACGACTAATTATTTTTCTGTGTTTTTTTTTTCAACATATTTTTTAGATTGACTTACAATGTTACCTACATTCAAATCGTATTTACTCAATCATTTTGATCGATTTATATATGAATACGATTTAATACGCAATTGCCTTTGAATATTCCATTGATTAAAAGACATTTTCATGATTCGTGAATTTCATATTTAAAAAGGATGTACTTCGCAGTTCGCACTAGGCGCAGTGGCGTATTTAGGGATTTTCCGCCTGTTGACACTTTCCGATGCGACGCCTCTCTCTCTCCCCCGCCTCTCCTAAAATTTTTCACAAAACACATTCGAATCCACAGTTTGAGAATTCGAACACGCGTATTTTTTTGCTACGCACACGCGTACTGACTACTGGTTCGTGCCGTATCGCGTTTTCGTATAGTAGGCGCTTAGTAGCTGTTTGATTTAGACTGAACGCACGCATTTACGGTCCAAATCGTAACTGTAAATCATGAAACTTATGATTTGTAAACGAATTTCTCTAGTCGAAAAATAATTCAAATTTGATGTTGTCGAATGAAAAATACTTTTTGTAATTCTGTAAAAAAAAAAAATGTTAAAATTTGCCACGATCCAAGTGTCGCCGCTCCTAGGCCCGGGTCTATTGGGCCTGTGCCTAAATACGCCTCTGACTAGGTGGTATGCATCGCTACTCGGATAAGAAAATGGAGATGGGTGTATTGAAAAAAAAATTATAGATAATTTCTTTAATTAAATGATTCTGAGCAAAGTTACAGTCTAAAAAGAAGTCTACTATTTATATAATCAATCGTTATTAGTTTGATTGTTTTTTTTTTTTTTTATCAAATCCGTTTAAAAGTTGTCTTGTTCGACATAATATGAGAAATTCTTTTTTACCAAAAGATTTAAAACATGCTTTTCTGTATCCAATGGCATAATGATTTGATGGACTAATTAAAAAAAAAAAATCATTTAATGTTGAAATTAACATAAAAACGTCAATTCCATAAAAATCGTATAATAATATACTTTGAAGTAGGTAGGGTTACCGTATTAAATATATGTTATTATGTGAAAAAAATTTGTATTTGTCTTCATTTTTGTAGTAATATTGTAACAATTTTAATCAAGCATATACAAATTAGTGCAAGTTGTATTAACAATTGTTTCGTTGGATCTAATGGACCCCATATGGCGTTCAACCTGTTAAAATATATTCTATTCTTAAACAAGTGTACTTTTTAATGTACGTATGTCGAGTACGGATATTAGATTTTATGACTTATCCAATGAATTCGGCGTAGGTAGAGTAGGGTTATCATATTTTACTTGACAAAAACCTAGACAAACTTCTTTTCATTTGTTTTTTTATTGATTTTCTGATGATACATTGATACAATATAACTTTTATTTTTTAACATACATTATATAGATAACAATCAATGATATTTGAAGCTTTAAAAATTGAATTCTATTAACTAGTAAAAAAAATTGAAAGATACTCAAAGATCAAAGAAACATGTACAAAAAATATTCGTGTTTCGAACCCGAGCATACGAAAAACATCGATTAAGTGTCATCCTAGAACGTTGGGGACTTGACGTACAAACGACAAAATTGACGGTAACAATTGGTATAAATTATCAACCTTGTTTTTTTCAAAAAAAATTCTAAGTAGGGTTGCCAAAGACATGGAACCTCCACAGTGAAACCTTCATAACTTTTTTGTGTTTTGGGTACAAACGATAAAATTGACGGTACAAACCGGTACAAACGTAGTACAAACGAATGCCCTGGTTTTAAAAAAAAACTCAAAGTGGGGGTGCCAGGGACATGGACCTTATTATATAAACAAAATTTTAGATCACTTTGTTGTGTTTCCGACAATTCCTAGAATTTGATTTATAGCACTAATAACCTATTGTACTTTTGTTTTAAAAAAAATGGTCTGATTAATGCTTTTTAAAATTTTTTTGTCTCGTTATAAGATACGGATACCAATACATCCCTGGGTCATGAGACTGAGTTACATCGATGTATAGCATCTTATACGGTGTATGTACGGAGGGATTAAAGGAATAGATCACTCTGTGACCTTTTCGAATCTGAGTAAAACAAAGAATGTAGTGCTATTACAATGATGTTTTTTTTGGGGGGGGGAGTATGTAATCACTTTTTTGGGCAATAATAATAGACCAAAAGTTTCATACAGCTTCTTCATAGATCAGAAATATCATTTAGTTGGTACTTTGCAGAACTCATTTTTCTCTATTCTCAACTGTAAGGAAAATATTTAAGCGTATGAAAAAAATTACCTTAAAATTAAGTAAAAACAGTAAAATTTACTGTAGATGACATTTGCAAAAAATCTATATTTGATATTTTTTAGTCATAAATCCAAAAATAATGGTGTTAGACACGTAACATTTGTACCAAGTATCAACATGATGACTCTTAATCCTTACTCATATTTGACGAAATTTCAAAAAACATTTGACCATATTCGGGCTGTATTTAAATTATTCAAAATAATATCTCGTTTTGAGAAGTTTTTAGGGTCATAAAATTTAAAATCTTTGATACCAAAATCTAAATATTTAATATCACCTGGCTCCGTATACTTTTACTATAACAGTATTGAACAAATTTCAAAAATCGTTTGTCAATATTTTACATGAATTTGAAAAAATGCATTATTTACTCGTAAATTAACAATATTTTTTGATGGAAATCTTATGAAATTTAAATTATTTATCCGTTAAATAATTTCATTAACCAATATATTTGCCATATACACAGGAATTCTGTATGACATTCCTCTTTATACGAGTATAATCAAGTTGATAATGATTAACTCAATATTTATTTTGTATACCTACGCGTTTAAAGTTGGAATTATGGCTTAAATGACTATCGTTTTACGAATATGTCAGATTTATTTTAGATTCCGAGTGAAGCGAAGATCTTTTATAGTTTTACTATGTTTTTTTTTCATATGTTTTGTTTATATTTATACCATTAAATTATAATGAAAGATCATATTTTATTTGGTAAATTCCGTTATTTGGTACTATTGGACCCAGAGTTAAAAAGGTATAATCGTTTAAAATTTGAAATAGTAGAAAATGGATGCTGAAATACTTTGAAAAATTGTACTACCACTTCTTCCCTGATTAAACTTCATTTACTTATATTTTTTAAATTAGGCATGGATTTAAAAGGGGGCGATCACCTCCCGAGAATTTTAAAATTATTACTGAAAATACTTCTTAACATTGAAATTTAATTATAGATTCTAAGTGAAGCGAAGAATTTAATAGTTTTACAAAGATGTTAATTTTTTTTCTATTAACACTTTTTCGAGTAGTAATAATGCACTAAAAGTTTTATCCAGCCACTCTAGGTCTCTATATATAAAAAATTTCATCTAGATGGTAGGTACTTCAAGTGGGTTATTTTTTTCTATTTGCGAAACTTTTTCCAGGTGTAGAGAAAAACTGCCGAAAAACCGAGTAAAAATGGTAAAATTTGCCGTTAATGAAAACGATATATTATTTAGATTTACTGAATCGATTTTAGTTATTAAGTTATAACTCGGAAAGTAATGTTGCTAGAAACTTAAAATTTTGACCTATATTAAATGCAACTTTTTGGCTCTAAATAGAACTTAAAAAATACCTTGTTTTGCCTTTAACAATTTTTTTTTAAATTGATCAAAAGTTCTGAAAATTGATCTAGGTACTCATACACTTAACTAACGATACTGAAAAATTTTCAAAAATCGAGACTCAGTATTATAAGCGTTTAAGTAAATTATTATACGATTTTCACGTATTTAATTGTTTTTATATCAATTTTCAACATTAGAATATTTATTTAAAGAATATTGATCCATCCAATGTTTAAGAAACTTTGGGTACACAAAGAAAAATACGTCTTGAATATTTTGGTAAAAAAAATTTCATTTGTAATACAATAAAACTTTAAACAGGTTTAATAAAAAAAAAAAAAATACCGTAAATTATGATAAAATCGGTTTAATATTTAATCACTATATAGTTTTATTTACATTGATGCTTTGCTTAGAATAGTTTTACTAAAGAAATTATCCATCATTTTTTTTCTTTTCAATATACTCACCTCCATTATCTTGTTCTAGGAGCGAAGTATACCCCATAGTGTGAAGTATGTCCAGCTTTTTTTTTAAAACGAAATTTATAAATAAATTGCGAATAATTGCGTCATTCGTTTATTTATGTGTCGTATATATTATAATTAATATCAAATTAATTGTGTTAGGAGAGCATTACATTGTGTTCAAAATGTAAGTGAGAATAAGTTTGTTAGAGAAGTGATCGGTTTTTTAGTTTTATGGGTTTTAAAAACTTGGAAAAATGCATCCTCTCCTCCCCATTTAAAAAATCCTTGAGGTGCCACTGTATTATAGCAGTTATTCAGTATCCTATGTTGTATTATGATTTGTAATACCTATCACGTTACGCCTTACGCGTATGAGCATATTGCTTTTGAGCACGCACATGGGTGTATATCATATATATATATATATATATGCTATGTGGGTTGTTTATTCTATAAATTGCATTTTTAGTAAGCATTAAGTATTCTTACACTTGGAAATTATACCCATTGCAACGTTTTTGATCAGCTCTATTCTAAATTGCTGGTAGATATCTAACACAATTAAATAATTATATTTAATAAAATATAATATTGGTTAAAATGTTAAAACATAATTTCCGAAAGTTAAAAGTTACTTTTATAGTTTCATTTTAATTTAAAAATTTGTAATTGTATTTATAAGCATGTGCTTGAATCAATGGCAAATAATATAAGTACTCATAACTTATAAGTTAATAATGACATAGACGGTGAGCCGACGGCGCAAATAATATTAGAACGTATTGTTTTCGTGTGTTGGTCTGCAAGTATATTGAACTGTGATAAAGTGTACGAATAGTATGATATTGTATAAAAAGTTTTTAATTATCTATAGTATCTACCTACCTTTATAAAATTACATTACGTATTTATGTTTACTGTTTAGCTTTAGTTGATACAATTAATGATGAAATGAATAAAACCACCATAAATTTGTTTTAAAGAAATAGCGTACAATATTAAACTGTATGATAGATAATATATAATAATAATTAATAATACTAATTATTATCATTTGTATTATTATTATTGCATATCGTATATTTACGAGGGTGGGCTGAAAAGTAATGCCTCTTTTCTCATAACTATTTTTAGATTTACGATAAAATTTTCATTTGTGGTGAATTTATTAGTTTATGATATAAGTTTAGTGTGTGCGAAGACGCGATATTATTAAGTTATTAGTTTATTACTTAAATAATCTATTATGACGGAGCCTTTGTGTGTGCGGTTCAAACAACGTGCTGTTATTGAATTTGCCGCAAAACTTCTTTCTCGTTATGACCGTGAAAAGGGAAATTTTTTGAACATTATTGTTACTGGAGATGAATCATGGGTTCATCATTATGACCCTGAAAACAAAAGACAGTCAATGGAGTTTCGTCATAAAAAAGTGCCCCAAAAAGTTAAAAGTTCAAGCTTCTGCTGGAAAAGTCATGTTGACTGTGTTTTGGGATTCAAAAGGTGTGATCCACATTGAATACCTAGAAAAAGGATCCACAATAAACTCTATACGATATATAGAGACACTAAAAAGACTTAAAAAAAGAATTAAGCGAGTCTGGCCAAATTTTACTCAACTTTTGCGTATATGTGTAGGTAATCAACAACCTTGTGAGGGATTAAAATATACTTTTCGAAATTCTCTTCGTAAAATGTTTAAAGTTATGAAAAAATGTAAACATATAAAATTAAATTCTGGTATATTTGGTATTTTTTTAATATCTATAAAATAATTAAATTTAGCTTAAAGTAAGTAAATACAATCTATTATGTGAAATATCTTACTATTTTAACAATATATTATACATTGATGGATACTTAAAACTTTATTTTATAATTAATTACGTTTTTTATTCTTAATGATATACTAGAAAATAATAAAATTAAAATAAATTACATAATAAAAATACTGACGTATTTAAAATAAATACAATGTGAGAAAATAACAACTTTGAATTAAAACTAAAAATTACCATAAAATGTTTGAAAAAAAAAATCATTATTTAGCTGCATAGTGTTGAATAAATCTTGCAGATGGATCTTTAACTTTAGTCCACTTCGGCATCCAGAAGTAAGGCATAAATTTAGAAGACAGTCCTGTGTAGTATTTTTCGAACATATCCCTATAATTTCATGCAATAATTATAATAACTGTTGGGATTAATTTCGTCATTAAAATATTCATTCTTGGATAATGTATATTAAATTTTATAATTGGTGTATATTAATACAAACGATTTTATCATATTATGAAAAAAAAATCTACCCGGTAATGTAATATACCGGTGTTCAAAAAGTTTAGTTTAGCGCTGTTTTTAGGTGCTTGTTGGCTATGGCGCAGATTGGTTCCTAATGCTTTTATCTTTACTTTTTGAACAGACTGTATAACAAATTTAAATTATTCATAGGAATCAGGCACATACCTATAATATAAGGATTCTTTTGAATTCGGGGGGCAGTGCTGATATTTCACTGCTGATAATTTTAAGTCTTCATCTGTATACTTTGGGTCAATCCATTCTTGGATGATATTAAACAGTGATTTTTTAATAGTAGTTACGCCATCGCTAAAGCAAAACAAAACAGAATTTGATTAATATTTAATTAATTTTCATACTTCACCATATACAATTATTTATGACCTATTCAATTTATAACTATTCAATATTCAAACTTATTTTTTACCATAGTAGAAATTGTTTAATTGTTATTGTGTTTGATTTTAATTGTGTTAAGTGATTTATAAAGAATCATCGTATTTTTATTTTCGTTCAGAGTCGAACATTATTGTTTAAAATGAAATATATCTTGTCGATTGAAAGTGCATTAAGTATAATGGATTTTAAGAACTCCATTATTTTGATCGCATAAAAACTTAAAATCCTTCTTCGAACAATGAACCCGTTTCCCGCTACTATGATTTCGTCAATAAAATTATGTTTTTCAAAAGTATACCCCAGACGTACGACGTACGTAATAAGCTCATGTAATACTGTGTTGTTTAATCAACGATGAAATTCAATTACATAAGCTGTATATACTGCGACACTTGTAGCAGGCTTAAACGACCCCTGTGCAAAAGGCACGAAAGTTTGATAACCTGACGACGGTCAAGACTACGAGTTTACAAATTCACTATCATGACAATTATATAATGTGTTTTTATAAGGACAAACGTCAAATAAACGTACACATCAATAGACGCCTAGCTTTTATCCATTACCTATAGGTAAAATAACTTTATTTTCGTTGTTTATATTAAAGCTGTAGTGATGAAAATAGATCACTGCCTATTTTTAAATTATACACCTAATTATCATATTTAAATTATATACTCATCGTATTCCTAAAAGTTGACAAATTTTTATCATTTAATTCAGTAGAAAATTTAGAATTGTTATATTTTCAATTACCTAAAAGCTTCTTTGTGTCGCCATAACACATCGTTTGGTAAAAGACCAGTCCCGTCAAACGCGGAACGGAGAAGGTATTTTTCAATTTGGTTTTGTGGCTGTCTCATTGTCTTGGGAAGGTTGAGGTAATACTGAGTAAAACGTAAATCCAAGAAAGGCACTCTCAGCTCGAGCCTGAAAATGAAACAAGAAATTATTGGGTCGGTTGTATTTTCAAAATGTGAAGATATTTAACGAACCCATGAGCAGCCGTAGTTCTGTCGGCACGTAGGCCGTCGTACATATAAATGTCACCGAGTAATCTTAGGCTTTCGTCGTGTGCGTGGTCAGGTGTGGGTGCATCTCTAAAATAAATGTAACCTTGTGCCACCTCATCAGCGCCTTCGCCGCTGCATAATACCACAGTGTCCGTATTTTGGTTTATGTATTGTGCAACTAGATACATTCCTATAAAATCATTTAGTATTTCGTGAAATTTCTTTCAAATACATATTATTTTATGATGGTGCGCGTATAATGATCCATTTTATACGTGCATATGGTGTATGTAAGTTGGTAAATATTATGATTAATTTGTCGTCCTTACCACACGATGCTCTTATTGTCGTGATATCTGCGGTTTCCAACGTGTAGATTACTTTGTCCAGCACACTTAATACATCTTCTGCCGTAAAAATGACTTCGTGGTGTTCGGATCCAATGTGTTTAGCCACTTGCCTTGCCGCCAATATGTCCGGACTGTCTTCCATCCCGATCGAAAACGTCTGTAATTCACAAGATATGCATTATAATATTTTTTTCTATACAAGTGTATGCACATTCCATTTTAATTTACTTGAATTGGATATGGAAGGCCTTTTTCTTTGGATAGTTTAACCAATATAGCGGCTATTAGACTAGAGTCCAAACCTCCTGACAATAAACAACCAATACGACGATTCGACATCATTCGTTTTTCAACGGCTTGTGTTAATAAATTACGAATATTAGCATGAACCACTTCTTCGCTCAACCCTAAAACAAATGTTCATTAAATATATGCAATTTTAAAAGTTATGAGTAATTTTAATATGCCGAACATGTGTAAAATCAGTAAAGTATACCTTCTTCCAAAAGTACTGGTGGTAAAATCGGTTCCCCGATTTTGAAGAATTGGTTTAATGAGACTAAAACTAATTTTCCGTCAGGCAAAATATTATACTCAGCTACATGGCCCGGTGGGAAAGGCTTCATTTCCCATTCGGTAAGTCCAAGCTCATCAATCAAACATGTCAAACCTACATCATATATGTCAAATGTCAATAAAGAGAAATACCTATACATCTTATAACAACGTCTAATACTAATGTATAACTATTTTGAACTCAGACTTAGGATTTCTTACATTGTAAAACCAATATTTAATTGAAATCAGAAAGATTAATGCAGAAATCAATTCCATAAGTATAATTTTAAAATATGAACAAAAATAGTGCCAAAACGTAAAAACTTGAATTTGTATATAATATGTATATTTTTAGTTTTAATTTAAATCTTATAAAGAGCAAAGTGAAAATTGATATCCATCGTTTGAAAGAATATAAGCCAGTTGATTAAAAACAAGTTGTTAACACTTCAAAAGACAATTCAACAATAATTTTCGTTAAATTAATTTTTCGATGATAATTTTAAATTATAATCTTCTACATTACAAAAACTAGTATTTACTTATAAAACAATATTATTACATTTTTATAAAAATATTGTTGATGTTAGTATTTCATGCAATGAAAATTCTTACGATAATACATTATACTATGATCACAGTTAAAGTATAATTATTAATTATAAAATGTTTTACGGTCCTACATTCTATTTGTCATTTAGATCAATTAATTCTACATTTAAATAATCAATAAATGTATAAACGTTTCCATGAAGGTACTTGTTGAAATTTCAACAGTGATCATACACGATTTTTTAATGGATTTGAACAAAAGTATTTTAGTATTTAAATAATAAGGATATTTTTTTAACTAATACCCAGATTTATTTATTTTCGACTTTTCGGTTATTGATTTGAACACTTGCTATTTTATTTAGGTATACTGTTGTTACTTATACAGTTATACATTATAATATATGATTTCATTAAAAGTAATAAATTATCAGAAATAAAGTGAAATATTAATAATTTTAAAATATATATTTTAATTGATACTTATTATTTGTATATTTTATTTCAAGTAGGTTATTAACTACAAAAAATATGTTATAGTTGAAGTGAAAAATGATTAAAAATTAACTACCAAATTGAATTTTAAGTTATGATTATAATAATTAAAATGTTTATTTAGTTTTTAAATGAATTACTTAACCATTGTAAAGTTAGTAGGTAAATATAAAGAGAAATTATAGTTTGTTAAAATGTTATCACCATATATAATATTATAATTTGATAATAATTATTGAAATTATAAGAAATAAAAAAATTTATAAGTGGATTAAATGTAAGTCATAAGGTATTGACCTTAACACGTTTCAAGTTATACAAAAGTAATAAACAATAATGTGTAATATTAAAATTAGTTAATTAATTAAATAAAAAAAAATAATCAATCGATCTAAAGTAATTAATTAATTCTCATTAAAATACGAATGATAAAGGTAACGTAATGAAAATAATCTTTGGAAATTTAATTTTACAACAAAAATATGTTGAGTCCTGTTGAGGACATGTTGAAAGTGTTGAAAATTACATCAATAATCATAATTGATAATCGATGTACACTAATTGACTGTATTCATTTTGCGAATGAAATTCTTGTGCTAATTTTGGTTTATACCGTGTGTACACTTTAATGGAGTTAAAATAATTACATTCGTTAAACAGTCTTAATTATTTATATGGTGTTTTGATAAAATTAATAAAATGTTATAACTTTATTTATTTATTTTTATTGTTAATATGAATTTTAATAAATATTCAATTGAATTTGCAGTACAAAATCCATTTTACTACACTTCATAGTTTTTGATAAAAAATATCAGGAATTATTCTACTGTACCTATAAGTATTAACGTCTGGTGAAAAGTTATTTTTAAATACATTAAATTAATTGTAGTACCTTTTGCTTCAGAAGATACTCCTAAAATACCATTACTTGATGCCAAGTAAAATAATGGTCTCACACCATAGGGATCCCTCGCAACAAATACTTTTCTCTTAAATGAATCAATTAAACAGAATGCATATTCTGCATCTAATTGTTTTATTGTTTCTTCAATACCAAAATGACCATAAAGTTGTAATACACTTTCTACATCACATTGAGTTTCATAGTTAAATCCATGTTGTACTCCCAGCTGTTAAAAAATCATACATGAACATATAAATTGAAAGTACATTGAAAATAATACATAACAGAAACATAATTGTTTAACTTATTTCTGGTATATATATGCATAATACACAGTTTTTATATTGTGATGGATTAGTCAATTTTTCAATTTATAAGTGAAGTTAATTTGATGAAATGTGCTGGCAAAAGTTCAAATCTAAAAATTTAAATGTAGTTATCTAATTATTATATTAAAAAAGTACTTAAAATCAGATTATGAAGTCACACAGAAGTTAATTTGATATTTTTTGTCACGAATATAAAGAATTTTTTTTTTATTGTAAACTTTAAAAAGTTAATAGTATAAATAGTTTTGAAAATAATGAAAACATTTTCATTTTTGTGTATTGTAGCATATAGGTAGTTGGATTTTGTTATCTTCTTTATTTTTCATATTTTTTTCTAAAAAAAGTATTTACAAACATCAAAATACTCATAAAATCGATGTCAACGTTCATTTAATTATAGAAAATGTGTTTATAATTTAGCTCAATGATAATTGAAAAAACAAAATATCGCGTTTAAAATTGAAATAATAATTGTTTGGTAAAATTTCAAATTTGAATTACGATCGACATAATTTGTTCAAAATGAACGTCTATAATATAATAGTATATGTTAGCCTGGTCTGGGTTGGAGCCAGGAGGAGACAGTTCTGGCTGTGCTCTGATTGGAGAGAGGTTTATAATATAATATGCTATATTTTTACAAAATATCATCTGCAGATAACTTCTATCAAATAAAGACGAAACAAATTTTTTTCAGTCTTGTTGATTCTACAACAAAATACGATAAAATCAAACACCTCTCCAATACGCCTCGAATTACATTTTTTTTTCACTAACATATCTACTATTTATAGGAGGATATTGTAAAATCTACCTGCATGATGATACAATTATCTAGGCAGAATACGATACTTGATTTAATTCGACTGGAATGTGTTAATTTGCAGAAATTTTAAATGTAGGTGGTGTTAATCAAATTGTAAATAAATATATGTATATATTTTTTTATAATGTCATTAAACCTTGATTCACTAAATATTTATGTTCATGTATAATATTTATTACAAACATCAAAGTCCATTTTTAAGAAAACAATTTTGTATTAAATTCCTATGCAAATTATTCGATGTTTTATTAATTGTATTTTATAAAGCATTTAAACTTCTTTTACTATAATATTATTGAGAACGTATTTTTTATTTTTACTAAATTTCTGCATTGTCAATAAAAGTCACACGCATACCAAAAATTAATTAATCTTATTCCAGTATTATAAATAATTACAAAAATTTAGTGATGATTAATACCAATGTTTCTATAAGATTTCAAATCAAGTAAACCAAATTTAATTTATTTACTTGTTTCCAGTTAAAAATTTCCCCATTACAAATCATTGTAGTCAATGGAAATCTGTGCAATTTCATGGGTTGCATTCCGTAAAGGCTGTCAATAATTGCAAGGCGATGGAATCCAAGACAGACATTCTGGAAAATTATTTTCAGTTATGCATTTAAATAAAAAATAAAAAGTATTTTTTTCGTTATTACTTTGACTTTTAAATCGTATTCTAATCTCCATGCATCTGGTCCTCTGTGTTGAATTTTCGAAAAAGTCTTGTCGTATTTGGAAATCGAATGCACGTCGATACCGAACAGTGCCCAAATTCCGCACATTGTTAGACCTTTATTGAATATAACGCTTTTAAACTAATAAATTTTCGTATACTGCTGTGTACGTTCTTTGCCGGCAGTAACTGTACGAATGACTACGGATTGTGCCTTATATATATAGTTACTAGCGCGCAGTCAGCGATAGATGTGAACGAAATCATGTGGCATTGACATTGACCACTCCACGTTACTGTACGCAGAATACGTTCGATTTTTTTTTTTTTTTTAATTGATACTTTTATTTGTACTACAGTTATCAAACATTTTATTGTTATTCATTATAGTGCATATACATTATATAATTCAAATTAAAACTCTTTTTAAACGTAATATTATCACTTTATTTTTTTTCAATGAACGTTTAGATCGATAATCATGAAAAAAATTTTAATTTTATATTTATAAATAAGAACGCATAATATTCAAACCGAATAACATTTTATACGAAACGGATAGGTTGTTGACCATTCGATAAACTTTTTTTCATGAAGTATCTACCTTTTGTAATAATTAAATAAGTACTGAAATATTTGTTTTAATAAATGTACAAAATTACAAGTTAACGTTTTAATATGAAATGAATTATCTTATAAAAATAATAAGTAAAATCAGGCTAATGACCTAGCTGTTGAAGCCTTTAATACTAATAAAAAAAAAAAAAAAAAAAAAAAATAAGTAAAATAAGTACTCATTAATAATTTTAAATTATTAAATGAACATAGAAATTTCAAATAAATATCTTATTCTTATTACACAAAAAAAATAATGATGGCTAAATCATAATCTATCGAATTTATCATAATGTATTATTAACGATAATAATAAAACGATAAATGATGTTATATTATTTTGTTTGTATATCTTATGTACAGTGTGATTTTTAAGCATACCCATATCATTTTTAACCCACTAGTATAATATAAAAATCGGTATTTTGTTATGTTTAACTTTGAATGTATAATAAAACAAAACTTTTTCCAAAACACACCTTTTACTATTTTTGTCCAAGGACGTGATTTTTAAGTTAACTTCTACTTATATACAGCCATACAGGTGTCATTATTCCAAAAGAAAAAAAGTATTTTTAAAACTTTATGTTACATACTTTAGTATTGATCAAAAAATAAAAATAATATTTTATTTTCAACATTACCTAATTTCAGAGGTAGCCATTCATAATCAATAATAACCAACTATAACTGTTTACCGTTTAGAGCATCGGAATGTAGTAACAGTAAATTAACGTGAGATGTCAATATTTCATCATTAATATACTCTTTACTAAAAAAGTTTTATGTTTTTAACTGTTAATGAAAAAAAATATAAATATCAAAATGTTCCAAAAAAAAATATTCCGTTTTAAAACATTTTGTAAAAAGTAATTATCCTCAAAAAATAATCATCTTCATAAATAGGAAAAAAAATGTTTTTCACAATGATCTAGATTTGATCAATGCTTTAAAATTTCATGGCAAATTTATACATTATACAGGGTTATATTGGGGTGAGTATATAAAAAATCATAACATTTATATTAATTGTATTTAAAAAAAGAACTGTTACCTAACTGAAAATGTAAACTATGAATCCAAATGTTTCTTTAATAAATGATTATATTAGAACTTAATTTACTCTTTGGTTTTCAGTGCCTTTTTTTCATACTTTTTGTCCGTGGAATGTGGATTGCAACATTTTTTGAACCTCAGCTTCTACATTTATTTATCCCTATGAGGTGACCCTCACTTAAACTAGTGTATACTTCTGTATACAACATGCACGGTGTTTTAACTTATTCATGGTATCGTTTTTGTAATTTGATTATTTCTGAACAAAAATCTTAACGTTAGTAAGTAGTCGGTTTGTAATAAGATAATTAATTATTAAAACTACAATTACCTATTATATGATTTTTCAAACCACAATATATTCAATGTTTAGTGACAGAATTTCATTTTGAATATATCTTAATCAAAAGCTAAAAATAATCAAAATAAATTTAAATTAAATTTTTTCTTGGTAACTTCTTACTAAAAATTCGCTTTATCTTTATCGATTTAATTATAACAAGAACGTGAATAAAATAAAAAAATTGAGTACAATGTTTATATATCATTATTTATAATCCAATAAGCATCTATACATTTTTAAATGCATCATATAAGTACACGGAAATTTTAAATTTACTGTTGTTTACTTAAACCATAAATTATGTTAAATGATTTGCAATAGCATGATTGTATGGAATTATTTCTTACGAAAATGATGTATTATATTTTAAATTACCAAGTAACTTTCATAACAATTGTTTTTTTTCTTTTTAGTATAGCCCAATATCTACAATGTCACTTTAAATTGTAATACCAACATTGTTTTCAAAATTAGAATTGTTTTTGTATTATTGAATATTTGTGTATAACTATTTGACTATAAACGTTTTCAATATATTATAATAAATACACTGAACATTTAATAATTATTTTGTTGCATGTTTGAAAATACTTTTTCATTCAATAAATAATACTTATTTATTTTTATGTCCATCTTAATTTCAATTTATTTTGATTTGTTCAAAAAAAAAATTATCTTCTAATATCATTTACTATTTTTTATTATTTATTTTTAAATTTTGTTTCACTAATTATTATTATAATTTAATATACCTATTCATTAAATACTGGTAATTTTAACCAAACAAGGTTGAATTAACATTTTAAAACCGACAATAGACCAAATAATGATAAACTTATATTATCCAATTTAAAGACATCAGGTTTTTTATTTTGCCAATGTGTTTCAAAATAATAGTTCATTAGACTCATAATTTGAAATATTTTGATTCAAATTTATTATTGTGATTTAAGATAATATATCTAATGATAAGAATGAAATATTTCAAAACTATACTTTTAAATGAATATATACTCGTACTTTCATAATTTATTTATTTACAGAGTCTAAATAGTAAACCACGATAATTCACCTACCCAAACAAAAATGTCATGAACTTATTTGACCCGAACTGTCAGATGTTTCATGGTCACGACCGCCCCCTTCCAATATTAGTTTAGCAAACATGAACTCTGCTCAATAAATTAAGGGTGGAACATTCTTTTTAAACATGTGGGTACCTTATGGAAAAAAATGTCTGTTATTCTTCTGTCATATACTGACTTTGAAATACATGTATTATTAATATATCTTCACCAAAACCTTATATTTATATCAACGTGTATTATATGTTTTGTATTCTAAGTAAATTAAGTATTTTAATAAAAAACAAAAAAAAATTACTCTACTAATATTTTGTATTGTCAAAAAAAAATTAAAATTTGACAACGAAAATTAAAATACCTATAATACTTCATTAATTACTTTAATTATTAGATACTTCTTAAAATTTCAAATATTTTTAAAGAATAAATTTCGGGTACAAAACAAATACCTCTTTTGTGGTCATATGGTACATCTACTATTTGAATATAACGCTAAGTTAAATGTTTAAACATTGTTCAACACAAGAAATTAATTAATAATATTAATGAACTATTAACATCAATGTTAAAAAATAAAAAAACCATAATATAACGATGGTGAAAGTTCGTACTTCGGCTCTTCGATCCTCGGAAAAGATAATGGTAATTGGTGTATAGAATTTAAAAAAATTATGTGTCATTCCCTTATCAAAATTATCGTAAAGTGTCAATGCAATTCCCATATACCGTTTATATATTTTACCGTTTTTTAAATCTATTTTCTGTAGGTTTTTTTAATCGAAATCGTATTCCTATTTACATTTTTGAATACTTAACTAAACATGGTGGAAATGTTCATCTATCAAAAGATTTAAAACATATTTTTATCGAGGTGCCCTCCTGAGTTCCATAATGAATGGAATGATTGGATTGATCGATTAATTTTTATGTCAACACATTTAAAGGTAAAAATGTGTAAAAACAGTCGATTCCGTTAAAATTATATTTAAAGGTTTATAAAAAAAAATCCTGTTTAATGATTTTTCAAGATTTTTTCAGTATTGTTAGTTATAAGTACATGAGAAAAGTTACACTAAATTTATATTTCTTAATATCAAGAATTAAACATTAGATTAGATAAACTGGTTTTTTGAAAATTCTATACTTAGTCAAAAAAACTATCGTTTGACTAAGTCTCTATCGTTATTTGTCACTATAAAGTATATGTGAATATATTACAGTTTTTATGTATTACTATCAATAAGGGCAATAAGGTGACAGAAATCTTTTTAGTTTTGAGTTCAAAGGGAAATTTGTTGTTTATAAATTTTTATGTGCTTATTAGTAAGCAAAATATATAAACTATCTATGTGTGCATTAATACATTTATAGTTATATTAAAATAAATTAATTCATATTAAGTTATGTAAAAATAATTTTTAATAAATTATTTCAATAAAAACCAGTTGTAATCTGTGATTATCGTATCTAAGAATGAATAAATATTATTTAAATACATATAATGGTTAAATTATACATAATTGTGTCGTATCATCAAGTGCTGATGAAACATGTATTTACATGATTTACATAATAAAATTGTTTTATATATTTAAATTAAGTGACCGACTTATAGTCCCAACAATGTATAAAACCAACATTTGCAATGTTTATATTGGGTAGGTACAAACACGTT
Organism: Therioaphis trifolii; assembly: GCA_027580255.1. Taxonomy (NCBI): domain Eukaryota; kingdom Metazoa; phylum Arthropoda; class Insecta; order Hemiptera; family Aphididae; genus Therioaphis; species Therioaphis trifolii. The sequence continues at coordinate 111,233,296 of CM050404.1, read as the reverse complement.
TCAAGGGCTTATTATATCCATTACACGGTGGAGTTTTTACGAATTTTTAGTGGAGAGAAAATAAAAAATTATAACAAATTAAATTATGGAGAGCTTTGTTCCCCGTAAACTCTATAGTTGTACAAATAACGAATACAAATACACATGTTATGTATATCATTTTCAACAACACAACTTAGAAAAAAATTATTGATTAACATGAAACGAGAAAAATGAAAAAGTTTGAAGAAAATTAAAATAGTGCTTAATTTATGTAATTGAAAATAATATAAATATACAACGGGATTACAAGAGCTTAAATCAAACGATATGACCATGAAACATAGAATGTATAAAACTATGAAAAGAAAAATCAAATCAAAGAAAACAAACAAATCGTACTTTGATTAGAATCATAATGCTTTCATAATTAGTGCTATACGTATGTCCAATCTAAAAATAAACTATATATGTATATACTCCGTAAATTATATACCTAGATATTATTTTGAATAGAGCTGAAAAATATCATATGAAATTATATATATGAACTATGAAGTACTTTTCATGTTAACCTTTCTGTAAATTTTCAGGGCTATAGTCTATAAGAAGAGTATATTTAGAAGGAAGGGCGATCGCTAAAGAAATCATTTTTTTTTTTTTGACTTTTTTATGTTGACAATTATGTTTTTATGTTATATTTAAAATATTGTAAAAAAAAATTGTACCTAGATGACTAATAATCAGAATACGTCTCTTCTTGTACGAAAAGTCTGAAGCTACCTGTGCATATGAGTAGATAAATATTACACATACATTACATTGTATAGTCAATAGTTTATACACAAGAAAAATACCCAAGTCAATCGTAAAATGTATAAATTAATACATATATTACATATATTAGATTTATTTCTTGCATCAGAGTTTAAAGACTAAAATACGTAGTAATATTGTCATGTGTATAAAAAAAAAGTATACATTTATTGTACTGTTGCTTATTATGTAAATGACAGGGCGCGATCGTTGGGGGATTTTCTTCTGGGAAAACAGGCAAAGTACGTCATCGTACTACATGGTCAACAGGCAAACACGAAAACAAATTATATACAAAATATACTTCATCATGATCAAATTCTTAAGATAAAAATAGGTTACTTCATCGTATATAGGTACATTTATAATTTTTAAATATTTAAGTGGTTTAAAATTTAAATAGATTTAAAAAAACCGATTGATTTATTGAATTTAATTTGTATGTCAGGTTTCTAATTTCTATGTATAATTTTCGCAAAAATATATTTCAATTTCAAATAACAATTTTACTATGAAATATGTTTTTCGCCACAAAATATTACCACTTAAAATATGTTTCTTCGGTGATTGTAGCTGCAGTTAAAATTGACTACTGATAAGGGTTATGACTAATGACGCAAGTTTAAAACCTTAGTATACTATACAGTCATAAAGGAAATATCCGGGAACAGAAAAAGTTTTAGTCGCGACTATGTCTCAGGATGTATCAAGGTATTCATGTAATATTATAATAAATTATATTTTGGGATACATATCAACCAGTGGCTTAACTAGATTCCCCTCCCCCCAGAATAAATAAAAAAGGGTTACGATTAAAAAATAGTACCAAGATTATCACGAGTTCAATTTTTCAAAAATTATCTATTTGTTTTATTAATATACTTTTATATTCTTTTCGATTTTTTTTTTATGATAAAACAAAAGTAAGGATTAAATTTACCGTGAATTCATGAGATTAGGGAAAATGATATGGTTTTAATGGTTTTGACTGAGAGATTTTCTCAGAAGAAAATAAAATCGCATTTACGGAAAACAATATCCAAAGTGATTTGTTGTTTATTTTTATAGAATGTAGGATGTGTAATGTGCAAATGAATTCAATTTTTAATTTTCAGATAATATTAAATAGATTATAAATTTATAAACTATGCTATCGTGTGATTCATCGTCAGTAAAAAATAGTCCATAAGAAGTCCTTGGTGAGTTTTCAAATAAGAAGTGGAGAGTAGATTTTATTTTATAAATTAACAAAAGAAAAAAATATTATATGTATATATATATATATATATATAATAATTATAACCACCCATATATATAATGAATAATATCAGTAATTAATTTTAAATCAATCTATAAAATTTAAATTATTCATGAGTTACAAAATATGTAATATTAGAAAAAAATTCCTGCCAAAAAAAAATTGTATCTATGCCACTGATATTATCATTATTCATTATAGGTACATGAAATTATAATAAATTAATACCCTATTAAATTTGCCGTACGTACATTGAGAAACTATCATATCTGGCTAATATCAAAACAAGTGATGCATTTGAAAACAAATGACGTATCTTTAAGAGACTAGAAAAGTATCATATCCACTCCCTTGTTGATTGTTGTTTATTTTACTCAACTTGTATCATTCTTGTACATTGCGTCAAAAACATTTTATGTATCACCTTGGAGTAATTGTAATGGGTAAATAAGGTATCAAACACGAATAACGTAAAATGTTCATATATAATTTTAATTTGTATAATTGGTTCCATTAGAATGAATGGAATGTTTGTTTGTATTGGTATTCAAACGGGTCGTTAATTCGATATAAACAAGAAATGTCTATTGCGTCCAATATTGTGATGGTTGTTATGTTTGATGATTGTATTAAAAAAATAAAAAATAAATGTAAGGCACCTACCTATACTTTAGCAATACTATACAGTAGAACAGCGTCATTATATTTATAACAATATTTAGTTTTGATAAACAGCCGTCATAGTATATAGTGTTTTGATTAATATTATTACGTTAATCTGTTTAGTGTACATTAAATTAATCTGAAGGACTGATCGTTGGAAAATATTGTTAAACGCTTTCCCAAATTATTTTTCAGCATCTTAATCAACACTGATAAAACAACTTGTTCTCTGACGTATATATAGCAACACGTTACTTAAACGAATCATCTTCTTTGCGGTGTGTACATAATATTATCAATTTGTTGGTTTTATCTCTGACACAATTAGGTATCTGCATAGAAAATGACGTCTATCATTATTTTCAATTATTATTGTGATATTTTTTTTAAAGATGAATTAAGGTTATTGGTGTGTTCACGTCCCTATTATTATTCTTTTTTTATACAGTACTTACTACTGCTAAAATTACTAATTAATTGTGATTTTTAATTAACTAATGATGATTATTATTCGAAAAAATTGAATCATAATGTAAGCAGTACACCGTTTTTTGATATTTCCCAACATTATTATCTAAAATATTGATTCATTTTAACCTCAACAGTTATTTTCCTATGTGCTAGATGTATAAGTGCTACTCTAATAATATGTAGACTATAAAATGTATGCGTTCTACAATCATATATGTACGCTGTATATCCAAGCAAGAAAATCAGTATATTTAATAAATGTACATCTATTGAAAGATAAAAGTTGTCAGATTAATTTGTTCATATGTGTTGAACAAATGCGATCCTGCGATACATCTTGTATTTTTCAAATATATTAATCATTTTTACTTAAATATTAAACTATTGATATACCTTCAAATGTATAGTATAATTACGTATTTAATAAGTTTGTTAGTTGCTCGAAAAGATGATTCTGACTTATTTATTGCATTTTTCAGGACGTTAATTAGTTTATAAGTTAAGTAAAATACTTTTAAATTATTTTTTATATTGAGGTTTATTTTTTTATATACATGTCTTATTATAACTATATTATATATTTGACTATGTGATAATAAACAAATATAATTATAAATACAGCATATTATAATTTATAATATATTATGCGGTCTACATAATAAAATATAAACCGCATACCCGAAAAGAAATATGTCGGCAGTCCGCATATAAGAGCAGTAGGTACCGATGTTTCACGCCTACTAAATACTAACACAAATATTTCTACACGAAACTGTAATTTTATTTTAGACAATACTTTTTCCCACCCATCAACCTCGAAATCAAAAATAACTTTCTGCCTCTCAGAATGACAAATATTACTTAACATAATAATTTAATTTTTTTTCACTCATCAGTTTGGCAAATGTTGTGCTTGCGTCACGTAAAAGTTGGGTATAATACGGAAATTATAAATAAATAATATATTTGCACCAAGTTGTTAAACAAAACAATAAAATAAATGTAAATACCCTATTCATTTTTTGTTAACTATATAGAATATATATATAATATATTAGCATGTTTCTATAAATCAATAATTATTGTCAATGGTTTATTTAAACTATCCTCGACACCTATTGTGTTAACATTTAAAAGTTAAAATATTAAGTTATATCATTATTATCAAATTTATTTTAAATATTGTTTAATATAGTCGACGGAAAATTTTCAAATTTGTCATCGATCATAATAATTGTTTATTTATTATTCTATTTCATACTTATTTAAAATCACACTAACTCAAATTTACATGCAGTAGCTCGTTAATATGTGTTGTAATGTGTGTGTGCATTTTTTTTCTTCAATTTTTGACCTAACCTTTGATGATAAAACACAATGCAATAACGTTGAGTGATATAAATTCATCATATTATTATAATGTGAGATAAGTTTTGGTCTAATATTTACAGATATATACTATGTTATACTATACTGTGTTTATAACAATTAAATAAATAGACTAGCTGTTTAGTAGATGTGTAAAAACTTACTCGAAATACGGAATAGGTAATTAATTTTTTCAACCACCTCACATATTTGTTGAAAAGAAATTCAATTTACTTTCCGAGAACACAGAAACTATTTTATCTGAGCTATCATGTAAAAATAAATAGAGTATCAAATAAATAATATACTTACTAAATGTAATACTAAACTCTGAATAATTATTGTGGTGTTTTATGAATGAGCTTTAAAATTAGTGTTATTTACATCTTATCGGTTTCAATTTAAATTCTTAAGAATTTATCAAACAAATCTTTAAAAATGATTGCTTATACACAATTTAATACATTGCAGGTAGGTACATTTCATAACTTCAATCAACAATTATTAATTCTATAACTCGATATCTAAGTATTTTTTTTTTTTTTTTGTACCTTTACCATGGTTTTAAACGTTATGTGATATATGTATATAATGATGATATGAACATATTCTCTATTAGTTGATAAAATAATCTTCAAGTTTAATACACAAATATACATAGACTTGAACCAAAAATTGTTATTACATATATTACATAGATGTCTTTAGGGACTAAATGTCAGAAACCATCGATGGGCTAATACTTAGTAGATATTTTCTCGAAGAGTTACTTTAAGTAGAGGTTTTTACATTTAATCTAGCAGTGCACACAATGTATAGAGTACCATAGCTCGATATTATTTCTAGAAGATACTTTACATGCTTTGTACACCCCTGTCTCCAATATGTAACTGCTCTTTCTAGAGTAATGTAACAATACAAATTACACTGTATCTGCATGTTTAAAATTAAAAAAGTTCATTTTACGATCATACGTCGGTGTAAAGCGGTGTTGTTGAAAACTAGGGTAACCACGTATTGTAATCTATATTTTATAGTCCTAGCTTCTTTTTTATGTGGCCCGCTTTTAAGATTAGAAATAAGGTTCGGCATGAATTTTGAGTATTTTAAATATGAATTAATTGAACTTTGGTGCAAAAATTCTCTTAAATATTCACTGTGAAAGTTAAAATATAAAATTAAAATTATTATTATAATTGATTAATTGCCCTAAAAATCTTTTTTTTTTAATAAAAAAAACACGGATTAAAAAAAAAATTCGCATTTATATGAGCCAATCTCATAATATTAAAAAATTGAATTTACCAAATGTATAAATAAATTAATTTTAATATATATATATATATATATATATATATATATATATATATATATATACATTATACATATAACTAATAATTAGGTAAATAAGAGTCAGAATTTTTATTTTTAAATTCAAAATTGACATTTTAAATGAATTTTTCAGAAAAACACATATTTGATATTGTGCCTAAGAAAAAACATATATTTATTTACGACAAGTATATTGTATATCCCCATAAGAAAATATTTATGATAAAAACTTAGGTAGGTACACAATATTTTTATACATATTAAAAATAATATTTATAGGTCATTTCAAACTGAACAAGTAAACACGAGCAACATGTAAACAGATTTAAAAAACAAGTATATTTTTCAAGACTTAAATGATAAATTGTATGATATTTTATAAATTATTTATTTCACTAATAGATACATTAATAAAGAATAGTACATCCGTTAACTTGAAATTTATGTGAACGGAAGAGCAGAAAATAAGTAAATATATTATTTTTATTGAATGTATAAACTAATTAATTTTATTATATTATTAATTCATTCAATATAATATATTATAAATATCACAAAAAGGGATTTATCAATCTCAGTTTTTGCATCGAAATTCTATTTCTTGGCTCATAAGTCATAACTAGAGTCCGGATTTGTATGGATTTTCATATTTGTAATGAGTGTATGCAGTTCGATGACAGTAAGAAATGTGGACGATTTGTGTAACAGATAATGCGTAGGAAAAAGTTTATTTTGCATATAAATGCATATTTCAGGGATGACGGCATATTTTAAAATGTTAGCATATTCAAGCATATTTGGTACCTATTAAAGTATTAAAGTTTATAAAACCGTGTTTTTTTTTTTTTTTTAATTTCTTTATTTTGTATTTTTATTCAAAAATATTTACCAAAGAAATGGTATAAGAGGATTTAATATGATTTTATTTATTATCATTTACTATTCCTAATAAAAATATTTGTTTTATTTGTTGAATATATTTTTAAATATTTACTATTCCTCAGCCAATATTGTAAGTTACCTATCTAATTTAGTTGAATTATTATTTATGAAAGAAATTCAAAAAATAACAAAAAGATAATTAAGTGCATAAAAAATTATGCAAATAAATGCATATATTTTGGGCAAGAGTATATTTCCGCATATAATTTTAAAAAATAAGAGCATATCAAGTGCATATTTAAACGTTTTTAGATGCATAAATGCATATTATTTTAGGTTTTTTGAGTGCATACGAATCCGGACTCTAGTCATAACTCTTACTATTTAATTTTACTAACTCTTACTATCAAATGATATTATTTATCTATAATAAATTTAATAATGAAATGTAATATATTATAATAGGAATAAAATATTGTGTATCAATAATAATTTTATTGGAATCACAATTTTATATTTAAATCACTTTTACTGTTATTGATGTTAATTTAAATTAACTATAGTCTGTAATAGGTAGTAGTTTTATCATCTCAACTAGTTAGATTGGAAGATAATGTTTTAGGTTGGTCCCCACTAGTAAAAATTTTGTAAAACAGAATAGGTTAATTTAAAAAAATAGGTTTATCGGTTGAACATTTAACTTATATCAATACAAGCTAATTTTAAAAGTACCTACTCAAGTTAATGGTATAATATTGTGGTGCCCTTATTTTTAATATAAAATCACGATGATAATTTCTGATTAGATACTATTCTAATTTAATAATATATATTTATGTAGAAATATAATGTGTTTTCTAAGAATATTTCTAATGAGCTTCATAAGTTTCATTTTTTTTCGATAGAAAGAGAAAATAAGTAGTTTTTGTAAGATGTATAGATCGGAAATCCCATTGATCACAGTCAATTCGTTTTCAGAAGATTTTTCCTATGGAACTTAAAAAATGTGTCAAAAGTTATAAAATAGTTTTAAAATTAAATAATATTAAAATTAACTTCTAAATAAAAATAAAAAGTTTTATTTTTATCGTTCGATGAATTATGGAAGATTAAAAATAGCCGTTTGTAGGCATCATTGAATTGACGTCATGTATAACGGCCTATTTTATTGACGTTTAATTTCTTGCCCAACACAATGATTTTATCTGAATAACATAGCGTAAATAATAGCTTAATATTTTTATTTTATTTTTCATGTTTAGTTGAAGGTTTTTTTTTCATATGTAAAGACAATGATAATTCCAATATTTTAAAGCCATGTTTTTATCATAATATAGCGTAAATAAGCTCGTGCAGCCAAAATCCTGGCGATGGCGCGCGGTATATTTCTTCTCATCGTGTTCTCAAAATTAAAACATAAACCAAAAAAAAATAAGCCGGTAAGACAATGGTGGTGGAAGTTCGTCCATCGTCGCTCCGCTCCTCGGACAAGATTATGGTGATGAGTAGAGATACAGGAGTTGGGTGGGATACACGAGATGTATTGATAGATTAGGCATTATAGGATAGATTAGGACATTATTTTATATTATAAAAAAAAAACGATTCTGAACGAAGATGAATTGTCAGTGAATAATATGTTTATAGTAAATCGCTTGAATTTTTGTAAAAATTACAGTTTCAGACGCCCGTTAAAATTTTTTCATTGAACCGATCGTGAGATTTTTTATACTTTTTGCAAGCAAAACTTATGAACAACCTTGTAATACATTTTCATTTCTTAACTTTGAGTAGAACATTTTTTATACATTTTCAACTACGACATAATTTGTGATTTCGACAAATTTTGTCGATTTTTGAACTTCAACTGCTTATAAAAAAAAATTGTGCCTATGTATTTTTATAATTTTTGAATGGGAGTTAGAACAACTTATGTGGACCCTTCTATTAAATTTTCAAGTATTTCGTCCGAGCTACATTTTTTTTATCAACATTTATAAAAAAAAAATAAAAAAAATCGAATATTTCAAATGCCTATAAATTGATTAAAAATGAGTGAAATCTTTTGAAAATAAAATTATATAAAGAAAATGCCAATATAAACAACTGATAAAATTTTCAAGTTTCTACAACTTATACTTTTTGAAAAAAAAACAAATAGCAAAAATCGTTTGAGGCTAAACCGTTGTTTAACGTGTTTTTGTAAAAATTTAAATTTCAAACACTCATAAAATTTTTTTGTCTGAATCCGGTAGAGTTTTTTTTGCAGATAATTGAAGAAAAACTAATGAAAAACCTTGTACCAAATTTTCAAAACTTAGTTATAAAAGAAAAAAATTTTACGATTTTTCAACAACAAAATTATTTGCAAATTTTCGCAATTTTTACATATTTCGTATAAATTGGAACTTTGAGCACTTATAAAAAAAAATTGTGACTTACGATTTTGGATTTTTTTTTATCAGTTATGGAACAACTTATAAGAAACCTTGTATTAAATTTTCAAGATTTTCTGGCAAAAAAAAAAAATTTTATCGTTATTTTAAAAAAAAATACTTAAAAAAATTGAAAATTTCAATTGTCTATAATTAGCTCAATAAAAGTCAAAATACTTTGAAAATTTAACGGTGTATAGAGAACGCTAATCTAAACATTTGGTGAAAATTTCAAGTATTTACATCGATTAGTTTTTGAGTTATAGCAAAATAAAAAATTTGATTTTGTCGAAAACTGGTTTTGCGTAAAATATACCGTTTTTCCCTCATTTTTTAAGGGTTTTTCCCGGCGCGTTAAAAAAATATTGAAAATTTTTAACTTTTGACCCCCCAAAGTACCAACTAGATTCACTTTCCTTTCAGAAAAGTTGCTATATAAGGCAATCGAAGCATTTTTACTGCCCCAAATCGTGTCGACAGACACAAAAATAAATAAATAAATAAATAAAAAAAAAAAAAAAAAAAAAAAAACACATCATTGTAAAATCAATACATTCTTCACTCCGTTCAGAATCTAAAATCTTATTTTAATCGGTGAAAGAATAAATCATTACCTACATGGAACGATCAACTTTAGTCTGTAATACATACATTATACGAGTACATAATAAGCGGTAGCTGTGACTAATGATGTCATATGGTTTTTTAATTGAATAATCAAATAATATTTTGTTTTTATTGAATTGTTATAAACAAGATTCGCATAGCTCTTACAACATTACTATCTGCAAAAATGGTGTATTCCCAGATATTTGTGGGTGATTGATAAAAAATAATTCAAAAATTTCACTCGTCGATTTTGAAACGCAGAGAGAGTTAGATATAAACCATGTAGTTATTAACTAACATACCAAGTATAATCTAATATATAAAAAAGCCAAATATGCTTCACGTTCGCACCACAGATATTCTTCGCTCCTCGGACAAGTTAGTGGTGATGGGTGTGGAGAACCTTAGATGAGATACTTTACGAATTTACGATTGACGAATGATATACTATGTATGATATGATTTTAAAATTGAATTCGATGATAAATCATTGTTTTCGTGACATGATTTTGAATGTAACTTAAGTAAATAATTTTAGTATCAATTAGTTGTGTTTTCAAAAAATTAAATACTTCGTATTGAATATTTGATGTAATTTTCAAGGTTCTAGTAAAACAAATTTTGGAATAATAACAAGGCTGAATAGGTCCACCAGGATATCGTGCAAATCTTGGTAGGCCCTTCTTTCTGTATAGGCCTTTGTTTTATTATTTATACACTAGACATCATTACACTATTACAGTGTTCTCTAACAAAAATGTTTTTCTTTAATTTATTTTAAAATGTATATGTATATTTATAAACACCGAAGTTACTTTTTAGTCTTTAATATTTAATATTGATTACAGTTATGTATAAAAAATTAATGTTTATGCTTGTTTAATAAAATGTATTACAAAAATATGGTAAAAATAATCAAAAGAAATAAACTTTCAGTGAAGTAAAAGGAGGTAGGGTGGAAAGTTGAATCTTCCATGAGTTGTTTATATATATTATATACTTGGAAGTTACTTTTGCTCTATGGGCCTTAGCAAAAATATTTTCCGGTAACATTAATTTAGCCTATAGGCTATACACGATACACCCCTGAATAATCTGAATAATAAAAACCAGTTTAAATAATATCGTAAAAAAACTTTATTTCACCGTATTTTTACAATTTTAGCTTATAAAATAAAAAATTACTGCCTCTCAAATGAATATGAAAATGTAAGTATAGTTAAATATATTTATAAAAAAATTTGTATAAAAATGTCAAATCTTTTTTTTTTTATAAAAATTATGGCGTTTATTGAAAATTTACAATCTGTACATTACATACAATAAGTAAATATGATATAAGAATAATATAAATGACTTTGAGTGACATGAAGGAAGACTCGCAGTCGAATCACCTTTTACAAAGAATTAAAAAAACAAAAAAAAATGTATGACTTATATAAATGAATTTTAATGGTTAAGCAGATCTCTGCACCAGTTGCGTTTGAGACGTCTTGTGGGGTTGTCTGGAAGAGTTTTTGAGGCCAGTTGAGAGATGAGGTGGTTGTGGTTCATGAGGAGTTTCCCATGAAATCTTTTATAGAAATTGGTGGCTGTGTCTTGGACGGTTTGGATTTGGAGGTCATCATGGAGTAATTTGTTCGTTACGTACCATGGAGCTTTGGCAATGATACGTAGACAAATTGATTGGAATGCTTGGATCGTGTTTGCATTTGATTTTTTGGTTGGGCCCCAAAGTTCGATGCCGTAGGTCCATAAGGGTCGGAGGAGGCATTTGTATATAAGAATTTTGTTTTGAATGTTGGTGTTAGATCTTAGTTAGGGTCTAAGTAGGTGGAGTCTACTATTTAATTGTTTTCGTTTGTCCTTGAGGTGAGGACCCCATGTGAGTTTTCTTTCAAATGTGATACCGAGATATTTGACACTCGTGCAATGAGGAATAGTGGAATTATTCATGATGATCGGCGGACAGTCATGTGGTCTTAAGGAAAAAGTTATATGCGATGACTTGGTTTCATTGATTTTAATTCCCCATTTATTGAACCAAGGCATAAGGATGTTTAGGTGAGTTTGGATTTGATGGCTAGTAAAGATAGGGTCAACTCTTGAGGCAAGTATGGCTGTGTCATCGGCGTAAGTTCCAATGAGAGTGAACTGATTAACTGGGATATCAGCAGTGAAAAAAATGTAGAGAAATGGAGCGATGTCGCTGCCTTGCGGAACGCTAGCTTGAACTTCATGATGAGTTGATAGTATGGTGTTGATTCTGACTCTGAACGATCTGTTTTCGAGGTATGACTTTAAGAGTAGATAGTAGGGGGCTGGGAATATTTTTTTAAGTTTAAAAAATAGTCCATGGTGCCAAACGGTATCAAAAGCCTTCGCAACGTCTAGGAAAACTCCTGCACAGTATTTTTTCGATTCGAGTGCCGAGGAGACGAAATCGGTTACGCGGTGAAGTTGATGGGTGGTTAAGTGTCTAGAACGGAAGCCAAATTGAATGTCAGGCAGAATATTTTCATTTTGTACTATTGGCATTAGCCTTTTTAGTATTATTTTTTCAAACATTTTACCAAATGCCGGCAGGAGACTGATTGGCCTGTACGAGGAAGGGCTGTTTGAAGGTTTTTCGGGCTTCACTATTGTTATGATGATTGAATTCTTCCAAGTGGGAGGGAAATAAGATAGGCGAAGTAGGGCATTGAATATATAAGTCAGCCAAATAATTGATTTAGGAGGGAGATTTTTGATGATTTTATTTGAGATTTGATCGTGTCCGGGTGACTTGTTGTTTTTCAGGTTTTTGATAATGTTGGAGACTTCAGCAGGAGTTGTGTGTTTGGCTGGTAGGGCCCTTGGTAGTGGAGAGATGAGATATGTTTCAACTAAGTTAATGTGATTTTGACTAGGAAGAGAAGAATGTGGCTTGAATGAGTCAGCGAGGTGAGATGCTAATAGATCAGCTTTGTCTTGATCGTCGACTGCTAATGAGTTGTCATCTCGGAGTAGTGGTGGAAGTGTTTCCTTATGTTGTAGAAGAGATTTGGTTTTTTCCAAAGTGTACCATTGTTTGGAGAAAGAGAAGCAAGGTGAGATTTGTAAAGTTCATTTTTGTGGATCTCGAGGAGAGATTTAAGTTTATTAGATAGTGAATTGTATTTTCACGTGTCCTCAGGGTAGTGGGAATGTTGCCAGCGATTTCGGGCTCTGCGTTAAAATGTCAAATCTTGTAACCAAAAATTACAAATTTTATGGAATACAAATAAAAATAAATCTGAAATTTTAAGTAAAAAGAGTTATTTGAGCTATAGTTCCAATTTTAAACGCTTATAAAAATTAATTTATCGAGATAATCTTTATGAAATTTGATCTATAAATAGAAATATTTGTGACGAATCTATTAGTGAAATAAAATTTTTTACCGTATTAATAATTCTAAATTTCATATGGTTTTTTATTGAAAAATATCGCTAATTTACGTGTAATTAATGAGTTTTTCCCAATTTCTAATTTTAAACTTTTATAAAATAAAACCTAGGTAACGATTTTGAAAATGTTTTCAATACTGTTAGTTAAGTATGTGTAGTGGCACATTTACGGGGGTGTCCTAGGAGTTAACCCCTCAATTTATATTTTTAAAGTACTTTCCTTGTTTGACGTAATATGATAATTATTTTGACAAATGATAAAAAATGTCAATAGGTACTGTTTTGAAAATATATTAATGTATATCATCTATAACTCTGTAATCTGATTCTAGGAAATAGATATTAACCATCAATTATAATTTATAACATGGAATTTAAATTTGAAGTATATAGTTAACTATCTAATCAAAACTATGCGTTTTATCGCTCAAAATAATAATGAATTAATAGTTATATTCACATTGGTAAAAACGTGCGTTTGACAGTTCCCGAACGTATCTATGGGTGGTTTATTGTGGGCATTCGGACGCCGACAATATTTAAATTTCAATAACATATTCTATATTAATGATCACTACGTGTTATACGATTGTATAAGATATTTATCTTTTATCTTATTTTTTGATGAAATATAATAGATTTCAGTAGTAATAATTGTCGATACCAAAGGTATAATAGTGTTCATTTTAGTTTTGGCCTTTGTGTAATAAATAACGTTTTACTGTTGTTGAGGAGGCCTCAAATTACATGGGTACTTAAAACTTAATGTTTATTCATTTTTCTAGGATTCTTTATAAATCATAATATCTAAACAAAATTGTCAACACTTAATAGAATATAATAAAACTATAGCATATACGAATACCCGTTACCGCTCTCTAGTATAACATTATTTTGATATTCTCATTGCTCTAATGTAACAGTTGATGATAAAGTATAACAATTTTCAACAAATGTGTATCCTTAAAAATATTTTAGTTAATTATTGTGGAGAACGAAGTTTACTAAATGAGTTCATGATTAAACTATGATAATATTTCTGGAGGAAAAAGTAATTTTATGACCCCCCCCCCAACAAAAAAAAACCGAAATACGCCACTGAGTATTTTGAGTAGGATGCTATTAAATTTTCAAGTTTTTGTATCATATGTACAGGCCCGGATTGGTTAGGCGAGCTATCGAGGAAATCTCGGTGGGCCTTCTCTATAAAAGGGCCCCGTTGTCTGATTATGGACCATCAAAAACTTTTGGTCTTTAGGCCTTCGGCTTTTGTAGAATATTATAAAAATTATGATTCTAATGTTTAAGCCTAAACAATAAACATAGAAGAGTTTAAACAATAATTTTTATAATTTTGGGCCCCTAAACATTATTTTCTCGGTGGGCCTTTTATGCCAATCCGGCCCTGCATATGTATGAAATCGGGAATAACCTCTCATCCCAATTTCAAATACATGCTGGAGTTCCTCAAGGAAGCGATTTATCACCTGACCTATACAACATCTACACAGCTGACATTCTCAACTCCAAAAATACAGTGTTAACTAATTATGCCGACGACACAGCAATTCTTTCATCCCACCCTGACCTCGCAACAGCATATCTAAACCTTAAAATTAATCTTGATAATATTTCAAAATGGTCTTCCAAATGGAGAATAAAAATCAATTCCGATAAGTCCTTTCATATTCCTTTCACACTAAGACAAGGCGTTCCACCCATAATCAACTTCCAAAAAAATTAAATCCCAACTACTACCCAAACAAAATATTTAGATGTAATATTAGACAAACGTCTAAATTTGGGTCCACACCTAAAAGCTAAAAGAAAAGTGTTTAACAGTAGACTTCACCTATTACGCTCAATTATCAAGTCCAAGTTCTCAATAACAAACTACTAATATACAAATCAATGCTAACAGGGCCGTATTGCGGTTTGATGGCGCCCCTGGCGAATCACTGCATTTGCGCCCCCCCCCCACCCCAAATAAAAAATTTGCGGTAGTTTAAAATAATCATTTGAAATATATAAAACATGTAAAAATATATATAATATATCAAGTAATAACTAATAATCTATAATAATTTATAATAATGTATTTATTTTACTTAAAAAACGTAGTTCACCGTTTAATAGAAGTTCAAATAACATTTTGTCCAATATCTGAATAACAGGAAATGTACATTTTGGGTACGTACAATAATACGCAGTTAATAGTTTTGCTATAAATACATACATACCCAATCTATTTTATGAGAATATGATTCGCATATCGATATATAATCATACGTATAAAATATAATACTCTGTCTAGCCTAAGAACGCATCGGGCGGCGGACGAAAACCGGTCGAATCACGCGCCTTAACATAAACATTTTTCATATAATAAAAATAGATCGAGGCTCTCCTATAGTAAGTCATTAAAATAAATAAATATTTTTCAAATATTACATGAAAAATATTACATAAGTAGTATTGAAATTTGCGCCCCTCTTAGAACTCTTAGAATCGCGCCCCTGGCCCATGCCCTCTTGCCCTGCTCTGAATACGGCCCTGATTATGCTAAAACCCATATGGGCCTACGGGATTCAAATATGGGAATGTGCCAAGCCTTCCCAAGTACAAACCATCCAGGCCTTCCAGTGAATTTCACTACGTCAAATAACATCTGCACCATGGTATAGCTCTAATCTCTCACTACACAACGACCTAAAAATAGAAACAGTTCTTACCACAGATAAAAATTATTATAAAAATTGCACACCAAATTAACCAATCACACAAATCCACTAGTATCTAACCTAGACAATGAATCCATCCCAGATAACCCCCCTCGTCGATTGAAAAGAAATTGGTGTCGTGGCCTGTATGTTTTAATTAGCAAAAAAAACCAAGTCTGATGGTATCCACACTGGTGGACTTTCCTTCTCACGTAATGTCATGTTGTTTTATTTATTATAAAATTACCAAATTTACTTATTTTATATAATAATATTACAGATTGTAAATATACTTTTGTTTAATATAAAAAAAAAATATATGTTTGGAATTGTATTTGATGAAATACTTCCAAAAAAACGAGATGTTTACAATAATTTCAAAGTTCTATAAATATTCCGAAAACGATCAAACTTGTTTGAAACTTTTGTAAAGTTATTTAAGAGTTATATTATTTGATGAAAATTTAAAGTTTTTGGTACCGTTATTTTCGAATTTATGACTAAATATCAAAATTTAATTTTATGAAAATATCGTTTTCACCAAATTGTATTGTTTTTAACCAAATGTTTGGGGAGTTTTGCGTTTGGAAAATCTATTGAAAATAGACAAAATTGACCAGCTAGAAGAAATTTCTGGTGAATAGAGGTGCTGAATGAAACTTTCGAACCATTATTATTACTACTCGAAAAAGAGATTAAATACATAAGAAAAAAATAAATTATTATAAAACATTAAAACTAATACATTTTCGTTTTACTTTAAAATTAATTAAACGTGGTTAATATTATTTATATTATATCTTATTACATAATATAATAGGTATATTATACCATGTAAATAAAAAAAAAATGTCATGATTAATGTTGTCATAGGTAAATTATTACTGGAAGATTTTTTTTTATTATTTTACAATTTGATACACACAATCTGTACAACGTAGCACAAAAAGCATAATATGTAATATAGTAAAATGAATATTTTGAATTAAGAAATCACCCATTGGTGACACTTGGCTGAGAATTAACGATATCTAGAGTCTAGAATTTCGTGAGAACTGAATGATTAAAATGTTATTCATGACTAAATAATAAGTAGTATCTTTTTAATTGTGATTAAAATTGTTTACAACTACAGTCGGTACCATCTATAACGCCGGTCGTAACGACATATGGGGTATAACGACGTTAATTTCAAGTACCCAGCAAAATTCCGTTTATTTTAACATACAAAATAACTGGTTGTAATGACATTGGACGTAACGACAATATCGGCTAATACGACTTAAAAATCGGTCCGCAACACACATTTTAATCGTATATAACGACTGTATATTATTTTTTCACAAATGATTATCTAATATTATCGGTGTAATTACCAACAGACAGAGTATCTACTATCTTTACACAGTTATTAAGTAATTCTCACCGTAGACGAAGCGTATAAATCAGCAGAAAATATTGTTAATTTTTCATTACTAAATAATATTGACGAGTCAAATTTTTAATTCATTAAAACTCACTATACAAAATATGCTATAAAATGATAAATCAAAACAGCTAAAAATCACTGGCTTTTTAAAATAATTGTGTAAAATAGAAAATGTAAAAAAATATACATAATGTAAACAATATTTTAAATTCTATTACTAAAAAAATTATGTGAAAAAAAATGTGTAATGTAAGCAATATTTTAAATTCTAAGTTAAGTATAATAAAATAATACCTATACTTGTATTTGTAAAATCAAATTAAAATTATAATAATATACTTGTGTGGTTTGAAAATTCATTGTACGAGTAGAATAATTCGAGTGTATAATATATTGATCAAAAAAAAAAAAAAATAATTGGTTATAACAACATCTGGTTATAACGTCGTATATTTTACGTATTTTACGGTCCCTTGACCGTCGTTATAGATGATACGGACTGTATATAGATATAGGTATTATGCTCAATGCCCATAGCGCACATTCAGGGGGTGGCGGGGGCTGTGCCCCCCATGACTTTATATAGTTCCCGCAAAAGCTAATGTATACACTAGTATAGTACTCTAATGTAGTAGGTACATTACTTTCTATTAAAAAATTATCCTGAGCTCCAGCTCCTCTAAATATCAAACACTATTTGTGTCTATGATTATGCCTGTAACTCGTATGAAATGCTTTAACTATTGTAACATGGTGACATGAAGTTATAGCAAAGGTTCTCAAATCTCAACCTTTTTTGACTCGCGGCACCCTTAGTCATTTTTTTAAAATCCGGATTACTTTGGTTTTATTTAGCAGTGCATAAGTATAAACATAATTACATAAACTAAAGTAGTAAGACGTCGGTAGGTATACAGTAACAGTATATACACATGTTATATTTTATAAAACAAATTATTACATTGAACGTAAATAATATACTTTTATTTTTAATTATTATTGCATAATGTTATTTGATAATCTAGATTAATTAAAAATTAGGGAACTAATGAAACTAGTGTAACACTTGGGCTTTTTTTTACACAAATCTTTTATTCGTGGTCGAATAGTTGAATACTCTCATTCCTTCTTCGATGAACTCCATTTTCATTCGTTTATTTGTTTTTATGTTTACAAAAGCGAAAATGTATGGTCAAAAACAAGTGGTAGAATGATAACTTTATAACAGTCCATATCGAAGCGATAGCAATCAAACCGGTATGAACATTAAAATAGATTGAACATCGCAATATTTCTACAAATTACGTATATGAAACATAGTAGGTTTTATAGGTGCTGTTTCGGTATGCGCTCTACCGGTTTCGCCGTTCTACATACGACAATGACTGCCTATGCGTTATCACTTATCTGCCTCGTTTTTATTTATGTAATCTTGCCAGGTTACATAAATTTTTATACTTAAACCCGGCAACGACGGGTAATTCGGCTATTTTTTATATATAACTAGCTGAATTACCCGTCGTTGCCGGGTTTAAGTATAAAAATTTATGTAACCTGGCAAGATTACATTTTGTTTAATCTATTGAAATTTAAATTTTTGAAATCATATTTTATACATATTTTTAGTTTTTAAGATAATAATTATTAACATAACCTATTCTATAAGTTATAGCTCTTGGCGGCTTATGTTCACGATAAGTGTTAGCAGTGAAGGTTTAAAATAAATGTTTTACTAATGGTTTTTTCAAAATTTTATCTACAATACTTCTTTGTAAAATGTTCAATGCTGATCTATTAGTAGGCGGCAAAATCACCAAGCTATTGGGTGAGCTTACGCGTGAGCAAACTACGTAGAACTGCCCATGTGAAAAACAGTTTTCTCGCAAGTCTATTCCTCAAATTTTAGAGTCTGGCCTTGAGACTTGTTTATAGTCATTGCAAAGCAGACTTTGAGGGGAAACTGTAATCGATTAAATTCGAACGGAAGATCGTTCGGAATTAAAGGGATTCGTTGTACAAACACAGTTTCCCCTTTCGCACATACAGTTAATATTGTGGCTTCCACTATATTGCAATGTAATGCTTTGACTTTGAGCCTGGTCCTACTGCACAGTTTAGGTGGTTTCAAATTTCGCAAAACATATTGCGATTATACGCATACACGCAGAATAAGCTTATGATATGACTTATTGCTTGGTCATTTTTTGGAGTGAATATAGCTCGTACACACAACCTTTCCACAGGCTTATCATGAATATGAGCAATATCTGGATACATTTTTGATATTAAATCCTGAACTGTAGTTACAACTGTACACACATTTTTTGGGATATTTATCATTACATCGAATGACGGATAATCACCATTGCCAATTTCAAGTAAAAGATCTGCAAATCTACCAGCAAACTTTTCCCTTCCAAAGTATACCCTCTGACCCTCATATTTTTCGACAGTTTGAGTATATTAATCTGAGGCCATAAAGTAGATCTTTTAAGACATGACTTAATCAGTTCTGATCCCTTTTGGTACTACTGGTAGAGTCTGCCTAAAGTCTTCAGTCAGCAAAACCGTTTCACCACCCATTAACCTTTTATTTCCCCTCATACCCTTTAGAGATCTATTTAAAGCCTCAACACCACCCTTATGTGCCATTGTTATTTCATCCCTCACTATTATTTTTGTATTTTTTTAAACTTCCGCTAAATTACTTTGTTTTAATATATTACAAAAGATAAGGACCGCAGTTGTTAGATTGAGACGATTGAGTGGTAATTTAAAGGTAGCATGGGCCTTCTGACCACCCACGAGCAGTGTAGCTGCGATTCCAGAAGATGCCACAGCTAAGGCAATGTCGCGAGTACTTCTATTTTCGATAAAATTCAAATTGATTAAGATAGATATCTTGAAATAAAATATATCCTTTATTACTTATGTCTTATAGTATGTTTTTGAATCGTTTTGCGTATTATTATAATTCATAGTATATGTTATTACTCATTATTAGAACAATAAAATCTAATAGACTTGTGAGAAAATAGTTTTTCACAGAACCAAAATTATTACTAACAACTCGCGAGAGTGACCTGTGGAATGCGCACATTTAGGTTGTGTTCTAATACTAAGGTTTCGGCATGGGGATTTTTTCCATATTTATACTTTCTTAACCCATTTAATCCTCTTAGGGGTTAAATTTTGAAAAATATTATCTGAACGAATGTCTACAGCATGAAAAGAATCTACTGGCCAAATTTCATACTCATAGCTTCAACGGTTCCGGCTTGGCGGAATTTTCTATTTTTAGTCTTCAACCTTTTTAACACCCTTAGGGGTTGAATTAAAAAAAAAGTTTATAGACAATGCTGATATGTTTTATTGAGTATATATACTTAATTTTCAAGAAATCAGACAAAAAAAAAAAAACGTTTTACCCCTTTTAACCCCCTTAGGGTTTGAATTTTGAAAAACCCTTTCTTAGCGGATGCCTACGCCATAATAGCTATCTGTATGCCAAATTTCAGTCCAATCCGTCCAATGGTTTAAGCTGTGCGTTGATAGCAGTCAATCAGCTTACTGTTTTATATATACAGATGACAGGTTGGGTTTTTCTTTCGACTTTATTATCTTATGATTGTCTTTATTTTGGTTGTCTTTACCTTAAATTCTATTACCTACTATGTATACAGATATACTGTATATAAGACGGTAAATCACCAAATGGCATATGTCGATGCAAATACAGGAGCCCATACTCAAAACATTGAGAGGTCATGGTTGGACGTAAAAATTAAAATATTAAAGAAAATGAGCTGGGTGTTCCATTAAACCATTTACAGTCGCATCTTGATTACTATTGCTGGCAACTTTACCGTCAAGACAGTCCGGAATTTTTTTTCGCCATGCTAGAAGACATTCAGAACGTGTATAACGACGTGTATAATACCGAAAATAATTAAATTGTAAAAAAAAAATGTAGAGCGCATACTAAACCAGAAACTTGTCGGTAGAGCGCATACCGAACTAGCACCGTTTTATATTATATTCTGTTTTATTACACACACAGCTATATTTTTCATAAATCATAATTTTTTTTTTTTTTTATAATATATTTCAAATAATTTCGCGGAATCCTTAATAAAGGTCGCGTCACTCTGGTTGGGAATCTCTGCGTTATAGAAATAACATTGCCGACTATTTCCTACAAGCAGATGCAATAACAAGTTGAATTTGCAACTCCTAAAATATGTAACTTTTTTTTCGGGATATAAGTTATTTGTATCGTATTTGAACGTATCCATTACCTATCGCGTCTAATTATTATCACTCATCGCGTTATCATAAACGCCGCGCGAACAATATCACGTGCGGACGTTATCACAATCGCTTTCACGTGATTATTGTTGTGCGGCCATGGATTCAACAGCGTAGGCGGTTAAAGGTATAATTTGTGCAAGCTACTTTAAAAGTGTTTCGTGGTTTAGCTGAGGGCTGAGATCTATTGACAGTAAAATTATAATAATATCGTGTCCGTGCTCGGGTCGTAGGTTTTGTATGATTTAACTTAGTGATTTGCATTCATTTTATCCATGATCTAAGGCTAAGTAAGTATTCATTGACTCGAAATCATACTTCATGAATCCATTGTCGCTTTATTATGACGATTAAATTGCAAACATCTTGATTATCTCACGTTATTCAATACTGAATCTTTCATGTTTCGACATATAATTTATTTTAGTGTTTCTAATTATTAATAATGTGTCCCACAGTAAGGCATAATTAGATGTTTTTTTGTTACAGCTAACCATTTTTTTTTTCAAAAACTATACGATGGAACCAGAAACGCCAAATATAGAGGAAGAAAATGAAATGTAAGAATATTGGTCCTAAGTTTTTAATATGAGAATTCATTTCTCTCTGGTCTCTGCGTTTATACTACTGAAATGTTTTTAATCTAGATGCAAAATTCGTGGGCTAGATTTGATTTTAATGTCTATTAACTGTGAGAAATATAAATCCAAGTTTACAAGTTATGGGATTAATGAATATACAATGCTTCATTTGACAGCAGAGGATCTCAGGAGCTTGGATGTTGACAATGAAGATATACCTAAAATATTGACTGCAGTAAATGTACTGAACAAAACATTAAATTTAAGTGAAATACGATTATCGTAAGTTGATAATTTCAAAATTACATATTTTAAATAAAATATTTTTTAGAAATTTTTATTTTTTAAGTACCAATATAATAGGCATAGTTAGTAATATTACTATGGTGGGGTAAAGTATAGATTGAAAATTTGATCAATCATCAAATTTTCGTTACTTCTTTCCTTTAATTTATGTGCCATTGCACATTTATATTTTATATCTACATGTTAAATGTTGAATATTAAATCATTATCACCAAATATAAACTAGGATATACTCCCTAATGAAAAATAATAAGACAGCCAGCAGCTATATGTTAGCAAATTCGTAAAAATAATTATTAATAACTTATGTATCAAACTTATTCATTAGTTTTTTTTTTTTTTTAAGAAATGATGACATTCTGAAACTGCAATCCAACATTTGTGGACATCTTGGTTCTATTGTTTTAATACTTAATCATATTTGCTGTTATCTTACTGACAGCAAAAACAATTTTAATGATGTATTGATTGATGACTGTCTATCAGCAGTTGATGCTGCTATGATGGTAAAACCTTATTTGAGAGCCGAAGAAAAAAATATTGAAAAATCATTAAAACGAGTTTATAAGGTAGTTTATTATTTTATTTATTAAAAATCTTGATTATTTAATTTGAATCTTAAATTATTTTCAACTAAAATTTTTGAAATGTTGGAAATTTTCATTAATTATTTCAATCAGTGGCCCACCTAAGGGGCTTTGGGGTTACATACTTACATAAATATTTGTTCATTAAATAATAACTTTGGAGCCCAAATTTTTATTTTTATTAACGATATAGTTCAATAATTAAAAATATATTATATTCATAATTAATTTTTATTTTATTCATAGAATTTAATTTTGTTAACAAAATTAATGATTAGAATAACTTAAAGCTCTTTCTACCAAACAAAATTCCTGGTGTACGCTCATGATTTTAATAAATAGATAAATTATGAAAATGATTGTTGTACTTTATAAAAAAAAAAATGAAAATCATGTGACTATACTGTCATAAATCACTCATATTATTTTAAATATTATATGTAATTAGGTACTTATTTATGAAATGATTTATGTATTTTAGATGAAACAAAGGAGAACTCTATTATTTGCTTCTACAACAGTAGTATGTACAGTGTTTATATTTGGTTTTGCATATCAACATTTGAGCTCTCAATTCAGCCCTATTTCTTCGTGTTCAAATTTATTATCCCGCATGAAGATTTGGCCAATTTAAAAATTACAATTTTATAATGTCTAAACATTTAATGCAATGAATATTAATATTAAGAAATTAAAAAAAAATGTTTTATGAATAGTTAATATAATTTAAAATTTCCTATGTAATTCTGTATTTTATTATTTTATTCTTAAAAAATATAACATGTATACTACCTATATGATCTTTAAGCTTCATTGTAGGTTTGATAATAAATAAATTATTCATCATTAATACCTATTGCAATAACATCAACTATTTTCAATCACTGTTTAAGTAATCTGTTTTTTAAGCATTATTTCTATATTCCTAAATTATTAATAAGTACTATGAAAACAAATACCTTTGTCCTCAAAATATTATTAAGTTAATACTATTCAGATACTGTATCGCTTTTGTAAAAAATAGTTTAAAATTTCTAGAAATTAAATGTGTGATATAAATATTGTACATGTTTAAACTATTAGGTGAATACTTAATAGTTTAAAAAAATATATATTTAAATACAATATTCATTTTTTAAATCTGTTATAATAGTTAATAACTAAAACTTAAGTATGAAAAAAAAGTTACATTATTAGCTCTAATATACTTAAATAAAAGCATCAAATATGTCCCAAATGGATAATACATGATTTAAGAAAAGAATTTAAGAATAAATTCTTGAAAAATTTTTTGATAAGTTATATTTTTGTAGTATGAGATCTAATTATGATGGCATCTGTCTATTATAGATTTACCCCCTGTCAAGATGTAAAATATAGTATTAACAAAAGACCCCCAGCTAAGATACCACATTGAATCCATATGGCACAATGAAATATCACATTAACGTTATTTTAAAACAAAATAAGGTGTATTATTATTGTCTACCACGATGTATACAAATGTTTCTTTTCATTTGGTTATGGTCTTCCATTTATCTCGGATTAATTTGCTGACTATTTGACAATCATTTCTTAGCACAAGAGTAAATGGTATTATCATTAATTTATTCTGTTATTTCCTTTTTAAGTGAGTTAGTGCAATGAAACATAATTTTAATAGCAATAATATGCTAAATAACAGTGATGAAGATACATTGTCATGTTTTTGCAAGTAATGATTTTGATTCATTAAAGTTGCTGAACTTTTGAACTACATTTTTCAGTATTAATTTAAATACATTTTATTTTGCTTGAATATTTTTTCTATTATTTTAAAATTTTCTGAACGAAATGGTTAGTTTGATTAGACCGGTAGGATTTAGGTGTACTATAATTTAATTGTTTGATAATATTGTACATTTTATAATTAAAGTATTAATGGTACAGTAATGTATTAATTAATGACATGCATTTTTATTACCTACATGTTAGGTTAGATTTTAAGAAAATATTGTTTAAAAAAATATGGATTTGAATAAAACTAAAACTTATACATTATTTATTTATTTATTTTTGTACAAATATATTGTTTTATTATTATAACTCTGTAATTTTCATTCAAGCCAATAGTATTATTACCTATTTTAAAATGTTTACTAAACAGATATGGACATTTGAAGTGTGTATAATTTATAAACAATTTTTACTATTGACAATTTTAAATTTAGTTAAATAATTTTAAATGTAATAGATGGGAAAACTGTGATTTGTACATGAATAAAACAGAATTGCCAAAACATGTAATTAACCATATTATTCCTGAATCTCAAGGGTTATTCTACTGTAAATGGAAAAATTGTTCGAGAGGAGACCGAGCTTTCAACGCCAAGTATCCGATTTTCTTAAATTTCTAATATATGTGTTACCTATCTTTATATTTTAAATCATACAATCATCTTAAATTATTTGACAAGGTACAAATTATTAGTTCATATACGCACTCATACAAACGACAAGCCACATCAATGTTATACATGTGGAAAGAGCTTTACTCGTGCTGAAAATCTGAAGATTCATGCACGTTCTCATACAGGTATGTAAATATTTGTAACTTATTTAATAGTTGATGAGCCTGAATCTGCATAATAATTCAAAATTCTATTTGACACTAATTTTAATAGTTATTTTGTATTGTAATGTACAAAATATATACTGTAAATTACAAGTTTACAAGTTTTAATATTAAAAAATGCTGTTTCACTGTGCTTCTTTTGGATCTAATGTCATATTTGTATAAAAATCAAATATTGATGTTTAAATGAAGTTTTAAATTATAATACAAGTAACCTCTTTAAATTATATTACACTATTGTTAACAATTAAACTGTTGTTAACAGTTATTTTATCATTGTATTCAGTAATTTTATAAATTGACGTTTAAAGCTGAATACAATTTTGTATTTGACCAATAGTTCAAGAAATATAAGTATTTTAAATTGAAATTGTAATTAAGAATATCTGGGATCTCCTCAAAAATTTGTTGTTGCCGTTCCTCTGCTCAAAATTTAGTTTTGAATGTAAAATAAAAAAAATTATACATATATATATGTGTGTGTGTGTGTGTGTGTGTGTGTGTGTGTGTGTGTGTGTCGTATCTACTTGGTGAAATCGTTCATTTCATGATATGGATAAAATGAATTTATCCACTTAATTTAATACCTTGTTTTAATATTTAAGTATGATACTGATATTATTACATTATTAAATAAATAACAATAATAGGTCATTATTTTTTATAAATTTTATTTTTTCTTGAATAAAAGATATAATTGAATAAATCTTCTATTAGTACTGAATTTTGAATTTTATTTGATTAATATATTGAATTAATACAAAATTGATTAATCTACTGTAAAACTGCATTTAAAAATTTAGAATTTCATTATTATTATTACACCACTACTTAAGTATAATTACAAAAGTAAGATATTTTCATGGTTTTTTATTTTTTGTTTTTATTTAAAGTATACATTTTATATTTATAAAACATATAAGGTCGTTACGTTTTCACTGAAATGATTTAAATAATAAATTTGTAAATTTTGATCAAATATTTGTTTAATTTTTTTTCTTATGTTTTCATTTGATTGAAAATATTTATTTTACTTACCTCAATGTTACCGAGAGTCTTCAGCGTTTATAGGATTACAAAATGTAGTGATATGTTTAGTTATGTAGGGATGCACAGTATTTAATAACTTATCAAACAATTTAATAGACATAAGATAATATTCATAACATTTATCAGGGTATTGACGAATATTTCCATACAAATATGAAAATTTATTTTTCTGTTCTCGTTCTGAGTTTAAAGGAAGTAGGTACCCAATATTTTCTTCTAGGAGGCATCGGTTCTTCCAAATCTCCAACTGCCTCAGCAACACACTAAATTCTTAAAGCTGTTCTGTTCGAAATAATTGAAACACGTCTTTACCACACTTGGACAATTACACAAATTAACTGAATTCATTTTTATTGAAATTAAATTTAAAAAAATATTATAGTGATTCTTCGGTGGCGCTGACGGTGATAGATACCTATAACGTATAGTGTGTCCCGCACCTAAAGGTGCGTCCTCAGTCCTCACCTAACAAACATTTCAACGTTTGTCGAACATTTTGCAAACTTAGTCAAATATTTGACAAATGTTTGTCAAACATTTTATTAATGACAACAAACGTTGGTTCATAATTTAGTTGTTCGCTATATGTTTGCCAACAGCCATGATAATGTCAGATCTAGAACAAGTCACATGCTGCATTGGCGTTGCTACGTTTGTTATAATGCGTATTGTAACATTGATTATATAATTACAGTATAATATAATTATATTATAATAACCTTCGCTCATTATTTAAAAATGAAATAGTATATTGTTTAAATAGTCTGTCACGTAATGATTCTTCATTATAACAATATCATACTCAAATATATTTTGTACTTAATATATTTTTAAATAAATATTAACCATTTTATAAAACATATACCTATATATGACGTATATAATTTCTTAAATATGTCCCTGTAAAATTTGTCTGTATGAAATAATTAATAACAAATTGTAATTATATGGCTGATTTTAAAAATTATAACGCAGGTGAGAAACCCTATGTTTGCTCAGTGAATGGATGTAACAAGGCATACTCGAATACAAGTGATCGTTTCAAGCATACTCGAACGCATTTCATCGAAAAGCCATACGCTTGTCGAGTAGCAAACTGCATGAAAAGGTATACAGACCCGAGTTCATTGCGGAAACATACTAAGAGTCATAATCATCAAGTAAAAATGATTATAGGTATGTATGCTTTATTACCTTTATGTATAAATATTAATTACCTTTATTATAAATGATTTCCAAATTTTTTTTTACACCTTCCTTCTCAGCGTAACTAATAATCTAGCTGAGCTAGATTTATACAGTTTTAACTTATACTGGATAATAGTTTGTGTAATTTCGTGCTCTCGCGTGATAGTTTTTATCTGATTTGTTATTATCACTTCAGACTACAACCGTTCAAATTAACATAACATTTTTAATAATTATTAGGTACTCAAGTATACATTGCATCTTTGAAATGATTTTTTATATGCTTTAATGTTTGAAAATACAAAGTACAATTTTCGTAATTGTAAGACAAATATAAGTATGTTATTTTTAAATCAACTAAACTCAAAAAGTAATTATTTCCGCAAATTTATTTTTTTGTCGTCGCTTCTATCTAAACACGTTAAAATATAAATGTGGTTCTCTTTCAATATGTTATTTACTGTTAATATTTTTTCTACCGTGATTTTATGTATGGTTCTCTGTGAGTATACTAGGTACGTACAAATGAACATTATTATTGTCTTCTCTTTATAATGCTGTACTTTATCTTCGTCAATTTTTTTCGTAGATAATGTGTAGGTCGTGTTTATTTATTACTTAAAGCTTTGAAGAATTCGTCTTATGGATTTCATGTTCGTTTAAAGTTGAGTACCTACGCTCGCCGTCTATCATAATATAATGAATCCAAATAAACGATATCCAATTTCATTTAATGTAGGTTATAACTCACAGGCAATAAATATTTCGATCTCACTTTTTTAATTTGAAAAATCACATCTTTCTAAAATGTCAGCGTGCCTATAGGCATGTATACATTTGTAGGCGCAAGGGGTAGTGGGGGGGTCTTCATCCAAGGCCCAAATAGATTGGTATCAAAAGTTTAAATTTTGAATTTTGAATCTTGAAAAATCCAATTATTATATAATAGTATTAATAATATGTTTTTATATTATTGAAAAAATTATAAATCTTACTGAACAATTTCTGGTGAATTTTATAATATTATGATTGTTAGTTATACACCTTGTGATTTGATGATAATGTTGTCATATTTCATATAAGATTTTGATAATTGAACGTCAACAGGTGGTAAACAATTTTTAACATACTTTAAACATTATTTTGGACCCTAATTTACCAAAACAGAAATTCTACGCACACCTATGATCATGCCTACAATATAAACCACGAATCCTTGGCCTATAACTTTGATTAATTTTAATTGCAAAATAATAAAGTATATTCATTATTTGCGGAAGTAATGCCAACGCAGTTCCCGCACGGTCCTCGGTTCAAAATCGGGAAAAAAAGTATATTCATTATATCTATACAGGTATTACAGTAGGTTACAAACTCAGGGCCGGCTTTAGATACGATCGGCGCGTGCGGCGGTATTGGGTTCCAAAATCCAAAGGGCCGCGGGAGCGGCGAGACGCAAGAGGTGTCAAAATTTAAATTATATTAAATAGCGATGACGTTAAGTCCTAGGTAGAAAAATAGTAGACGAAAGATTAGGTTCATCATTATTATATATCTATGAAATATTTATATTATTTTAAATTGTTTAGTACCTATCATCGCGCGCCATACTGCATAGGTATACATTATGGACCGGAGTAGTTGCTCCTGTAATTACGATTATAGTTCCATATTTTATCATTTATATTTTAAACAGTACATTCGATAATGACGTTAAATTTATGGGTCATGACTCATTTTTGTAAGTCGATATGGTATATGTATCATCGTTTTTAAATTTCTTGGTTCTTTTCATTTTTACCGCTGGCGGTTGAACTAGAAATTTGTCATCAAAGCCAGATGTATAACCCATTGGGCCCCTGGGCAGTATTTTCATATGGGTCCTTTTAACATAAACTTTAGACACTACGAAACCGACCGTTTCGCTCACTGACTAATAGAGGTACTTCTTCTCATAATTTCTCACAGATTTAATTCTAATATGATTGATTTACAAGAATTCTTACAGTATTTTTTCTTATTTGGCATATATAATACTCCTAATTGTTGAAAAATTAAAGTGAAAGCTCTAAGCTCATGCAAAAGCAAGAACTAATAAAAAATAATAGCAGTGTATTATTAAAAATACAAATTCCAATTATTCGTTATTTTGTAAATAATGAATAAGTAACATGAATTAATGGATAAAATAAAAACTATTTTTCAAACTAATTTTTTTTCTAGCTTTGTCTGACACTAACTCTTTAAATATTTAATTTGCGTCTAGTGATTTCAAAAAATCATACTCAGGATATTTGTTTGTACATCTAAGTTTTTTTAGGTTTGACTAATCTTATATCTATTTTGTATTCTTATTAATTTTGAAAAGGCTATATTGGCCAACAACTATAGAAATGGTTTTGGATAAATATCATACATTTCTCCTAAGACTATGCTATGTTTAAAGTAGTCAACTTTTCCAGAATATTTCTTTTTTAGGCGGGTACTCGGCTAATTTAGTTATAGATAAAAAAAAATTTAAAAAATTAGAAATACGATATTGTTATCACATAATTAGATTTAACATTGTTAGTATTATTCATATACATATTCAGTCTGAACATAATATGTCTCTAAATACAGTGTATACAGTATACGTGTGACGAGAATTTTTTAATTTTTGTTTGTGTAAAAAAATAAATACAAATTGAAAAGAACTTAACCATATTTTTTACATTTTATAAAAAATCTTAAAAGTCTACCGACGATACTGTTCCATCAACATCGTATGTTTTTCAAGAAGTGGTGACATTTCATTTTTTGAAAGGGGGGGACACATTTTGACCATGCCATATAATTTAAAAAGAAAATCACTCGCTAATTACTGCCCACTTAATTTGCTAATAGTGACAAAAAACGAAATGTCATATAATTTGTTTTTTCTTTTATTATTCAAATAATAAATTAAAAAGTTCTATCAGTGGATGGCCTCCCTCTTTTAAAATGTTGTATGTGTTTGTAAATTATTTTATTCTATTATCTCTGTGTGCATATATAGCATACATTCATAATTGTCTAAATAAAAAAAAATGTTTATTAATTAAAATTGTATACTAAATTCCTAGTTTTAGTTTTAATAGGTTAAATTTTGGGACTTTAGTTCGGATATAAATACCTCAGCCATCCGAAAAAAATTAAATTTTCCCCTGCTTATGGTCATAAACGAAGTATTAGAGGACATTAGAGGTAGAGAGCATCAAAATAATTCTTGCACTAGGCGTTGAAATAGCTAACCGTCGTGACCATACTAAATCTCCGTACAGTACAGTATATTGAACGAATACCTTTATTTTTTGAAACATATTTAGGGTACCTACATGTGTTTGAAAAAATGAAAAATTTGCATTGGCCTGAAATTCGATGTATGTCAATATTTGTTCTATAATATTCTCTAATGGTAATTTTATTTTATAATGATAGTGAAAATTGAAATATTTACTGCCTACATATTACTGTAAATGATAAATATTTTGTCATATAGGTAGGTTACGATGAATATCAATGATCAAAATATAAAACCCAAAGAAATAGGAAACTATTATATTACGTACTATAATAGTCTATATGTGCTCATAGATATATTCCAATGGTAGGTAAATAGTCTTGGTGTACAAATCTATAATGTAATACAATCATCAATAAAGAATAAATAATATATTTTTGATTTGAATGACTATTGTTTGTGTTATGATAAATAATATTCTCATATCATTAAATGTTATTTATTTAGCACACACATTCTAAATATCAAATTTTGCCTTAATTTATGCACAGTTTTAAAAATGTATCGAAGGTGTCCCACACCCACCGTGTTGTGTACGTGGTCCCACTTAATAACTTTTATTTACTCAAATTGTTTGAAATTCAAAATATTAAATTATAGCTTGTAACTTATAAGTAATGGTTATCATTTCAAAAATCTTTAATCTTAAAAAATGACTGCTAAAAATCTGTTATATAGTAATATAGTACCTATATATAGTATACATTTTTTTTCATAAAAATGTATTTTTGAATGTTTTTTTATTATACATAAGTAAAATAAATTTCAAAAATATAAGACCGGGTTCATTTTGTGATAATATATAGGCACATAGTTTTTTAGTTATTCTTATTCGTATGCAAATAGTAAGTT
Organism: Therioaphis trifolii; assembly: GCA_027580255.1. Classification (NCBI taxonomy): domain Eukaryota; kingdom Metazoa; phylum Arthropoda; class Insecta; order Hemiptera; family Aphididae; genus Therioaphis; species Therioaphis trifolii. The sequence goes on along the minus strand of CM050404.1, from coordinate 111,201,098 downwards.
TTAATTTGTTATGTAAATATTACCATCTATATACGATTTTAAAATATTATTCATTTCGCATATTAGAATATTTCAAAATCGTTGAGGTTAATAATAATTGTTTTCGTCTTTCTAGCAAAAGATACCAATCAGTGTTGCTCTTCAACAGCGTTGGTAACTCCGAGTCGCCCCGTGTATACAATGTCCAACATCATCGATCAGCCACTAGATTTGTCAATTCGTTGGAAAAAATAGATGAGCTTTAAAGTAGTGAAAAATGATTTAGTATTAATGATTAATTAATATTTAGTTTATTTATAAACATGAACGATGTTTATATATATATATATATATATATATATATATATATATATATACATGACCATGTATTAAACTTGTATATTTGTATTTTAACACAAATGTTTAAAGAGTCGATTCAAATAAATTTAGTAATAATTATTTTTATAATTATGTTTGCACCATTATGACTTCGAACCAGCTCACAGCTGTCTCAAAAATGCAATCAGTATAATTATATAGACATCAAAACAATATAGATATACTACATCCGATCAATGGACTCAATGGAGATTGGAGGATAATCACTTGTGAAACATTCAAACTATATGCGACCAATAATTGAACATGTGTTTTCCCGGGTCACTATATCAATTACTTGCTATACATACCTTAATACCTACATAAATATTTTAGTATGGCTGGGTAACTTTTAAAATTATCATTATTGTTAAGTACTTCTATTATTTATTTGATTGAACTTTTTATGTTTATGATTATTATTTCAGTATGAGATTTCTAAAAAGTAAACATTTTCAAGAAAAACTTAGATTGTTATTGGTTGTGGTTGTCATTGACGTGTGATACTGTCGATTGTTGTCATGTGACTGTAGTGGAAGTTATAATTAATTAGTTTTAAAGTTATTATCATAAAATTCTAACAACAATTATGCATAATTTTCTTTGCTAATTATTATTAGGTTTTTAAAAAAGTTCACGTGATTTATTGTGATAGAATCGCTGATCAACTTGGTGTCGATACCTTCCATTGATAGTGCTTCTGGCGTGACCGATTTGGATTTAGTCGATAGTGTGTTAATGTAACATTAATGTTATTAACTTCTGACTGATCAGAGATGGTGGCAGTGGATCGTTCATTAAAAAGTTTGTGTGGTAGTGTACACAGGAATGAAACAATTTCTTTAAGTTTAGGTTACAATACTACATTATTAGCAAACATAATGGATAGATACAAATAGTCATAATAGGTAGTCACATAGTATTTCAATTCTGCAAATTAGGTGAAATATGTGTGTGATGTATTTAATTTTTAAATACACTCTCATCGTCTTCACACGATTTCTATATGCTTTTACGGACCCTATGTTAACTCGGCGTGAAGTGCTGAATCAACATAGGGTTTGCAATTTTATGATTTAAGAAATATTTTTTTTTAATTAAGTATTATTTATGTAATATAATGCCAAATTGATATTTAAAAAAAAATTGTTTTAGTATTTTTTATTTTTACTATACATATATAATATGATCTTATTTTTTTGATACCAAAACTACAATTATATAATGTAAATAAAAAACACATATTTTAATCAAGCTTTGGTTCCTATTTAAAAGCAATGATTGTTCTAAATGAGAGGGTTAGTTATTATTAAGTTGAAAATGTTTTTAGTTAAAAAATACTACATAAATAAAGTACAATATTTTACAATAATAATAGAACTTATATTTATATGTTATACTGAATGATTATAAAAATTAATATGATAAAATATAATTTAAATTATTGTTTGAAATAATATATGAAATGTGTAATAATATAATAAAATATGTAAGAAAAATAAAAATATAAAGATATGTAATTAAACATTAAAATTAGCCTTTATACATGTATATTGTATACATATAAATTATATTTATTTACTAATGGTCTGTAGCATTCAGATTGTTTATTTAAACCTATACAGTTATTTTATTTGGTATTTTTATGATTTGAGATAAGTGTCTTGCTTGAAATAATTTTGATCCATAAGTCAGTCCATCTTTATTATAACATCGCTAAATTGTAGATGGTTTACATATATACATATTTTGTACTACGTTTATCCAAAATTTACAAAAAGAGCAAATCACTGAGTAGAAGTATTTTTCCAAATAAGTTTAGTTAAAAAAAAATATATGACATAGAAAAATCATTATTGTGATTTGAAACCTATTCAAGCAAGACGTCCATCATCGCGTATGAAATCAATGCAAAATAAAAATAAAATAACATTTAGTTTCAAATATTCAAGTAAAACCTCTTATCAGTTATCGCAACACATCATAAATGTAATAAATATTGAAGATAAAAAGGACGTACTACGCACCATGGAGAATTCTTCGTTCCTTGGACAAGATAATAGCAAAGTGTGTATTGAATTTTAAAGAAACAATACATAATTTGTTCAGTAAGACAATTCTCAGGTAAAGTGTCAATATATACCATTGTATATCCTATCATTTTTAATATAATTGTTGGCAGATTTTTTTTTTTTATTATACCTGATGATTAAATCATTTTTCTACACATTTTGAAGTTGAAAAAAAAACAATATTCCGTAAAATTCAAATAATAATTTGGGTACCGACAACACAAACTACCAGCGACATAATAAAAACTAAACTATTTATCACTGCCAACCGTTTAAGTGTAGGTACGACAATGCAGCTGATGACCACATCAATGATAAAAATGAATCAACTACTCAGGAGTCTTTGAATACTGCAAAACATACATCGGTAAAAGTTGATTTGCCACCATCTATTTTCATCAAACCAAATTTTAAAAATTTCAAACCTACATGCCGAGTCTCAAAACCTAATCAGACCCTAATACTTCATATCAGGGGCGGATAAGCTAAATTAATATTACCGAGCAATATAAGGAAAGAGGGCAAAAAAAAATAGAAACAAATTTTTACCATGCAAGTGTAATACATTTTTATATTTATAAATGTTATCAGTGTTATCACTAATCAATTTTAAATATGATGGTCAAAAGTTCAGATCCTGTACATAAATAAATATTCATTTTTGTAAAAATTATAAACAAAAAATTTAAATTATAAAATTTTACATTTTTATCATACCTATGTACACTATATGTCAGAATTTATTAACTACAAAGTCTTAAATTTGCAAATTTTTATTGATTTCATTAAGTTTTTCAAAAATATCTTCTAGGTATGCGATATTCGTATCTCTTTTATGTAATTCATCGAAAGGTTGTTTATCAAGTGGCTACAGAAATTCTAGTATAGTTTGAAATAAATTATAAAAGCGTGTCAATTTCCTTTTGATGACCACTTAACTTCGGTGTGTAGAACAAGGCGTCCATCTCATATATGATTTTTTTTTTAAAACACTCACATATTATTGCCCATGTAATTTATCAACAGTAACAAAAAACAAAATTTCATACAACATGTTTTTTTCTTTTATTATTCAAGTTATGAATTAGACAGTTCTATCACAGATCACCCCTAAGACTACGTGTCTTTGTAAATCGTGAACATCACTTATGCTTATTACACTATATTGTATAGATTGTACTTATGGTTCAATTTAAATAAAAAAATAATAATAATAATAAAATAAAAAATGGAATATACCAAATTTGTGTCAAGAACAATATGTTTTTGTACATTAAAATAACCGTATTTCGAACTGAACCAGAGCGCGTGATGACGTCACTGTGCGGGAACACATATCATAGACAAGTACGGGAGACCGCGTTCGCTCGCACCGGTCGGAAACGCGAAAACGATTGTCTCCGGGTCAGTCGGGTCGGGTCCCGCCGGATTCACGTCACAGGAGTCGACGAGCACGAGTCTTCGACTCACGCGGCGCGCCTGCGGGCGGAGCTGGACGGTCACCGTTTCCGCGTCGCGCCTTGTTGCCCGCGTGTACTCCATAGTGCGCGGTCAGAGAATCGTGGAGCATAAACCTCTTGCCGCACACGTCGCACGCGAACGGAGCATCTGCGTCGGGCCGGCGGTGGTGCTTTCTTCGGTGCTTGGTCAAACCGCTGTTGTGCATGAACGTCTTGTCGCAGTCCGCGCACGCGTACGCTCGCTCGCCCGTGTGCCTTCTGCGGTGCTGGACCAGGTGGTCGCTCCGCTTGAAAGTCGCGCTGCAATAGTCGCAAGCGTGAGGCTCGTCGCCCGGACGCCGCGATTGTCGCCGGACCGGAGGGAGCTGTTCTGCCGCGAGGCGAGCGGAACCGTCGACTTCGAACGCGAAATCCCCGCCGCACAGCATGTGCGCCCCGAACGTCGCGCAGACTCCGTTCTGCGAAAACATCATCTCGCCCACGGCCTGCAAAACATTCAAGTTGTACGCGTCGATGAGTGTAGGTACTCTCTATACAAAAATTGTGTTACAGCACTTTAATCGTGTAAATATTCAAAATAGAATAAAATGTTTATTATAAAAGTTACTTTATTCCGACAAATCTAAAACGATAAGCAAAGTTCATATTTTTTATCTAACCTTAAGGGGGATTGTTTCGACGGGTAAACTTTTGATTTTCAAATGGGAACCTAAATTATTTTTATTAATAAAAAGTGAAGATATTTTTTTAGTAATTTTTTTAATTTTAGGTAAACTTTTACGTACGGTGGAGAAGAATTGATAAAGGAAATAGGTAAATTGATCAAAGAAATATGGAATACAGAAGAAATACCAAAAGAATGGCAATTAGCAATAATCTGTCCAACCTATAAAAAGGGAGATGTTTCAAGCTATCAAAACTATCGAGGGATTATCAGGTGTCGTATTACACAGGATTACGCCTTACACAAAAGACATTATTATATATATATATATATATATATATATATATATATATATATATACCGGTGTGGTGTTATGAGAGGAATATCTACCATATACCACAATCACATTTTCAAGGTTAAACAACTAGTTGAGAAACACTACGAATTCGACAGGGACTTACATTTATTGTTTTTAGACTATTAACAAGCATATGACTCAGTCAATAGAGAAGTGCAATGGAATGCAGTCATAACCTTTGGAATACCGTCCAAAACAGTGTAAATGATCAAAACATGCATGGATAAAACGAGATGAAAATTAAATTCAACCAACATATGTCAGATGAATTTGAAGTTAAGACTGGACTCCGACAAGGAGATGCATTATCCCCAGTGCTCTTTAATATAGCACTAGAAACAGTAGTAAAGAAAACGAAGCGCGAGTATGATAGATTAAATTTGAAAGATAACATAAGACAATGCGGAATTTTAGCGTATTCAGATGATATTATCATACTAGGATCAAATAAACAAGAAGTAATAATGGGCACTAAAGAGCTAATAAAATATAGTAAAGACATCGGATTACAAATCAACGAATCAAAGACTAAATATATGGTAATATCAAGACGAGAAAATCATGGAAAACATATAGAAGTTGAGATTTTTAGTTTGAAAGGATACATAGTTTTAAATATCTGGGTGTTGCAATAAATAGCAAAAATAATAATCATGAGGAAATTAATATAAGAACTACTGCAGCGAATAAATGTTATTATGGGTTAACCAACATATTTAAATCAAAACAAATATCAATTAAATCGAAAATTACACTATACATAGTAATTATCAGACCAGTTCTTTTATATGCTTGTGAAACTTGGCCAATGACCAAAGGAGATGAAGACAAAATAGCAATTTTTGAAAGACAAATTTTAAGAAGAATATATGGGCCAAAAAGAAATAATAAAACACAACAATATGAAAGTAGAAGCAACATAGAATTACAACAGCTATTTAAAGAACTGGACATAGGTAGTAGCAGTATTACAATATAGAATAATTGCATGGGCTGGCCACGTATGGAGGTTAAATAGCCTAATGAAAGCGGTATTCAAATAGAAACCCCTTGGGAAAAGACCACTAGGCAAGCCAAAACAAAGATGGATGGACAAAGAAAAAAAGATTTTAGAAGAATTTGGAATACAAGATATGGAAGCAGAAGCACAAGATAGAGACAGGTGGAAAAGCTAATTTGTGTAGCGGTAATGAGCCTCAATGGATCTGAAAAACCGAAGAAGAAGAAGTATATTCATAATACTGCCTATATCACCAGGCACTCACTCTAAATTTAAAATATTTCATTTGTAAAAAAATAACTGTCCTTGTATATTTTCTCATTCAAATATCATTAGTTTGTCATATATATTGTATAAATACAGATTAAATTTTACGGTTATACACCATAGCATAAAACATAATATGGTCTCTATTCTATACAAAATCAGTGAGTATTAAACATATTATGTATATTAATATCAGATAATTTATTTGATAATATATACTGTATATGGGAGACGGAGTGGCCGAGTGGAACCAGGCATCACTGCTGACGCACACTGTCGCCGGTTCAAACCTCGGTCACGGGCGGCTCTCTCTCTCTGGGCAGGCGACTGTCTAGAGAGAGCGGCCGCCATCTCCCCCGTGCAGAAGGCAACGGGAAACCACTGCACAGTACAAACCCTTCCCTAGTAACACCTTCTTCTAGGTGCAAACCAATCCTCGGGTTGATGACCCTAAGAAGATATACTGTATATTACTTATACTGTATATTTTATAAATTAAAATTTATAACAAGCTGATTGCTACATTAAATTTAGTGATAAGTCACACACAGGAATAAATATTCAAAGGTAGCCTATTCGACAAGTATAGCATAAATAATCATGACAATATTAGAGGCAAGTTAAATAATATTACGTTTTCATAGAGTTGCATTGAAGAATCGTTGATCATCTGGGTATCAAAGTAAGCATCAATATCTGGCTTTAACACTATCGTTTCCAATGGCTCTAATTTGACCATTTGATTGACACCCACTTCATTGCAAGTTAATGGCACTTCATTTTTTACAATTGAAGGAATAGGTAGAATGGCTAAAGCATCTGATTGGTTTTCTTGCTTCGACACCGTCACACATCTTGAGTCATGACAAAATTCTAGGGGACTGGAATTTGCTATCAGTGTTGAATTTGACTTGACCTCAAGTTGCTGTTCTGCTTGCTCAGAGTTCAAATGCAACTTTGCTTCAGCTGATCTGTAGCCCTTAGTGAATCCACGGACATATGCTGCCCATAGATCTTCTTGTGTTCTTATATCAGCCAGCTTTGCAAAACATACTTTCTCAACAGACCATCTCTTAGACTCAATGGTCATTTTTTGCCCGGTAAGTAACTCTATTTGCCGGATAGAGTGTCTTATATCTCGCTGGAGCATTTCGATCAACTTGACTACTGTATCGTTAGATACAGATGCAATGAGCTCATCTATTTGCGACTGTAGTGTTTGTTTTTTAATCTGAAGAGTAAAAATTAGAAAAATAAGTTATTAATATTATTTTTATTCAGAGGTATATATTAATTAATTAATATTTTTAATAAATATATTGGAAAAATTATGTTAATTAATTAATATATCACAGCATAAACAGGAAGTTTTACATAGGCTTTTTTTTAAATTTATTAATGTGGGTAACTTAAAATTCTTAATTCCACTTGAGTACTTAGTTCAATGTTTTCTAGTCATTTTATTATCAATATCTAATGAAACCTAAAAGAAATTAATTTTTGCTTAATAGGTATACAAATATATATATTTTTGTATATTTTAATACCATACAACAAGTTTTAAACTTTTATAATTCTTCTTCTTGTAATTACCTCACAACACATCAATACACAAATGAAGTGCCATTTAATTTCATTATTTTCAATAGTTTTCTAGAAAAATAAAAAGAGTATCCAAAATTATTTCAATAACATTAGTATACTTCAGATTGGAATAAAACGATTACAATCTATGAATTTTTCATCAAAAAAATTTAAAGGTACATTAAAAAGTAAATAAATACTAATGATAGCTAGTTACAATATGTTAATATATCAAAAAATTGTCATTAGAATATTTAGGCGGCACATTTAATTAGATTTAATTTATTAGTTAAACAATTTATACATTTTATGTTATTAAAATATGAAATAATTTTAAAATAAGTGAATAATGTCCATTTGTTCATATGTAGAATAATTTGAACAGTTAAAATATGGTTTTACCCATCAGCACAATGTCATCTGCGTAGGCTAACATAACTTGTTCATTGCTCATCCCCATCCTTCTGTCATCGTTTGTGTCTCTAATTATTTTTTCGATGGCTAAGTTAAATAGTGTAGGTGACAACGCGTCCCCTTGTTTAAGGCCAGATTTAACTTCAAAGGATCTGAGATGCCTTGGATATAACACACTCTGCATAGTGTTTTTTCGTAACATGCTTTTATTACATTCCCATACTTTTTGGGTATTCCTAATATAACCAATGCTTTCCAAAGCTCTTCTCTGTCTACACTATCATATGCCTGCTTGTAATCCACAAAGACTAGATGCAGGTCCTTTCGAAATTCATAGTATTTTAACATTATCTGTCTTAGGCCTTAGCGCGAAAACATGGTCTGTTCTGGATTTTCCTCTCCTATATTCTATTTCAAAAGAGAACATACCGGGTGGCAACTGTTTAACGTTCGACAGCGCGCATCTCCCACCAAATACCAGCTGTCCGACGACAATAAGATAGTAAACAATTGATTTAATTGGAGTATACATGTCGAATAATTTCGATCGGCGACCGTCGTAAACGATCGACGCGTAATTAAGACAAAAGTGGGAGAAATTGGGCTTGGGACGGCCGCCAGCCGTCAGTCGTGATGCGCGAAAGCGGTATGTTCTCTTTTGAAACAAAGTATAAACCCGCATTGGTAATTCCCAACATACGGGTTTACTCTTTCCAATATCAGAGTTGTCAGAATTTTATAGCATGTGTCCAGTTGCGAAATTCCTCTATAGTTCTCAGTTTTAGTGGGGTTGCCTTTTTTCAATATTCAGAAAAGATAAATTAGTAAACCTTTGCTGAAGCATGCTTGATCTTAGCCAGTTTTTTATCCGCGACATTGTCGAAAAACTTTGCTCACATGTAGTAGACCTTACTGGAATTGTATGCGACCTATTACTTATTGGCTAAAAATAGCCCATAAGCAATATATTTCTCCGTAATGTATACCTTATTGTTAATCTCCAACAATTATAGGTATATCCGAATATGGAATGAATTATAATGAATTATATGACTTACGACCAAATAATTATACATTTTTTCAGGAAATTTTCGATGATTTAAAAACATAAAATTCGTGGTGTTTCAATAAATAATAAAAGTTAGATATAAAAAACAAGGGGTGCTTAATTTTAACTTGGGGGTGCTAAAAACCTTTTTGCAGCCCATTAGTTGCGCCACTGAAAATAGGCCTTATGAAATATATACTGATAGCCAAACACTCCATAGTAGTGACGGGTCAAAACCTGATTTTTTAAATCGAACCAAACTTTAAATTATTTTTTCGAACTTGAACCGAAGCGAACCTTCATATTTTCTACCGAACCGAACCGAACTAAACCAATTATAATTTTAGGTCGAACTCAATACTTTTTATCATGTATATTGTACCTACCTACAAATTAAATCAACCATTATATTATTAATTACTATTGTAATTTAAGTTTTCGTATTACCTATTCTACATTTGAACTTTTAAGTCTATGTAATTGTATTATTTACAATACATTTAGATAATTGAGAAAAAAAATAAAATTTAAAATAGAAATACACATAATACATATCTATTATTTATTTTTAAATTATAGTTATGTAAAATATTATTATAAATTCAAAATTGAAAATTATCATGAAGAAATACTAATTGCTGATTCAGGACTAAGTCTCTGTCTCAGGTCTCCTCTTAGTAACAATTTGTCCTGCTGTAGATAACATGCGCTCAGAGCAAATATTAGTAGAATTTATAATGTAAGTTGTAAATATGTTTTTATTAACAGCACAGTCGCGGTATCGGAATATTACCATGGATTTATCCAAAATAGATTTCAACCTCTACATTCTACAATAAATATGATAAAAACAAAAATAGCAATATTATGAATGTAGAGACAGGTACACTGCCTTTATTGGCGATGAATAACTTGTCAATGTTTTGGTTGACAGAGGGTGGATGTCTAACAGGCAACTGGAAAAATAACATTATTATGCATATATAGCATTATACATTATATATAGCATGTAACATTATTATTATAAACAATACATAATGTTCCAATTACTTTCTATGCCAATAGTCTAATTATTTCTAAATAATCATTATCAATTTTGATTTATCAAAAATAACTTTTGAAGAATTGTACAAATATTTGGTTTTGAACTATCATGGCTAGTAAGTCTGGTTCGACAAATACTTTCAAGTTCGATTTTCGAACATTAAAAGATGCATGACAGTTCGGTTCGAATTTTTTTCATTAAACGGTTCGGTTCAGTTCGACCCATCACTACTGTATAGATTATTAAAACATTAAATTGATTTAAACGATGTTAGCTAAGAAAATGCTAAGAACAATCAATTACAAACCTTAGAATTTATTTCTTTTTTCTTTTTTTCAACTTGTTTCTGTAATTTGCAAACAGTATTTCTTCTTCTAACATGAAAATTAAAATTAAAAAATAATGTTAGTTAATACACAAAAATGTTTTACATAAAAGTTTTCAAGAAATGCCATGAGTAATTTTATCATAACATAGTTAAACTTCATAAAAATGAAATAAATATTAATTATGGTACTGTATATAGCAGAAAAGTATTGTAACAGTCTTACTTGAATGTTACCGAATAAGAAATGGATAATGCCAAATTTAAAATAATGGAAGATTTTATAAGAACTCTTTTATTTTGTGGAAGAAGATGTAAGTGAAAACACCTCAATATTTTTTGAAAGAAATATTTTAAATAAAATAATTGATGAGGTCAAAAACAATCATGGATTTATATTCATTATAAGCAGCAATTAGAATGAATTATATTGTATCATTATAGTAAAAATAACTAAGTAACTATATTGAGAATTATGTTCTAATTATTGTAGATATTTGGTTTATAAATAATACAAAATTAGTAACAATTTAACTTGTAAGAGCTAAGAAAAAATAAATACTGATACTATTTTTATAATGTTTTATGATAAAATTATATACTAATATTATTATAATGATTTCATACTTACAAAAATGGAAACTCTATATTGTTAGCTGAATTTTTTAAAGTATCTAAAGTGACAATAATTTAAATTTAAATAAAATAAATTATCAATTCGAATAATTATCAACATTTTAGAAACAAAATTATACTAACTCTTATTGTATTTGGAATCTTTTGAAACAATAATGTTATCATTTTTCAAATTATTTTTTCTTAAATTATAAGGTGTTAGTCTTCTATATTTTTTCATCTTTATCATTTCAATAGGACTGATTCTAGTCACAACCTAAAATTTAAATGATTTAAATGTATGAGAAAGTAATTTTACAAACTAAAAACTTGTATTGGTTCAAAATGTATTGCAAGAAAAGGGAAGTATACAAAGAGATTAGTTTAAAAAATAATTACAATTATTTACTAATATAGTTAGGTAATAAAATACCATTGAAAATTAAGAATTCCAAACATATTTTAATTTTATTAACATTTAAGAAAAAATAGGCACTAGTTCTTTATTTGAAACTTTGAAAATTCGTTGGTAATAATTTAAATTATTTATGAGAATATTCAATATCAACATGAGTTAGTTTATTTTAAACATAAAATAAAGTGTTGTAAATGATAGTTAATTTTTAATTTAATACATAAAATTATTTGGCACAATTTTTAAACAAAAGTAAAGAATAAATATATAGGTAAGTATAACAGAATAGATTATCTACTTAAAAAAAACATTAAAAATACCAACTTTTTTAGTTTTTCTTCTTTGTTCCTCCTTTATTCTATTTATCATTTTATTTAATCTACAAACAAAAAGTTTTTAATTAGATACATATCAACATTTTCAATTTAAAAATTATACATTATGTCAAATCCACCCGAAATCATACAATAGTACAGTGGTTTTCAACCGGTGTGCCGTGATAAATCTCTTAACAGTTTTATAATTTTGTATTTGCCTGCATTATTATTGATATTCAGTAAAAACCAAGGCTTTGCACCCAAATGGTTTTTTCGGGTTTTGGGTTTCGGATTTTTAAATTTTAAATTGGGTTTTCAAACGGGTGTATAAAGGTATAGGATAATTCGGATTTTGAGTCCCCATAAATAAATTTGTGTTGTAGAGGTATTATCCCATTTTTAGATATAAAGTGGAGGGAAGAATTGTTTAGTTTTACAATGTTAATTTGTTTTTGTATACACTTTTTCGGGTAGTAGATTTAGTCAAAAAGATTTATCCAGTATTTCTATAGATTAGAAATCACCTTGAGATAGTAACTTTAGAGAGGTAATTTTTCTAATTTCTCAATAGTTTTTCCAACAATGAAGAAAAAAGAAAAAAAGCTGGTAAGTGAGATGATGGTGGTACAAGTTCGTCCTTCGTCCCTTCGGTCCTCGGACAAGATATTGGTGATAAATGTATTAAGTTTTAAAGAAATGATGACTCATTTCTTTAGTATAAAACGATTCTGAGTAAAGCTTCAGTGTAATATAATATATTATTATTTAAATACGGTTTACGTATTTTACGGTTATTTGTATAATTTTTTGGTGAGTTTTTTTGTAATTTTTGTAATAAAATATTCAATTAGATTTGAAGCACATAACTTAGCAGACTCCTGATCACAAGACGGCACAGAACTGTCTAGAGAAAGATTTTTTGGAATCTCATTATTTAGGTAAACAGTTTTTTCGACTCTTATTTAAATCTGGCTCAGAGTAGGGAAAATTCTTGATATTATGTAAACATATTTGGACTAGATTTAAATTCATTGTGGGCTTGTTTTTTAAGTGATAGAATTAGTTTTAAGTCTTTAGTGAATCAATGTGGAAAAAGAGATGTTTCAAAGTGACAATAAGGTACAAAATCAAGGATGGATTAATGTGGAGCATTATAGAAGAAATTAAAAGCAGAATCTAGATCCAGGGGTACAAATGTAGCAGTTCAATCAAATGATAAATTATAGGAATATATTTTTGAAAAATTATTTAAAAATATAGTTATACTCACAACTTCAAATATTCATCAGTGTCTGCATTTTTCAAAGCAGAAATAGTATCTAAAAAAAGTAATGAATTATAAGGTTTATTTATATATTTGTATGTAAATTAAATATTTTTTTTTATTATAATTAATTTAAAAAATGTATATATTTATTAGTTAATATGAAAATCCTACTCTAAATATTATACTAGTTGTAAAGGAACGCCTGACCAGTGCATATCTTTATTCCATTATTCTCATTATATTTAGACATAATCTCTCTCTAATATTAACAGATTTTACTCTAACTAACACTCAATTGCTAAGCAATTTCAACCGAGTAATTAATAGGTACCTTTATTTTCTCTTTCTGTTCAAAATCGAACTTTCCTAAAATTAATACAAATAAAAACTGAATTAAATTATAAAATATAGTGGATGATTATCATTATATACTGTCCAATTAGTTAGTCTAACCCAACCTTTGTATCTTAAATTAGATAGTTACATCATACAATGTAATCAAATTACACATACTTCTTCCAAAATAGTCACATTAATTAAAATATACAATAATCAAATAACAAAGTAGAGTAATAACAATTTATTAAATCTTAAGTGACAATGATTAAAGCCTGATGTATTTTGTTATGATAAACACATTTTTTTTTTCAACCACTACTCAAACCAACTCTGAAGAAAAACAAAAATAAGTATTTGCTTCATAATTAGTGTATTTTGAGAGGCTTAAATTTCCTAAATTGACCATAGTCCCTTCAGAATCATTGTAAATTTTAAAATATTGTACATTCATTAAATTTAATGATGATTGTTATCCATGTATTTCGAGTAACCTATATTGAATAATTATATAAATTAATGAAGAAAATTTAAAAATATACACTGAACATGATGGACGTAATAATTATTAAAATATTTTAATAAATTAATGGTTTTAAGCCTAATGACTTTTAAATTATGATGTATTTTATTCATCGTTTGAAATGATCATTATTAACATACAGATACATAAATGTATGCGTGTATAAATATAATAATATGTATTGAACTACAATATTAACAATCAGTTTTAGGGGAATGTACTAAACAGCAAATCAAAAATATTATTGAGTCTACAGTCCTCAAATTATATATAAAAAAAAAAATTAACCAATATATCTTTTGCTTGACTTGGAATCTAAAATGCAAAAATACCTTCTATTTTCCAAAATCCTTAGATCTATATTTTTATACCAATAAGTAATAACATTAATTTCCAACAGACAGTACAGTTATTTAAACAAGTTTTATATAATTAATTTATAAATTGATATTTAACTGTATGCACGACTTATATACATATACACATATACGTGATATACCAATTACATCACAATACCTAAAATAAAATTAAAAAACTAAAAACCTATTTCAAAAAATGTCATTTGTCTGCATTTTTCAAAGCAGAAATAGTATCTAAAAAAAGTAATGAATTATAAGGTTTATTTATATATTTGTATGTAAATTAAATATTTTTTTTTATTATAATTAATTTAAAAAATGTATATATTTATTAGTTAATATGAAAATCCTACTCTAAATATTATACTAGTTGTAAAGGAACGCCTGACCAGTGCATATCTTTATTCCATTATTCTCATTATATTTAGACATAATCTCTCTCTAATATTAACAGATTTTACTCTAACTAACACTCAATTGCTAAGCAATTTCAACCGAGTAATTAATAGGTACCTTTATTTTCTCTTTCTGTTCAAAATCGAACTTTCCTAAAATTAATACAAATAAAAACTGAATTAAATTATAAAATATAGTGGATGATTATCATTATATACTGTCCAATTAGTTAGTCTAACCCAACCTTTGTATCTTAAATTAGATAGTTACATCATACAATGTAATCAAATTACACATACTTCTTCCAAAATAGTCACATTAATTAAAATATACAATAATCAAATAACAAAGTAGAGTAATAACAATTTATTAAATCTTAAGTGACAATGATTAAAGCCTGATGTATTTTGTTATGATAAACACATTTTTTTTCTTCAACCACTACTCAAACCAACTCTGAAGAAAAACAAAAATAAGTATTTGCTTCATAATTAGTGTATTTTGAGAGGCTTAAATTTCCTAAATTGACCATAGTCCCTTCAGAATCATTGTAAATTTTAAAATATTGTACATTCATTAAATTTAATGATGATTGTTATCCATGTATTTCGAGTAACCTATATTGAATAATTATATAAATTAATGAAGAAAATTTAAAAATATACACTGAACATGATGGACGTAATAATTATTAAAATATTTTAATAAATTAATGGTTTTAAGCCTAATGACTTTTAAATTATGATGTATTTTATTCATCGTTTCTGAAATGATCATTATTAACATACAGATACATAAATGTATGCGTGTATAAATATAATAATATGTATTGAACTACAATATTAACAATCAGTTTTAGGGGAATGTACTAAACAGCAAATCAAAAATATATATTGAGTCTACAGTCCTCAAATTATATATAAAAAAAAAAATTAACCAATATATCTTTTGCTTGACTTGGAATCTAAAATGCAAAAATACCTTCTATTTTCCAAAATCCTTAGATCTATATTTTTATACCAATAAGTAATAACATTAATTTCCAACAGACAGTACAGTTATTTAAACAAGTTTTATATAATTAATTTATAAATTGATATTTAACTGTATGCACGACTTATATACATATACACATATACGTGATATACCAATTACATCACCAATACCTAAAATAAAATTAAAAAACTAAAAACCTATTTCAAAAAATGTCATTTGTTCTTTGTATGAAATTTAACTTTATTTTGATATTACTGTACATGGCTCACTTGACGTAAACATATTACACTAAAATAAAAAACTTTGTAAGTTAAAAGTTAATTTTAAAAAATCCAATGAATAGCTTAATTAAAATTAACTGAAAATTTCAACTTAATTTGAACAATTAACTTGTTAACACCTTACTAATAACTAAAAAAACAGAAAACGTGAGTTATTACACATTTACACATAACAACTGCCAACTTTTATTAGACAAATTACTTAGAGTGGATAGTTGTAAAATTTACCATACTGATACTATGAAATCTTAGCAGCCTTCAAAGAAATAGATTTCACTGTAAGAAGAATGACTAATGTTAAACATCTAGAAATAATATAATATAACTTGTGTTCTCCCCCTCTCTACTCTTCACTCAAATCCCCAGATCTGTGATCTGTGATCTCATATCCTCTTCAGTTGCCCTAATCTAATTCTTGAGCGTCAAATATTAATTTCCCTTCTCAACCTTCATTCCATACCTTTTGATAATAAAATTATTTTCTTCTCCCAACAGCCCAATATTATTCTTTCTATTTTATCCCTCTTCAACCATTTGGGCTTTCTCATATAGCTAAATAATGACTACTAATTTTTGTCAACCCTTATCCCTAACTGTTGAGATTAATTGTATCACAAAATCTAATTTAAAAAAAATAAAAAAATATATAAATACTTGTGTTCTTTTTTGATTGTGCAACTAAAACTACATAGAAGTATAAAAATCTGCAATATACTTTATGATTTCATATAAAAATCAATATAGCAGATGCATATTAAATATTAATGCCAACTAATACCCCAATGCAAAAATAATCATACATATGGTCGTATTAAAGTTTAATGTAGGTACTGTTCTTCACGCTGGATAAAATCTTAAGTTTCATCTTACATCTACATGAACTTCACTACCTCAACAGCCTACCAAATGTGCTCTTCATAAAGTAACCTTTATGACCTTTATCACCCGGCTAAATATAAAGACTGCACTATTTATCAAGAATTACAACTATATTTCCATCCACCACTCACATTGAGAACAAATATTTAATGATTATATAATATTTAAAATTCTATCATGGGTAATAAACTAATGAAATATCTTCAATGTATCCAACAGTAAATGATATAAAAATGTTTAGATGAATTCAAATTAATTAAAAATCCCTTCCTTACTCCCTTCCACTGAAAAGAGTAATAAATAACCTCTAAAATTAATTAACATTTATCAAATGATTAATGTACATGAATTTTTAACATTCCCTTCTAACCATTTTTGATACAGTTATCACATTTATTTTTCATAATTTCTGTTCCTCTCTATAAAACAAAAGTATAGTTGATAAATGTAGATATTAGGCATTAAATATACAAAAGATATTTAAAAAAATTACCTTATTATACAAACTAATAAATAAATATTGCATAAGATAAATCAATTAAATATAATTAAAAAAATTATCAAAATTCATTGACTGGTTTCAATGTTTTAGGAATAAAAATCAAATATTGCGACAAAGAAATAAAATATTTTATAGGAATACTTTGATAACAGATATTTTTGAAACAAAAATTATACACACCCTACAAAAAACATTGATACAAATGTATAAATAAATTTTAAATCAATTAAATAATTAAATTACCATCAAATGTAAGCATACCAATATATAATTTGCTTTAAAATAATAATTATTCAAATAATTCAAATAATTATTTATTAGTATTTACTAACGATTTTAACATTAAAATAAAAAATAATTGTATGAAAACTAACCTTTAATTTGATTTTTCATATTTTTTCTATTCTGGCGTTGTATTTCTTTTTTTATGATTTTGGTTATAAATTCATCTTTGACAGAAGTCATTGTTTTCTATAATCAATAAAATATTACAATAATGAATTAATTTGCATTCTTTACTTACATTGTAAGTGAGTTGCTACACAACCTTTTGACTTATTTGGTATAAAGAATTCCTGGGTTTACTCAATAACCTGTCATTGTATTTAAATAATGTTATGATTCATATAATTTAAACGTAGTAAACTATAATATAAACGAAATAATTTATAAAGGATGTTTTGAGAAAATTTGTAACAGAATTTGATTTATTCAAATTAATAAATGATACTTATCAGTAGTAAGACCACATGGCTAGTATAGTAAGACCACATGGCTTTCATTATCATAGCCGGCTGATAAAAATCTAGGGATGGAGATTAGAGATATCATCTCTAAACAATATAGAAATCAGTAATAAAAAATCGGTGAGATAAAATTGGCGCGTCGAATGATTTATTTGAATTATTCTGTATTATTAAGACAAGAAAATTTCTTACAATTTAATTGTAAAACACTATTAGATCCCGATCGGTGAACAAGTTCAAGTTATTATCACTAATGTTATTGGAGTCGCAACGAACATCTATAACATTTTTATTTGAAAAACCTGATTTAAGAAAGGTTTTACCACTTTTACTTAATTATTGATAGATTTTTTTCTCGTGCTTTGAAAAAATATTGATAATTTCAAAAAAGTGCCGAATAATATCTGTCAAAATATCTGTTTTGGACCACTTCTGCCACCTGCCTCTAAACTATAAAGCACGTCAAATCAAGTACCTAAGTACTATAAAAATTACATTAATCTATACTTAACTAATTGAGTTGTAGGAGTCGCTAGTTGATACGCTCAAAACTAAAGGTTTTGATATCCCAAAAAAGTCTATTAGCTCATCACGTTCTTGTTATAGTTCGTATTATGGAGTTTCTGAGACATTTACACCTCGGATCACACAACCGACACTGCGATCGACGAATCGCACGCCACACGTTTGTACACCACTGACCAACGAACGGTTCGATCACAGATCGATGCCGCGCCGAGAATAAACGATCTTCGCCGTGCGTCACAGGCGATCATTTTTTCTAGAGTTACTCAAGTTACATAGTTTTAATCACAGATTAGCTTCATATTATAATCTGTGGTTTTAATAATAGGTAATTCTGATTATTATCATCTTTATTTATTCATTTTTTATTACTTTTGAATATAAAATTACTCAATTTTAATTCCGAAAAGAACTGTTTCATTATAATAATAGCTTTTTTTTTAAATTATAGTTTTCTTTGAGTAGATAAAATACAAATTTATATTAGGCGACGGCATGGCCTCATCTTGCATTAATTTTCGGGGAGGGTTTAATTTTAAGATGAAACTATTGTATAATAATTCGAATTTCTATTAGTTAGAACCGTTTATTATGTTTTTAGGTACACAAAAATATACCTACATTAAAGTTTACAATACAATTTACTCCATATTATTCATGTTAATATTTTTATAACACGGGAAACCCCTCCCCTGAATACGGCCATGGACGATGGCCTTTCCGGTCATGCGTCACGTCGTTACTCTCTCCTAGTTGTGATGTCTCCTCACCAAAATATCTTAAAAATGTCATAAACGCGTCGATGAAATAAACGGTCACAAACGTGACTGTGTCAATTTGTAGGTCTTTTCTTGCATGTGACGTTAGATGTAATATGTCAAATAACTATTTTTGGCAAAAGTTTCTGAGGACTGGTCGCAAGTATAAGTTTTTATACTTCTGCTGTCCATTCTTACGTCAAGGAACTTTCTTTGTATGTTCGTCTTTATACCTTGATTATTGTTGATATTGTGAATGGGCTGGTTCTATGTAAAATACACTTTAATACTAAGTCTTTTACTATCCCATGGTCAAGATGTTACTTCAGTAACATTTCTAAATGAGGAAGGGGGTGTCCAATCTGAGGAGAGTAGAAAAAGAACGTTTGGTAATAACACAAAATCGTAGGATAAAGTTACCATGAAAACAAATGTCTATTTGAAATGTTTCTAGATGAAGGGAACTAAATTAATACAAGAAAAATCCGAGATTTCTCCTATTAATTCTATAATTTATAACTTGCTTAAAGAAAGACGAATAATATTATCCAGTTAAACCGGTATTGATAACATGGTATTATAAAAATAATATAGGGATATTAATTTTAAAAACCGTTACTCTGGATGGTTTTTTATATGTGTTTAACTAAATTCTTATCATTTTACAATTTTTATATTTTTTAACAGTACAATTGTTTTATGATGGAAGATAAACACCTGAATAAATACAATTTCATTTGAACAGCAAGTACTATACTAAGATTTCTTTGTAGTTAAAAAAAATATTTAAAATCTACTTACATTATATCATAAAAAATTTTATACTTGGTCCAATCTTAGTATGTACTGTGTCCGATCGTTTAACAAGAAATTACAAATTGTATGAAATAAAAAAATAGTGCGTCCTTCGCTCCCCGGAAAAATTAATGGGGACGAGTATATTGAATATTAAAGAAACGACAGTTCATTTCTTTAGTTTAACGATTTTTAGCAAAGTTTCAGAATTAAAATATACCGTTTGGGTGGACCTATTTCTTCAAATAAATATTTTAACTTGAAAATTGATGTAAAAACAGTTTATTACGTAAAAATTGTAAAGTAATTTACCTAAAGGCATGTATAAAAAAAAAAATCCTGAATCACGATTTTTGAAATTTTTCCCGAATTATTAGTAAAGTCATACTTAATTTTCATAAGTTTTTGTCAAATATTGAAAATATTATTAGAGATTAACTTAAACATTCAAATTTCAAATAGTACCATATAGATGTCAATTTCGATCTATAAAGATCCTGCAAGATAAAACTTTTGGAGCATTATTACTTTCCGAAAAAACGTTAGGTAATAGAAAAAAAAACATAGTCACACGCAGCAGTCGGTGTCCGGGAGCGCGGCACAACATTTGTTGCAGCCGGTCCAAACAACCTTGTCCGATGACCTAAGTGACAAAGGATGAATTTCCACCACCATTAATATGTTATTTATATATTCACGTTGAAAATAACATTGAATCATTATTTGGCTTACATATGAAAAAAATATTTTACCCCTACAAAATATTATTTATGGGAGGCCATGCCTCTCAGCCCCCTCTAAATACTCATCTGGGTAAAGGATTCGTATACAAACCATCATTGCGCGTGGTGCAGCGTAAAGTCAGAGGAGAAGAACAGTGGAGAACGCAATGGCATCAAAACGATCAATAACACAATAATGTAAGTAAAAATGAAATTTATGGCGTACAAGTGTAGAATGCTATACAAATTACAATACACAAAGGTGCGTTTCTAAATTATAATTTTGTTGTACCGAATACATATTTCACGTGATAACATCACGGAACCAGCAAATGACTCCGGCGATTAAGAATAAAATAATAATACAAAAAGAACATAAAAAAAAAAACGTGCAATGTGATAAAATAATGGTATGAATAAGAAAAAAATATAACGTCCAGTGCGAATGAATGACATTACCGTTAAATAACATTTGAACAATGTCGTTGTACCTCTCTCGGTCGTCGTTTTCAAAGATTTCCCGATTCGCCGACATCCTTACTCACTGAAACTAATCGTACCTAATAGTATATTTATAACATTTAAGTCATGATAAGGTAATCTTCGATGTATAGGAAATGAAATCTAACTTTTAATATGTTATTTTATCAGTTTAATAATCAGTTTTGATTAGTAGCCTATCGAATTTAAATAAAAATTAATATTTTTCATGAAAATACTTGCAACATTTTAATTTGTATTTTTGTCAACGGAGTTAAATTTTATTCATGCCGAGTTTTTTATTTTATATACACCTATGACAATGATTTTAATATATTTCATGTATGGTTTTTATTTATTTTTTAAACTTGATTAAGAAGAAACTTTGACAATTTATCACCATACGGTACAATTATTAGTTGAAAACTATTTCACCATTTGTACTTTTTATTATTGCTGATGCTTTAAGGACGATATTAGGATTTTCTCTCGATTAGAGATAAGACTGAATGTACGTATATAATAGTAGTGTCTTTGCGTGCGTATCGTTAATTCAACGATAATGATTAATTCGACAGTGAAATAACTAAAGGTTATAAACTAAAGGGTACCCTCGTCGTTATAAAATATTCTCGTTTTCTCTGTAAACCGGCGAGTCTATTGAAGCTAAAAATCTATCGAAATCGGGTTTTCGTCGGCGAATCGGGCACGAACCCTAAAGACGTTCACGCGGGCGCCTGTCGGCCGTGGCTCATCCGGCGTTGGGCCCCGAGGCGGTGACGTCAAGAGCGCATCTCGCGCAGGCGGCCGCCGTGGCCGCCGCCCCTGCCATCATCAGCCACGACGATGACCACGACGGGGGCGGCCCGACGCCCGGTCTGACGGCGCCGCACGATAGGCCCACGTCGTCGGGGTCGCC
The DNA here is from genome assembly GCA_027580255.1 of Therioaphis trifolii. Classification (NCBI taxonomy): domain Eukaryota; kingdom Metazoa; phylum Arthropoda; class Insecta; order Hemiptera; family Aphididae; genus Therioaphis; species Therioaphis trifolii. The sequence continues at coordinate 111,178,673 of CM050404.1, read as the reverse complement.
GCGTTCATAGTCGTCGTCGCCCGCCCGGCGACGGCACCACGCGCCGCTCGCGTTTTCCTGCACCGATTGCCTCTTGTCTTCGCCGCCGCCGCCGCCGTAGAGTTGACAGCAGGCGGCCGTCGTCGCGACGCCCGGTTCCGGCCCGGCGGCGGCGAACGCGCGCCATATGACAGGCGGTGACGTTCCCGCGACGTTGGTGTCGTCGTCGCCGTCGCCGCTGCTGCTCGGCTCGTCACGTTGCGGTGGCCCGCGGGCGAGGTTCAGCACGCCGTCGGTATACGTTGAGCACGTAGACGGCGGCGCCGGGACCGACGCGAACGGATACGCCGCGTGCCCGACCCGGGTGGCGGCAGCGGCGGCGGTCGCGTTCGTATCGACACCGCATACGTCGTTCCGTTGTCGTTTCCGCTGCTGCTGTCGCTGTTGCTGATGCTGCTTCTGTTGCTCCTGCTCCTGCTGTTGCTCCTGGTGCTTCTGTTGCTCCTGGCGCTGTCGTTGTTGTTGCTCCATAGGGCTGCTGCTGTCCGAATGTCCGTTCGACGACGAACGCGAGACGCTGTCGCCGACGTCGTTTTGCGAGTAGTAAAGCGCCGCCGATGGTGTCGACAGTGACGTTCTCGGCCGTTTCGCGATGCTCAGCAACATTTGCTCGTTTGTTGGCAACAGCGCCATTACCTGTGCAATGTGACAAAGAAAAAAACACCATCATAAATCGTATGGTTAAAAGCAGTAATTTTTTTACATCCGCGTGACATATCATCTAATATTATACATATATATATATATCTGTGTGTGTGTGTGTGTTTTACTGGCAGTGTTGTATCCAACATTCTACGAAATGCCAAAATGAACAGTAAAAGTCTATAACGAATAAAATTGTATGATGACTATAAGTATTCAATAGAATACCAAACCTCAAATAGGCATGTTATGAAATAGATAAACAATTAAATTTAAATGTACCTCAGATCCTCAGTAAGTGCATTTATTAACAAAAAAAAAATATATATATATTGCTATTTGTTGTGTGACATAACATAACGATATTATACATACTCACTTGTCAATAATTATCATGTTAATTTGTCTTGCCAGTTGTCAAAATAGGTAAAATGATACAATTAATGAATAATTATGTTCTGACAACTGATACAAATATGTAGATAACAGTTAAGACCAAATCCAAGTTTCAATTGAGTACTATTTGATTAACCAGTATATTATACTTATTAGTTATTGTAATCAAATAACTAAACAAGAAAATACTCATAGATTCATTTTTATATTTATTACTTTATTTTAAAATAAAGTATTATAATTTAATTGTAAATTAATAAATAAACATATTTTAACTTAACATTTCCTACAAATTATTAAAATAATACACTTTTTATGCTTTGTCTAACATACCATTTGCCATTCTATTGAAACCCTAAGAATTCTATAAAATACCAAGGTATTTTTAGAAATAACATTCAAATTTAACACATGGCCAAAATGCAGGTACGAGAGATTCTTTAAAATACCTATTCTTAATACTATGCTGGTATTTGGTAACATATTATATATTCTAGCTGTTCAACCTTCCTCCCGTAAATGGTTAGTATTTTTGTGTTTTATTTTTGTCTGACGTATATGTAAACTCCCGGTTCCCACATACAATCCGAGCAACTTTATCAGATTTGAATTGTAGATATTGACTACACCTCTACACATTAGATCATACATTCATATCAAAATAAATTACTTGAATACTACATAACCTTTCGATTGTTTTTACACCACTAGAGAAATAAAAAACTCAATATTTTTTTCAATGAGTTGTTGTATAAAAATATGTAAAAAATACATTACAATTAACATTTTTTTTTATAATGTCAATCAAAATTAAATATATATTTTTTTATTTTGGATGAGGGAGCCCTTGGCCCTCCCCATAAATACGCCACTGCGTACATTCATACACGAAAATCAGAACGTGTTAAGTTTCGGAACTCAATAACATAAAATAATGATCACGCATTTACCTATTAAATTAATGAGATCAGCCAGTGGCGCCGAAGTCAGTTTTTAGAGGTATGGCAAAGCATTATAATTTATAAGCATACCTTCGGAGCAAGTACCCATCCACCTAACCACAATAGGTTGATCAACTGCCCCTCATTTTTGTCCTCCCATCGAAAAATCTAACCTAGTGTGTTTTGCAGCCTTACCTCATCCACCCCCACCTTTTACAATCATAGGCGTAATCTGGGGGGCCATGATGGGCAACTGCCCCCCGGGCGTTTTACTGGGGGGAGCAAAGGTATTATTTTGCCCCCTCTACCATTAGTTTTAATTCAAATTTTTAAAGTGATTGTAACATACCATGTTCGCTTTTTAAAAGTTTTTGTTCATGAATGCATGATGATACTAATGATATACAATGATGGAAAAAATGTATTTTGTAGCGTGATGTAGTTCGTACGTTAAAGTAATTTAGTAATAAATAATAACTAAAACTATTATAAAATAATTATATATTGTTACATTTGACAATATTTGAGCATTAAAATGTAAATGTGGATGTACAAATTAGAAAGAAAAGCTAAATTTTTCCAGCCCTTCGAAATAAATATGATGCACACAGTTCCCAAATTTGATAAGTGTAGGCTTTGGAGTTTTTCGCTATATGGTTGAAATTTTGATTAAAAATAAATACTGCCCCCCCTAGAATTTCTCCCAAGTTACGCCACTGTTTACAGGTATTGCAACTGAAATACCTAGATATAGGGATCGGTGCCACTGAGATCAGCTATAAATAGGTACCTAGCAAGGTGAATGTACATGTTGTAACCAGATTTCGTGGCTCGTTGTTCAGTTTGCCGTTTATGTGTCATTGAAGAATGAAGAAGCATCCTGAAAGACATTTGTCTGGACAACAGAGCACAAAACTGAAATAAAAGATAATACAATTCTGTATGAAGCAGGACGTTTGGTCACCCTATATTGGTAGTCAAAAATACGAAATTTACTAATCATTTTAGATTTGTATGAATAAAGAAACTTTAAAATTTACATTTTATTTCAATTTGAATACTTAAATGATAAAATTGCTATAACACAATTGTTGAATCACCCTATTCATATTATGTCAAGGTATTTAGATGGGGCACGTTCCCGATGACACAATTGAACGTTTTTATGAATTTATCCGGACAGACGAAGTTGGGTGATTCAGTTAGTACGTATAACATTATTATCACACGACGCGGTATTATCCTTACCTGTTGCGCGTTGATCGCGTCGTCGCCGCTGACGCCGAACTTGTGCTTGATGGCGATCAGCTGCACCTTGAGCACGTAGTTCTCCTTGCTCAGCTCGACCACCTTCCGCTCGAGTCCAATGTCGTACAGCCTCCTCTTCTCCCGGGACCGCCTGGCCGCCTCGTTGTTCCGGTGCCTCCGGTCCCAGTACGTCTGGTCCTTCCGGTCGTTCGGCGTGAACTCGCGTCGTCTGCGCGGCGAGAACAATAACTCGTTGCGCTGCAGCGACAGTGGCGGCACGTCATACCCAGAGCGTCGGGGCTCGATGTCGCGGCCGACTTGCGGTCGCTGTCGATGCTGTTGTTGTTGTTGCAGCAGCTGATGGCGGTAAATACCGACGGTCGTGTCCGTTATCATATCAGCCTGCGAGCAAAACCGATGCGACATCAATCGACTGATTCGTTGTTATTGATTTTATGATGTTAATAATATGACGTATGCCTATTAGTGATGTGATATGAATCCGGATTCTCCGTAAATCCAAAAAAATCCGCATTTCGGATTTTATGTTATAAAATCCGTACATGGGATTTTTGGATATCATAATCCGATTATTCACCTTTCACATTGTGGATTTTGGTATTCTAAATCAAAAAATCAAATTTTCGATTTCGAGTGAAATGGTTTTAATATGAAGTTTATTTTTATTTTTTTTTTAAATTTTTTTTTCATCTGGAAACACTTTTTGCTCAACTTAAATTTATCCAAAAGTTTTATCCAGCAACTCTATAGATCGGAAATTTTATGTAGATGGTACTTTGAAAGTTTCTTAAGTTCTCATCTCAATAGTTTTTCCAGGCATGAGAAAAACACCCTAAAATGGGGCAAAAATGGTGAAATTCCCCGTAAACGAAATTTTCATTAAATCAATTTTAGTGATTTCGTCATTATAATTTACAGATAAACAATACTAATCTAATGCTTTAAAATCCAAAATCCGAATTTTGAATCCGAAATCCGGATTTTGCTCCAAATCCGGATTTACAAACTTCGGTAAATCCGGATTTTTCTCATCACTAATTCCTATATGCCCATATTTATTTTCTAATTTTTCTTGGGGGAGGGGGTCCAAAAAGTACTATTTATATTCTGAGTGGCCCTCTTTACCATTTGATAATATAGTATATTCATATTTTCTTCCTCTATTCTTACGTAATAGCCATTTATGACTTCTAAATGAAATTGTATAATATACCTATTTGTATTTGAGTATAGAATCTTGTAAATATTATTATTATATTATTATTATTTATAGCATTTGCATATGTGTTTATAGCACGAGAAAAGATAGCTAAGTAAGCAATGAATCCGTTACATACTAAAAAGAACTCAATACCAAAAGTTTTCAGGGCATATTTTAGGGTTTTTGTTATTTTTACAACTATTTTTCATAGTTTGACATTGATTCAATCAAAAAATCCTTGGCATTAAAGTTTTAATGATTTCAATTTTATTACTATGATTTTAAAAATTATATATTTTATCAGATGTTATCCTACGACACTGCCCCTGCCACTATCCTATATCACTTCTCTAATGATTCTGAAAAAATTTCAAAAATCGTTACTCCAGCTTTTTATTTTATAGGCGTTTAGGTAAATTATGATACGATTTTTACGTAATGATCTGTTTAACGTCAATTTTCTACTTTAACAATTTATTTGAAGAAATTGGTCAATCCAAGCATCATGAAACTTTGAATACAGATAGAACAAAGAGTTTTGAATCTTTTATATATATATATATATATATATATATATATATATATATATAAGGTTTTTTGTCAAACAATAAACTTTAGATAATTTTTTTTTAATCTTCCGAAAATTAGTCGAAATTTGATGAAGTATATGGGCAGAATATTTTTAATATTTGATGCAAACTTCAGAAAATTTAATATGACCTAACTTATATACTTTACTGAAGATACTTCAAAGATTTCAAAAACCATGACAAAGGATTTCGTTTTATAAGCTTTTAAGTGAATTATTTTAAGATTATTACATAATAAACTATTTTTCCGTCTGTTTTCAACTTTAATAATTTATTTGAAGAAATTCGAACGGTAAATTTTAATTCTGAAGCTTTGCTCAGAATCGTTTAACTTAAGAAATGATCTATCATTTCTTTAAAATTCAATACACCCGTCCCCATTACCACGTCCGAGTAGCGAAGAATATCTCATTGGGCGAAGTACGCACTATTTTAATTTTCAAATTAATTTTTTTTTAATGTCTGTTTTGCTCATTTAAATTTTTGTAGCTTTTTGTATTATTTAATTTGCCTCAAAAATCTGAATCCTAGTATTTACCATGTATCATGATGCATGTTTCGCAAATATTTTTAGACTGAGAGTAACTTTTTATCTTTTAAAATTTCCACAGTATGTTTATTTCTTAATTTTCAGAAAGACAAATGACAATGTATAGAATAATAATATGAAAAAACTTTAATAAAATTGAGTTAAGAAGAAAATAAGAAAATGACGAAAGAATTGGTAATCAGTGATAGCGTTTTATAGATACAATATATTACAATAAAAAAACCTACCTATTCGTTCATGTAAATATAAACATATCCTATTAAACATTAACGTAAATTTTGAAGAAAAAAAATGGAAAAAAATTGGGAGTAATAATGAAAGATTGGTCGTGACCCATTAAAAAGTTATACAGAAGCCACAGGTAGCCTGTGGATTATAAATTGATGACCCAGGTTTAAACATTATCACACGAATCATTGTTGAAGTTGATTGATTCGTACTTTTAATGATACCGTGATGTATACGAAAAAAAAAAGAATAAAAAGGTTGTTAGGTAGCGGAATCATCCACTGCGCTACGTATGTTTCCATAACTTTTGCCACTGCTTAGTTGATAGTCAGTAGTATGGGTTATTGTACGCTGTGTTAAGATGTGTTAATGAAATAACTGTTCCATGTATAAATAAAAATGAAAAAATAAAAAATATTCAATAAATACTCCGATTTTATATTTCAAAATTAGATTTTTTTTTATTTAAAATAGTATTTTTCAAATTGCGTTAGGTTTAATAAAAGTGTACAAAAAGTAAAGAAAAATCATATATTAGGGTTCCTGTACGTATACAATGGAAGAAGGTCCTCAGCTAGAACATGGCAATAACTATAGTTTACAATTATAAGAATATATCCCAATACCATTGTGTTTTTATAAAACTTATTGCCTGGATTAACAGGTAAGAAGAGTAACACTATAGAAAGGCAACGATCAGTGGATTCATATATAAATTTGAAGTTTTGTGTAAAAATGTTCGTATTGTTTTTAAGTCGATGGTTTGATCTTTATACCCTAAAATCGCAATATACAGAATTATTTGAAACGTATACGAAAGAGCAGGTGTAATAGATGGAAATGCTTGAATGGTTCGAAGCTGGGATGGTCTAGACTTAATATTCATTCAGGTTTAATTATAATATATATATATACGAATTTGAGGGCGTTAAAATGTTAGCGATTGTTACATTAATTCTGCGCATATGTGACAAATTATTTGCGATACACCTTCGTCTATCATTGATCTGAACACAACGAACGTTCTAGAACCGACTAAAATCATTTTTATATAACTTTATTTTAATTATACTACACTGCAGTAGAGCAGTAAATATCCTCCCTGCATTATCAAATTATGAAACTACTAAAAATAATTTACACTTCAGTGATCTCTAACGATAACGATTCTGATGAATTATTTAAAATTTTTATTTTTGTATATTATATATATATACATTGTACATATATATTCATTTATTTATATTATCTCATATTTTTTACGATCTTAATAAATATGAATAAATAAACATCTTAAATAATATTTAATGACACTTTATGGAATTAATGGTCCGGAATGTCAAACTGTGCATCATTGGCTTGGACTTCAATAGTTGTTATATATAAGTATATTCTATATATATATATATATATGTATATCGTTAACATACAAATACATACAACTACAAGAGGTAAAACTAAAAACTTCACGATCCTCTTTGCAAATATATCAAGCTATATTAAAATGTATAGTGCGTCATTGTTCAGAGCGATCGACGTATGACGAAGACAATCAGACGTGTATTATATAAATATACATATATTTTTTTGTTTTGTTATTAATTTATTCTTATTTTTTAGTCAGTTGGTTATTATTTATTTTCAATTTAAATTGTTCGTTGGAAATGAAAGATATTTTTTTTTTTTTGGTTAAATAAATGGATTTTATAATATTATGTGAAGCATTATGAAATTATTATATTGCCTAAAAATCAGATGGTTTAAATTAATCGTGGAGATTAAAATTTAAGAATAAAAAAATTCTTAAGATAAAGTGTCTTTTACTAAAAAATATAGTGAACTTTAACCCTGGAAATTGGAGATATTTGAATTTTTTTGTATAAAATTTAAAACACTATTAGAAATACATTTTCATGAAAAATCGTTTTTATCATTTTTTTTGTGTATGTTATTTTTTAATTTTTTGTTTTTCTAAATATAAGCTAAATATTATAGGTAATATGATACTATAAAACATCATATTTTTTTTAAAAATATTAATCTTTAAATATTTGTTATCAGATATTATATATTATATGCATATAAATTCTATAATAGCGCAGTAATGGAGGTACATTTGGAGTAGGTACTTATCCCAGTCTTTGTATTTTGCTTTTCTAAACTTCAAGCGCTTATTTCTCTTAAACTATTGTCTAATGATTTAATAATAAAAATAGTTTAATATACATATAAGATTAATTTTTTTTTCGTGACCGATTTTGCGTAACCGATTTTCCATAACATTTTATGATATTCTTGTGTTGACTATGCCATTTCTACAACGCTTTATGACATGTATATGTCATGATGACGTTCTTAAGCCTAGAAATCCTAGATTTTCTAGTAACCATTAATTTCGTGACAGATTTCGCGTAGCTTTTTTTATATAACGATTTTACTATATTGTCTTAGCAACCCTAGGATGTCATATAATACAATACAGAGTATTCTATTAACAAATGCGATAACTGTATTTTTTTAAATTATTTGCTGTTATTAGTATTAAATTTTTGATTGAAATCATACGCTAAACGTAGTAAGCCTTCCAAAAACGTCAATTCGCGGAACGAGAACGTCGAGAGATACTCTCGAGCTATAGATCTACTCTATATTTTCCCCATTGCAAGGGCAAAACATTGAGTCATAAAATTAGGTCGCAAAAGACTTTAACGTCCAAAAACATATATACCTATATGATTAAATAGTTTTCCGTCACAATTTAGGGTACACAACTTACTACTGATTTGTAATTATAGCCGATCTCTTATACCGAACATGGTCAACACGGGTTTTTTAATACACTTTTATGTCCGAGCAAATTTTCTCTTTCGTAATATTATTATATGTAATAAATAATTGTCATCATTTAGAAAAAAAAAATTTTAAAATCTCTTATATAGAAAAATTACTATTTTTATAAAAATGAACTGTTATTGGAGTTATTCATGATTCTCATTTAAACTACTTTGTGTTAAAACCTCATGGAATACCTGCATATTATACAATTACAATATTAAGCTACTCGAAATGTTTGTCGAAAATAATTTTAGATTATAATTACGAGTGGATATTTTTACCAAACTACGACCATTTTAAATTATCGTGTAAAATGAAATATTATATACTTTCATGTTTGTAGGTATTAGACATGTTATTAATAATGCATGAATCTGAAAGAATATTTAAATATAACTGCGTGTTATTTTTTTATAGAATATTCAATATTGTAGTTTAAGTGTTATAATATTATAAAATGGAAAAAAAATAAAATCTTATGTACATAACTGTTATCGTAAAACATTTTGGTGGTTGAGTGATAGGTTTCATATTGTATCCTTTTCAAATTATCTCTTAACTCACAGAATATTATTTGACTAAAATATAAAGTAATATAATTACTTTAAATTTATGAATAATGTAATCTTAATTGTGATGATTAATCAATAATAAATAGTGATAGCTGATGCTTTTAACTTGACTTATGTATATTTTATATTATTATTTTTTATTTGATTTCAATAATGTACCATTTTTGACGAAGTTATCGAAGTAGTATTTAATAATATATAAATATATATATATATATATATATATATATATATATATATATATATATATATATATATATATATATATATATATATATATATATATAGTTATTATCAAGAGAGCCACTGAGTAACTGAATATTAATTTAATATTTTTACGTAAATCTAACTGACGGGTAACTGGTTGTTTGGATAAGTGTAACAACATTTAATATGATCATCCTAATTATTTTTCTACCGTAAGTAACACTTAACTTCGTCAACTTATATTATTATTATTTTTCAATCAAATAATAAATCAATGAAAATGTAATATGATGTTAATGTAATTGAAGGCTATAGCGTATTTTTATTAAAAATATGGTGTTTGTATGCAATCATCCTTAGTATTTACCGAAACCAAAAATTTAAAAGTTTTACTCCTGTTACTAGTGTTTTCATGTTGTGTGAGTTAAAAATTGTACGTTTTCACGAATAACATTAGATTTTCTGTTTCATAAGATGCAATTTTTAACACATATTTGAATGCTTTCTTTTTCAAAAAATTGAATAATAAATTAAAAAATGGTGGAAATATGATTTTTCGGAACTTTTAAAAATATTTCTAAAATTAGTGTTTTAGAAAGCTGTGTTTTACGTTTTATTTAACGAGTAATTTAAAGTAAAATGACGTGAAAACACTAGTTACAGAATAATTAATGTTTTCGAACGTATTGTAGAAAAGACTGTACACAAGTATACCAATAATATATTTATACATAAATCGTAATCTTGGGTGAATATTAATTAAAACAAGTTAAAACATTAGCACATAAGTAAGCATATATTTACCATGGTGTTTGTGACCAAAAATGCTGATGGGAAAGACACTTTGACGAAACTTCAAAATTTACGACGATTCGCAATGGAAATTAACGATACGAAGGCGAAGAACGAAATGCCGAGTCACCAGTCGTAAGCCTTTTTATATAGCATCGATATGAGGAGTTTCAATACACGTGTGATAGGTAATGGTGATTCTTAGTCAATGTCTTGTCAATAATGCGTGTGAATGTCCAATCCAATATAAATTAGAGACCAATCTACCTTAAACAGGTCGTGTCCCTTAATCACTGTAACCTATATACATGTGCAGAACGCAGGTGCTAAACAAAACAACCGTAGGACAATATGAAACAGTTTACGAGGCATGCTAAACATTTTAATTGAAAAATAATCATCTCCGTGTATAACACTCTTGTAACAATGAAATCCGACATTTCCTGTACCTTTTTAGTCAAAACTGTTCACAGGTATATTGTGTGTTAAGTATCTGCGACTTCCTGTGGCTGTGCAATAAAAACCATAAATCGTTATTTTTAGCTTGTTTTCAAATTCGTATTTCTTTGAGAAAACATTTGTTGGGTTTGCATATACGAAAAACATGAATTAATTATTTTCTTTTGAGTATAAGGTTGTATCTTTTTTTTTTTGTTGCGATATGAACCATTTCCATTCAATTTAAAAAATAATGGAAACGAATAATTTAAAAAGATAATAAGAGGAGTATAAAAACAGAAATCAAAACTCGAAAGACAGTAGTTGCATGAAATAGGTATATTTTATTTTTTTTAGGTTTTGCGTGGAGCGAAGATTGTATTGATTTTACAGTGATTTATATGTTTTCTCTTTTTTTTTATGACCGTAAACACTTTTTCTGAAGATAAACGTGATTCAAAATAATTTCAAAAATCAAATACTTTTGAAACAGAAAAAATCTTTAAATGCAGTAAAAACTGAAAACTATTTCAATGAATGACATCAAATTTGCGTTTTGAACAGTATCATTTATAGTTCATTTAAAGTATAAGTTTTTAACTTGCGTTTAGGTATACAGAACACGATTAGATACAGAAAATGAAACAACGCGCGATTAGATACAAACTGAAATTTAACCAATTATCGTGTGAAAATATTTAACACTGAGAAGACTTTTACAATAAAGTCTATATTATTTAGAATAATAAATGATATAATAGCCTATTGCTATGCCGTTTTACTGGTAGTTATCATTAAGCATTTGTCTAGTAAATTAACTATTATGATTAAACGTATAAAAATAATCTACCTGATTCTTTAAATATGATCGACCATGTACTACTATTTTTTCAGATTTATAAAGTTTATTCAACATTAATAGTTTGATAATGCACTTTCTTTTTAAAATTATAAATAAATAAACTATTCATATCAATTTATTTACGCATATTCATCGAGTAATTACAATATTTTTCTCTGTGCCTTTTATTAATAAAACTATAAATAGCATTTTAAACATTAAAACATTTTTAATTTTACAATTTATTATTTTTATGGAAACTTTCGATCGTATAAACTTAAAACTTATTAAACATGTAATATGGTCGAAGATGAAACTAGAGACGCGATCAACCACTAAAGAATAGTTAAACGAAATCAGGAGCAAAAAACTATTATAATAGGTATTTTCGTTTTTATTGGTTTCATAAGAATTTAATTACATCAACGGCTGTGTATTTTGGTATCATAATTTAATATAAACAACGGTTTTTGTATTTGTAATAATTCAGAGCTCAGATAATGTCTGTAATTTCTGTGATACATGCATTAGGTACCTATGGCGACAAAATTACTAAAATAAATAAAAAGGACACAAAAATATGGTCTGATTAATAATAGAGCATATTTAAAAATAATATCAGTTTTTCATTAAATATTTTAGCGAATTTGCTGTCAACTTAATTTATTTTTCAAATATTAACAGTTAAAAAAAATATGTATTTAAGTTTGCACTATACATATACAGTGTGTAAACGGTAATCGAGAACACTCAATATCTTTGCGTAGAGAGCTGATATTTGAATTCTGTTTTTTTGGCAGTTGTTATGACATAAAAATACACATTTTTATGGTCTTTGAATTTTTTTTACTTAACTAGTCACGCGCATGCGCATGTCAACTTTTTTTTTTTAAATGGCAACCCCCTGCTTTAACCACTAATTATTTTTTGCCTATTTTTTTAATGAATTTTGGTAGTTGAATCAACTTTCTAAGTCCAAAATTGATCAAGTTACAGCAATTTAAAAAAAAAAAAATTAGAAAAAAAATGCTCTCGATTTTCAGCTTTTTAGTTGTAATTCTGAAAATAATTATTATAGGATTGTTAAAGATTTGGGGAACAAACGTTTGGTGTGGTTTAATTGGTGGTAAATTGCTTGGTCCATTTTTTTATGATGGAACACTCAATGGTAGACGATATTATAATTTTTTACTAAATGAATTACCAATGATGCTTGATGATATTCCTTTAGATCTGAGAGGTAATATTATTTTTTAACACGACAGTGCTCCAGCTCACAATTCTCACATAGTTCGTGACTATTTAAATGCACAATTTCAAAATCGATGGCTAGGAACTTACGGACCCATTGAGTGGCCACCACGATCACCTGACCTAACTCCACTAGATTTTTTTTTATGGGGACATTTGAAAACAATAGTGTATACTGATCCCCCTATAAATCTTCAAAATTTAAAAGATGAGATAACAGCAACATGCAATCGACTGACTGATGAACAAATTACTGCTGCAACAAATAAAGAATTTATGCGGCGCGCTGAAGCATGTTTTGTTCACGGCGGAGAACAGTTTGAACAATTTATTCTTTAGATTTATTTTTTATTTTTAGATTTTTATTAACTAAATAAATTGGTAGCTTAAATAAGAATTGAATTTGTTATTAATTATTAATACGTTCTAATAGATCCATTAAATGTAAAGAAATAAACAACATACTAATTTACGTTTTTTCTGCAAAAATAAGTTATGATTTATTACACAAATAAAGAGAAAATTATTCAGTAATTGAAGTTAAAATAACGTATTAATATCACCGTAATAAATAGTTATAAAATTGTCAATCTTTAACAATCCTATAATAATTATTTTCAGAGTTACAATTAAAAAGCTGAAAATCGAGAGCATTTTTTTTATAATTTTTTTGTTTTTTTGAATTGCTGTAACTTGGTCAATTTTGGACTTAGAAAGTTGATTCAACTACCAAAATTCATTAAAAAAATAGGCAAAAAATAATTAGTGGTTAAAGCAGGGGGTTGCCATTTAAAAAAAAAAAGTTGACATGCGCATGCGCGTGACTAGTTAAGTAAAAAAAATTCAAAGACCATAAAAATGTGTATTTTTATGTCATAACAACTGCCAAAAAAACAGAATTCAAATATCAGCTCTCTACGCAAAGATATTGAGTGTTCTCGATTACCGTTTACACACTGTATATATATATTTTACCGCTTATACTAATGCTATAAAAATAATTGAAAATCAATTAAATAAATCTCGAAAATAATGTACTAGCAAAAAATATGAACTTTAAAAAAAATTTCAATTTTCAATTAATGATTTCAACCTAAATAGTTCTTTTATAAATCATAAGATATGATTATAGGGCTTAAAGTCAGTTAAAATAAGTGAAATTTAAAAAAAAGTACTTTTACTGATCGGAAATCGCAATTGTTTAGGATAATAGGACGTGTAGTAGTACTATTCGTACATACGTACCTATACAGTTATGTAAATTAATTGGAAAATCAGTAGTTATTACTCCTAATATAATGCAGATATTGAAGTTCCGTTTTTTTTCAACATAATATGTGACTTACTATATAGGCTATAGCCTATATTTTACCATGGTTAAAAAAAATCCCAAATTCAAAACCACCAAAATTTTTTTCTGATTTTTCAAAAAAAAATTTTGAAAATTTTCGAAAATAACCGCTTTGTATAATTACTTATAAGTTACTCAGAGAAAAAAAAATTGAAATCGGTTGGATTTTGAATGAATGAGAGCATTTTATATTTTCAAAAAACACAGCAAATTGTAAAATCATAAGGTTTTTGATTTTTTTTGTAATCGTATTAATTACTGTTTAATAATATTCAATTTAAGCAACTATTTATGTCCATGTTATTAATTTTAGTTACATTTTATCTTCAACTACCTGAAAAATGTTGTCTATCCATTTTTACATCCATTCAAGATCTTCGTGAAGGTATATTAAAAAATGTGAGAGATATTTCCAGAGATACATTCATTTCATTACAAAGATCATGGTTGTATAAAATTGAGTTATGTATAGCAGTCAATGGGGGTTTTTTTTTTTAATATATAATATAATATAATAAATTTTAATATAATAAAATTTTTAATAAAAATAAACAAATATATTCATAAGTTGTGTGTACTTCATTACCTATTATCATATTATTAGTTATCTATTTAAAAGTTTAAAAATCAATTTTACAATTGCTGAGTTTTTTGAAAATATAAAATGCTCTTATTCATTCAAAATTCAACCGATTTCAATTTTTTTTTCTTTGCTTAACTTATAAGTAATTCTACAAAGTGGCTATTTTCGAAATTTTTCAAAAACTTTTTTTGGAGGTTTTGAATTTTTGATTTTTATTAACCATGGTAAAATATGGGCTACAAGTGCCATATTATGTTAAAAAAACGGAACTTCAATATCAGCATTAAATTAGGAGTAATAACTACTGACTTTCCAATTAATTTACATACTGTATACTATCTTACAAAAGTTTTAGACATACCTATTATTGTCAGTGTTCCACTGTTCGTATATTAAAATTCATGGATACCAAATACCCACCTGCTTATTGTGATATTTTTTTAGTTCGTGGCATCATGTTACTGACATGGAAATTGGGGTTCAAATTGAAGTACTAATGTGTTTACTGTAAAATTTAAATGTCTACTTCATACATAGATTCGAGTGATTCGACTCAGATGAAGCTGCGTCGCTGGTTTATAAATTAAATACCAACACCATCTTTCTAGAACGATAAGTGACTACTACCGTGTACCTTCTCCGCGTTGACTGAATGCAATTTTATTTTATTATTATGCAAAATGCCGTATTATTCTCGAGATAGTAGATTTCCAGTGGAGTCAGTACCCAAATAAATATTATAAATAAATTATTAGACATTATTTATAATGTTGAGACTGTACGAAAATCGGCGCGTGAGACTATTCGTATAAAGCAATAATTAATGTTTTCGTTGTATAAATAAAATTAAATTCTCATTAATTTGAAATCAATAGTTATTTAGACCAGAGTACGCGTTAGTAATTCTTTTTGACTCTGTGGGGTGGGGGTGAATCAAAAACCAATACGGGCAATACGAAAAAAATGTTTCATTAGAGTATGAATTAGTTACTACTTACTAGATTGATGACATTTTATGTTCTCTAATGGCAATCATTTAAATACTTTTTATATTACATCATACCTATCTAAATAGATTGAATCAGACTAATTTTCAAAATACAACATTTTTTAACAATTAATGGGAAAAAAATAAAACAACTCTGATATTGCTTGTATTAAGTGTGGCTATATATATTTAACATATCATTGAGAATAAACTTGATTATGATTGTAATTTTTAGCTCGTTGATTCTTCTCTCGCTAAATAATTTTCCTTTGTACTATTATTTATATCTTAGATATTGAAAATATTAAAAAATAATTTTTTTTTTAATTACCTTGAAAATGTATAGAAAAACAGTACAATTTTATGTATTTTAAAACAGTAAAATTTTCACTTTCCGTTGTAATTCATTTAAGTGCCTAAATTAAATTTGGTAGATAATCAAACCGCTTAAAAAACAAATATGTTATAATAATCAAAATAAACATTAAATATATTTTTATAAATAATTTTTTAATATAAAATGCGATTTCTTTGTTAATTCTCAATAGGCTATTAGTTTATAACTAAAGTGATTTTTATGTACTCAATATTAGTTTTTTATTTATTATATGACATTGAAAAAAAATTATTGATTTATAATTTTTAAGTAAATCATTGTAGTGAGTTTTATTCAACACATATATACATATATTATAAATTGTAATTCATCAGTCTATCGGTCATTTCCATTTTTGATTATATTTGTATATTTGTATATATTGTATTTTGATTATATTTGTAGACTAGGGCGACCATATTAAAAAAAATAAATAACAGGACTAAAATAATTTTCACGGTTTTTCCAATGAATTTAATCAATTTTTTCATCACAATTTTTAATCATAGTAAAAAACATAATTTAATATACCTAAAATAGTATCTTATATGTATTTATTATTATTTCTATTCTTCTAAGGCAGTTATAAAACTAATACATCATTTTCAATAAATACATAATTAAAAAAAATTAATACAAATAGTACCTAGTTACTTAATAAATTAAAGCTTTTTATAATGTTCTCAAAATACACTTTATTCATTTACTCACTTTTCTTATAAATTTTCTAGTCAAATTGATGATAATTTTTCGGATCGCATATATACACATTTTAATTTGTCATCATTTTCCGAAAAACTATTCAAAAATCTAATAATTTGGGGTATTTTGTATATATTGTACCTGTATGATATAATCATATTTGTAGTTTTATAAGATTGACTAAAAATCAGGACAAAAAGCGTCATGAGAGACATTCGTCAAGACAACTGGACACAACTGTAAAACAGAGGACAATCTTGTAAAACACAGGACGTCTGGTCACCCTAGTATATATATAGACTATCGGTCCCAATGTGAAAACTCAGCACTAAGTGTACTCTATCCACCAACCGTTGAATCTATTAAAATATGTGAAATCCAATAAATATATAAAAGCAAATATTTGCAAATTTTAGTAATTTAGTATAATTAAAATGCTATTTTATTTAACAGTTCATATGTTTAATGTTTCATACATTTGATATAATTTCTTGTATTTGATTAAAATTTAACGATTTTGTTATTTGTCTTTATAAAATACTTTATAAACCATTTAAAAAACATTGAAGCCATTTTTCCTATACACCGTTAATATCTTTTTAACATGTTTAATTGTTTCAATTTTAGAAATTGTCATGTATTAAAAATTTATTTTATCTATATCTCACTTTTCTAATGACTATACTTTGATAGTAGTGTGCATTAAAAGCACATTAAGTAATGCAATGTTTTAACTTTTATTTAAATGCTGTGCATGCAATTTTTAACGCCAACAAACACTACTGTGCATGTTCGTACTAGGTTAGTACATTATACATACTATGCCAGCGTATCAACTGTCTGAGTGACCGGACATGTACTTATGAGTGATAGTCGTTTTAAATAACTATACGTCAATGACAAATAGTTGAATCATACTTTCATATTTTTATTCTTCTTTACATTATTATAAAACATTTGCCCTACCCTAGATTTCAAAGTAACTTTGGGCCGGCTGCTTCTTTCACATGGGCCGGCACATGGGACATTAGAACACATAATACACATAATACCTGTCTCTATGGCTTCTAATGAACGCTTTTTTTCATCTCTTAAACGAACAAAATCATACTTGAGATTAACTATGGGCGATGATCGTCTAAATGATTTATTAGTTATTGCTGTTGAAAGTGATGAAGCCTCGAAAATTAATTTAAATGAAGCACTTGACATTTTTGCAGATATAAAAAGTCACCGCTACCCATTGATATGCTAAATGTGTATAATATTGTATATAATAATATATTTTTAAGTTTAAAAGAATACAAATATGCTTTTGGTACTGCTACAGCTTATAATTCTTCATTTGTACGTATTATGCTTGTGCATTTAAAATAATATTATTAAAATGTATACTTATTTAATAATTCTTATAGTGTTAAATAAGTTATATTTGGTGAATTAATGGTGTTTGATCTTAGATGTTTGTGTAAGTACTGATATGTATATGATTTATTCTTACACGTATCTTAGAAAGTATACATAAACATGGGCGCTCATTCGTAAGAGGGGGGCAATTGCTCCCTTGGAAAAAGTATGAGCTTTAAGTAAAATTAATGTTACCTACCATGTTATCTAATGGCTAAGTTCCATTCAGAACGTCATGAATATGATTAAAATAAAATGAGGAAATTTAGATTTTTTGTTCACTGAAAAATAAATGTGATTTTATTTTATTTTTATCTTAAAACAGAAAACATCTTTGTACCTACATAAATAATAATTGTATGACATACTAAAGAAGAAGACAATGCACTTTCATCTACATTCTACTTATTTTGGTAGGTATGTATTAAAATTTCGATAAAAAATTATTTTTTAATAGTTAATAAAAAAATTGTTTATTTTGTTTTTTGATTTTTATTAAAAGTTTTATAAAAATGTATACTTACCTGAGTATTTGTTTTAAGAAAAGTATTCAACTTGCTGCATCAAAATCACGATGACAGCAATTTCTTGTATTTAATTTATACATACGAAATTTAAAACTCCATAATTTAAAAAATGCGTACCTATTACAATAATTGGCGCCGAAATCCAATAGGCAGCTGCCATAAATTTGTAAAATTTTGAATGGGAACAGCCTGTTCCCATATGGACTTTTATCAGTTGTTTTTTGATGAAGAGGCGTTAGACTTTTTGGTCGTAGAAACTAATCGTTATGCACAACAAACCTTGAATGCAAAAATATTTTCACAATTTTCTCGTTTGCGAAAATGGCGTAATGTCGATCGAACAAAAATGAGAAATTTTTTAGGACTTATATTATGGATGGGATTGGTGAAAATGCCCTCTTTGAGAGATTACTGGCAAAAAGACTATCTTTATTCTACAATAGTACCTGAAGTTATGAGTCGCAACAGGTTCGAATTAATTTTAGGATTTTTCCACTGTGAAATCAATGAAAATATTCAGTATGGTAGACTAAACAAAATTCAAATGTTAATAGATTTGTTAGTTCACAATTTCAATAAATGGTAGCTACATCCCAGAAGAAAAAGTGTGCATTGACGAAAGTATTGTCCTTTTTATTGGTAGGCTTATTTTTCGCCAATATTTAAAGAATAAAAAACATAGATATGGAATAAAAATATACAAACTATGTGCAAAAGATTATTATACACTACAGTATAATGTTTACGCCGGTAAAGAAGTAGTTCGCGAATCAGATGTATCTCATAAATCGTAATGAAATTATTAAGCCTAAATCTAAATTTCGGACGTACTTTATACACAGATAATTGGTATTCAAGTGTAAAATTGGCTGAAAACTTAAATGAAAAAAATACCCATTTAGTTGGTACATTAAGGGCTAACCGAAAAAATAACCCTCCTGATGACCTGATGTGATAGGTAAAAAATTTAAAAAAGATGAATTTATTGCACAAAAAAGCAGTAGCAATGTTGTTGTCTTAAAATGGCGAACTTTGAGGCCAAAACAAAGAGGCCTCTTTGGAGTTCGGTACCGCGCCTCCAACTAGGTGCAGTTGTTTAGGGTCCACTATCGTCACGCTTGTCCCAACAACCACCGCGTTTCAGCCGAAGTAGGCACCTCAACTTCGAAGGGCACCGCTACCCGGACGGGCGTGCGGTGAGGCTCCCCTCTCCCGTGGTACCGACTGGGTTTTAAGTTGACGTCGGTGGGTCAACCCGGGACGAACCCCTCCCACTGTTTTGGCTTCCTAGGCCGGCTAGTGGTGGGCCTTCTCATTCCGGGACAATATGCTGTTCCAAAACACATTATCCGGGACACCGGGACGGCATACTCTAAACCGGTATTGTCCCGGCCAAACCGGGACGTAGGTATGGCAACCCTGAGGTAGAGATATAAGTGAAAAATCAACTAGACACTCGTCGATCTGATGATAACTTTACCGTGGTCACAAACATTCTAAGCGGCACCAACAAATACAGAATAGACGTGTGTAGATTCATCCCGACTATAGTGCGATAATTTTCCTCGCGTGGACATTGGCGTTCACGTCAATGCAACGCGCTCGAGGGACTACGCCACGACCGCCGGTCACTGATATTGCGTTGGAGATGATGAACGAGACTTCCGTCGCCTACCGCTCAAAAAAACTTCTAACGCTCGAAGATATACTGTTAATCGTTGATAACTTGAAGCGTCACATTCAGTGGCGTAGCCAAGGGGGGCTTAAGGGGCTATAGCCCCCCCCCCATTGACAGTATTTTTATATCGATTTGAAATAATTTAAATATGGAAATTGTCTTACGAGTTCAAATTATTTTAAAATTTAAATTATAAATATGTTAATGTAAATCAAAACGTTTTGAATGTTTTGATCAAAAGCGTTTTAATCAAAGACTAGCTAATATTATGCACATCGAAAGACTTATTCCGTCCAAATTTAATATGTATGATGATAAAAGTATTTTAAAATCTGCTAAAGTGTATGCACAAGATCTCCAAAATGATACTACCTCTACACTTTATGTTGAGCTATACAGCATATATGGAGAGAACTATTGAAACAAAATACTCTAAACAAAACCAATGTCTGCTATAGAATCACTTTCTCACTGTAACAATCTTCAACCTAATATTAAAATACTTTTGCAATTATTTGCTACGTGGTCAGTAACGTCTTCCACCCCAGAGCGAACATTTTCTACATTAACTCGCATAAAAACTTATTTGCGATCCACGATGTCAGGAAAAAGACTAAATGGATTACCTATACGGTAAACATAAACAAAAATGAAAACATTGTAGAAAATGATGTTATAACATTATTTTCCCAAAATTCTTCCAGAAGAATGCAACTTGAAGAATGGCATAAGTAAAATATAAAATTGTTTATTTCTTGTAATTAGTTGAATAATAGAATACTTGAGTTGAATAAGTGTTATTAAAAGTGTCTGTCAATTTTTTATTTTGTTTTTGATTTTTAATAACTCATGTTAAAAGTGTTTAGCCCCCCCCCTTGCTAAAATCCTGGCTACGCCTCTGGTCACATTAATAATATTCAGTGATTATTTAGGACTTTTTTTGCATTTTTTTTTTTTCATTGCTCACATCCAATTCGTGTAGGTCTGACACGTCGGAGAAACCGGAAATTTCGTATGTATATTTTCAACAATTTTTTTCGTCAGTTAGAGCTAAAAATCGTTTACGTTCAACCACAGATCATAGGTACGAAATATATTGTGCTTTCATCACATTTATGCGCAACTATTGTCGCAATCTATGGGTTTCACTGCACAACATTCCGTGTATGATATCACCTGTTAACTTTAGGAGGGAAACGACTCACAGCCCACAGGCAACAATAACGATTCCAAGATAACACGAAATTAAGCCCAAAACGTTTTTATATTTTTCATTTTTTTACATTGTTATAAATTGTTGTGTTAAAGTTAACTAATTTTCTGATGAAACTGTGGATACGAGATTTTGCATTTGCATTAACGATTAATATTCATGAATTTTCTATTTCATAAATACACAGTTTTTCTGCTCTCACGGGTTTCCCTCCGCCGGATCACTGTCCGTCATTTTTCAGAAAACGAGAAATATCCATTTGTTGCTGGGTATTATAATTTTAAATACGTGAGTTATATTTTTCCGAAATAATTATTTCCATTGACTGACACAGATCACCTATAACTATATGTTTAACTTGAAGATTTGAACATTAACCTTTGAGAAAATCTTTCGTTGAAAATTTTCATGGTTGTTTTTACTGATTGTTATGGACATTTTTTTTTCATTTACATAATTTTGTATAAACTATGTATGTGTATTTAAAAATTATTGTAAAAGTCGATTTGGTAAATAACGTATTTTATTATTTGATATTATTTAACTATTCGTCTGATATGCCTTATGATCTTAAAAATTCATGATCTAGAAAATGTGTTGATATTTTATTGGAATACTTGCACAGTTATTATTCACGTATGAAACCTTTACATGATTTGGATAATGACATAGATACTGTTAAAAATGTATTTATTAATCAATGAGAAAAAAGCACTTTCCGGGATGGTTAAAAGAAACTCTTAGTGCTTTTGCAAACATTGGAGTACATTTAGAGTTATATGATTTTTTAATTTTAGGAAGAATTAGCCTCTACTGGGATAGATTATTTTTAATCACTATTGGTGACGAAACTCTAGAAGAAAGAGTAATTTTCAACCAAAGGAAAATCTTTGTTAGGTCCTTCAATGTGATAAAAAGTAAGCCTGTAAAGATTAGTCTTACTAAAGATAATATAAGACATAAAAATTAGCTATGCTTGAGGCCCTAGTGTTTAAGTTTTGTGAATTTATAGCCAAATAGAAAATAGCTATTGAAGAGTGTATTCAAAGGAGACAAGTTATTCCCAAAAGACAATTATGACACTTTAGATAACGAAGCTGCTGCATCAGTGTTAAGAGAAGGCCAAGAAAATATATTTTATGATCCTAAAAAATTACTTCTAGGTCGAGGTGATTAGCTTTAACCTTATTGGTTGCACATGTTTCATGAATTGAAAATGAGTAATCATAGTGAGGTTTGTTGTAATTTTACATATTAAAGTCCCTAGGCTTTCCAGCGAACATTTTATTGAATGAGATGTTTAGGTATACTAAATACTGCACATTTTACCAATGTCATATACATTAAAAATGCTCTTGCAACTTGAGGAAAGTTGAAAACTTTTAAATACAATAGTAGGTTAAAACTAGAGAACGAAGATGAATTTGAAGGTTCTCAAGAAAGTGCAATGAAAGGAAAATTAAGAAATCTCAAAAAAACAATGGTTATTGTAAATCCATATTAATACAATTATGTTTTATTTAAAAGTTTTTTCAATGTCATTTGCCAAAAAAGTTAATCTATCAAATTATATTTTTAAAAAAATCAGAAAAATAAAAATGTAATTTATCTTATATATATATATATACTTAATTAAATATTTTTATCATGATTATTGTTGAATTAAAAGTTTAATAATATAATTTGACATTTTAAATCCGACATCAAATTTACAATTTATTACCTATCAAAGTTTTCAATAATAATAATCAATCATATGAACGATAATAGTCATTACTCACCTATTCATTTATTGGTATGATGAGTTAAATTAGGTTTGATTAATTATTAATTATTTAATACAATTTAATTGGTTGATTAGAAAAATCAAAAATAATACACTGTAAATAATTAAGTTAGTCCAAAATATGAAAGAAATAGAATATTTATTCACTTTTATGTGAATTTAGTACTATGAACAAAATAAAATAACATTATAGTTAATTTTGAACTACTACAAAAATAAAATATTGTTTGGTAGGAAACCTAGTACATTCGCAATTCTCCAAACTGTGGTGTGACGTAAGTTTATATCAGCTGTTTATTTTTTTCTTAATGGCATTAGGTTATCTTTTGTAGTGTTACTGTTGCTTTTATTGGAATTAATTGGAAGGTATATCACTCCGATTCTAGATAATATTCTAGATAGTTCGTTTAAATATATGCGTGTATTAAGAATGAGTTGTTACTCAGAAGTGAATATTAAACTCAATACTATATAACTATAATTTTATTTCAGTAAAATGGAACCGGTTTTTGTTTATGGTACATTGAAACGAAATCAACCTAACAATCATCACCTCAATGAAATGAAAAATGGGCGTGCAGTATTTAGATCAGCTGCCAGTACAATTGAAAAATATCCCTTAGTGATTTCCACAAAATATAACATACCATTTTTATTACAAAAAAAAGGCATTGGACATGTAAGTAAAATATATACAATAAAATAATAATTCTTAATATTTCATTATAGATGATGTTTTAGGAAATTAGTGGTGAAATATATGAAGTTGATGCAAAAATGTTGGAATATTTAGACGAATTTGAAAACCACCCGAACTTTTATGTACGACAAAAAACTCAAGTCAAATTAACAGACGGTGTTATAATAGAGTGTTGGATTTATTTTTTACCAAAATTCCCAGAAAATTTCTTAGAATTAGAATATTTTAAAAATTACGATTCATTCGGTGATCATGGACTTTCATATGTCACAAGGTATCAAAGAGATCCAGATGACCAATTGCAATTATCGAATTGGAATAATTTAGATCATTATTCTAGTTTATGATATTTTAACTTTTTTCCAGTGAAGATACTCAATCACTAGAATCAGCACTTGAGAAGTCAATAAAATAATTAAAAATAATTAAAAATCCTTGTATCAGTCCAACATTTATTTTTAATCAATCAAGTGTAAAAAAATCTAAAATAACATTTGTACTACACTAGTGCAATTTTCTTAATCGAAGCATATTGCACAATACAAATAAAATGATCAATTAGTTATAAAAAGTATGTGTATTATTTACTGTTAAATTTTTATGAATATAAAACAATGATGCTAACAATAAATTTTAGGAGAAAATTTATTTTTAATTAATCACACTTTCTTCTTTCAATTTTAATTGACTAGAAATAATTTTAACTTAATGCTCATTGTAACCTAAACTTAACATTATGTATAAATTACTGTAAATAAGTTCTATTATTATTGATTTTCTGTTAGTGAACAGTTATTTATGTCCATAACTTTTATCCTGTAACATTGTATGTGCTGCAATACAACCAGAGCTACTTCTTCACGTCCCAATTCATTAAGGCGATCAATCAAAGTACCTGAAAAGGAAAATTATTTTTAATATGTGTAGAAATTAAAATTTTAGACGTCCATAATTTTTGTTAACATTTACCTATTGTTGGGGCAGGCTGTTCTATTGTCCATGTATCTATCAAAGCTAGAAAAGGACTAGTTGGGCCATTATCAAATAACTGAACTTTTGAATCCAATCCAATATTGAGAGCAAACAATGCCCAATCTCTACCTAATGGATGTACTGGATCAATTAGACGACTCAATTCTTGTCGACACATGGTATTTAATTCTGTCAGTGGTAGATTTTCAGTACTCGATAACATGTTTTCCACCTTCATAATATAATTTTGTATGAGTACCATAATTTAATTAATTGAATAGCTATAACAGTTTACCTTATCACATCCAAATGCAATGATATCTAATACACATTCTTTTTCTTCTGAAACTGGATTAACGAGATGAGATTTAAAATTAGAATTTTTCCTAATTGAATAGAAAAGGTCATCAACGCCATAACTATGAGGTTGTACACTGTGTTCAGACAGATCTGATGGGCTAAGAAATTCTTTGACAACTTTCATTCCAGGACACGTTTCAATTAATACCTACATTTTTTAATAATTACTTAATAATTTTAAGAAAATGACTTTGAAATGTTTTAATAAATATATTACTAAATTTATGGAATGCAATATTTCTTCCAAAAAATAAAAGCAAGTATAACTTGATGACTTAGAACCACGTATTTTTACTTCAATGCAACCGTCCTGCTCAAGAGATACCATGCACTCGATATTGCTTAGAGACAATACTGTACCTCCATACCACTGATATAAATAACTGTCCATCTCTTCATAATAATTGTTTTGCAAATATCGTAATTCCACCTATAATACATATTTCAATTATTATTATTTATAACTAAAATACTTATAAAGTTTCAATACTTGTATACGAATGAAAATTGATGTTAAAAGTTCAAGGAATTGTGGTTGAGGATTTAATCGAACACCACCATAACAACAATCAACAACATTATCACTCCATGGTTTCCATAATGATTCATCTTTTTCTCTGATAATATACGCAGGGAATTCATACTCAATGTCTCCATCATTGTCATACTGAAATAATAAATACTATTTTTAGAGATCTACTGGTAACATTATGTCATTAAAAAAGTAATTTACTTTCAGTTAACTTGAAAAATTGTAAATCATTTAACCTTTGAGCGCTAGCGTGGGCGGCATTTACACCGCTTTATTTGAAAAAATCGCGCCAAACCTAATTGCATGACGTCAGTTATGTTGGACAGTCACGTTTTCTCTAATTACTTATCAGTCTATAAGACGGCAATCAAACTTTTATTTTAGCTCTTATCTTTCCGTCACAAATCAGAATTGAACTTGAAGCGGTCGAGGTAAGTATGATTTAGCGGTGTTTGTGCCGCTACGTGGGCTGTTACGTATCAGTATTATCAGCAGAAAAAGAAAATATAAGAATATATTATATTCACTTTATGTTAAAAAATAAATGTACTTGTTAAATTAACAGTGATTATTGATATTCTATAGCTTTTTTTAACTAAAAAAATTAATTTAATTAAATTAATTAAAGGACAGCAAAAATGCCGCCACGCAAGCTCTAGTGAAACATAACAAGATGCAGCGTTCGAAGGTTAATCAAATCATAATAAAACATTATGCACTTACTTGGACACATATTTTCATAGTTTCCAATAATTGAAGAACAGACATGGCATCATAATGAGGAAACATAATTTGGAAATCATTTGCTTGATATGAACCAGACATACGTGTCTGACTAATTAAAAAATCCACAGAAAATAATGTACCGATTATACTTGACCCAAACCAATTTGGAGATATAATAATCAGATCAGGTTGTAAGCCAGATTTTAAATATAATACCTGATAATTAATATTAGTTTAAATAGCTTTTTAAATCAATACATTGTACAAGAAACACATACTTCTCCTAAGTTTTGTAGTTGGATAAGTAATACATCCAAATGTTGATTAGTAGCCAGTGGATTAACTTCAAGATGAATAGTATCACAGAATGTCTTCCAAGACAATACAGGAAATGGATTTGCAATTTTTCTTAATTTAGGTAAAAAATTTTGTACGGCTTCACAAAAACCACTCGTTCTTGGAATGTTCTAAAATGAATAATAGTTTTACACTAAAAGGAATAATATAATTAAATACATTAATTTCATGGTAAATAATAAATATGTATTAAATTACACTTAAAACTAAAATTTTTTTGACAGTCAAACATAGTGTTGAATTTACCTATATACGAATAAAAAACTAAATAACGAATATTGTGTATGCCCTTTATAAGTAAAATCTTGTGTATGACCTTTGAGTCACACATATGATGCAAGTGCAATCAATTTAAATGCACACAGTGAAATCCCAAGAAGTGTACATCATTAATAAGAAAAAAAAAATTGAAAAAAAACAAAAACTGTGCGTTATTGAATATAATTTAAACCTCAATTCTTGTAACTGAAGACTTAGCGTTATAATAGTTTTCCCTAGGCAGATCATCGAGTAATTTATAACCGCCACGAGTGAAGAAGGACAGCTTATTTAATTTGCTCATACTGTTTGTACCACAAATGATGTCACCTTGATAATATCCCTGACAGAAAAGTTGAATTTAACTATTTTGTTTTATTAATATAATTGTGTGCAAAACAACAACTTTATGTTGATTGTCATTTAATTATGTTTATATATTCTTAATGCTATCATTAAATCTGAAATTAATAATCAATTACAAATACTTACAATTTGGAGTCGTTTTTTACATACACTAATGGCTTCTTTTAAGTTTTTAACACTTAATGAATCAACAGCTATTATATCAAATAGTACTATTTGATCATATATTTGAAACACATGTCCATACTCATCTTTCATAGTTTTAATTAATTGGTCAGATTGGCGACATATTCTTTGACTATTATGAGTAGCAACTATGATTACAGGGACTAAATGATTTGAAATACCATTTTTACCTTCAAAAAGATAATTTTATTATTTAAAATCAAAAGGAGAAAATTTCAAATATCACACTGACTTATTGGTTCTGAAATTTGAAGTCTTGCCTGAACAAAACTTAACCAAAACCTTACAGTTTTCAAAACTTCTGTAGCAGATTGTTGCTCATTATAAACAATTACAACTATTTTATTTGGTGTATTTTGAATTACATGATGGTAAGAGTTGTAGTAAGTATCTTCTCCAGAAAAGTCCCAAAATGTGCATTCATTTATACCCGATAACTTTTCCTACAAATATTTTTTCATTTCATAACACAGGTGGTTTAAAAAATTACATAAATAAAAACAGTATATTCTTACCTTTTGTACTGCTATACCTTTGGTACCATCATGTTTGTAATAATTTGAATTATGTGTAATATTATATTCAGTGAGATTTATCTCATTTCCATTATTGCATTGTCCTTGTGAAGCAATAGTTCCTGTTTAAAATTATTGAGCAAGTTAAAATAAAAATATAAATTAATTGATGGAGGACCTACTATTGTTATTAATTGTTCTTAATGTATTTCGCGATTTGTCGAGAAGCATAGAAAACAGACCCAGTTTCATCAACCGTATAATTGATGATTTGCCAGCATTAGAATATCCAAAAAACAATAAATTTGTATTTTGTATAAATTCATTGCCTATTAACAACTGCTGAATGTAATTTTCCCTAGCACTATTCTATAATAATAATAATAATAATAATAATAACATGATAATTAACTATAAAAGTGTTAAACTTTATAAAAGCTTACTGAGTTCAACTTGGAAAATATTGACACAATTTCTTTTTGATTATTTTTAATAGCAGTGATTTCAGGCTTAATGTTGTCAGCACTACGTTGTTGAGGGTTACTTCCCGCAATACATAAATATCTGAGTAGTAAGTTTTAATTGTATTAAATTACATTTGATAGGTATTTATTGAAATTTTATACCTGACAATTTCAACATGTCCATGTCTAGTAGCTATATGTAATGGATAAAGTCCTCTATCATTTGGATATTCGAAACTGTAGCCCAAATTTATTATTGTTTCTACTATACTCAATAAACCTTCTTGTACAGCAACATGAATTGGAGCATTCCCTTCCTAAAAAAACAATAGCCAGAAATTTAAGTTTTACATAGGATAAGTAACAGTGATACAATTAAAAAGAAATCAGAGTGAGGTCGTACCAAACCAACAATAATTATAAAACTTAAGTTTGAAAGTTCTACTTTTCTCAGTTACGTTTCTTCTAGTTTTCTTAGTTGAATGTTGAAAAAAAATTGATTAAAGCATTAATTTTATTTTATGATTCTGTCTAAAAATTTTAAATCATGAATAAAACGTGGATTTATTTAAGATTCCATATTTATTTTGGTAGAATGTATGTTTAGTAAGTATAATTGTTTAATAACATAGCAATTGAAAATATTAAAATTTTTTGTGCATGTTAAATTTATTAATGCAAAAAAAATTTCAAAATAATTATTTTCTGTATAAAAATATAATAATTTTCAGTTCATTACCTAGCGATAACCATTTTTAATATTACTTCTCAAATAGTATCAAAGACTACCTATCAGTGAAATGGTAAACTAATTTTCGAATACCAAGGAAAATATTGATTCATAATTCAGTTATATTAATATGTTTTAGAAAAAAATTAGCGGTTTTTTTTCTACTAATTTTTGAAACCCCATCTTGAATTCTATTATAATATTTAAGTGCATATTTGAGCATTTTTATTTTATGTTAGATGTCACCAATTTGACTTATTTTTAAAGCATATACCACAAACAAGTTGCAAGTCATGACATTTGTTCACACAATATAAAATTGAATCATAGTGCACACAATAAGTATTATAAGGACAAAGAAATTATGCAGCTTCTTCTAATGTGCGCTCTCAGGTAAAAAATTTCAATACCGAGCCAATATATTAAAATCGTGTCATTACATGGTTTACTTACACCATTAAAAACTTCTAAATTGCCCGGAGCATTATACAGTAAATACATTGCAACATTTTCGTGTCTTTCTGAAATAGCTACCAATAGAGGAGTATCTAGATTTTCGTTTACTACATCCATAGTAGCAACATTGTGTTCGATGAATTTCATTACACATTCCAAATATCCGAAGCGACAAGCTATATGTAGAGGAGTATCTCCGTTCTGTAAATATAACACAAATTGTTAAAATAGTAATAATAACCTAACATTAACAAGTGATTTTGTTAGCATTTTACATGGTTTTGTTCATAGGCAACTTGTGGTTGTCGGACCAACAGGCTTTCGATTACCGAAACGTTTCCGTTTCGAGCGGCTAGATGCAGTGGACTGTTACCATTAAAATCTTTGGAGCACAAGCTGGTTCCTTTGTCCAACAAAACATCTACGACCCGTTGAAATCCTCGAGCGGCCGCCAAGTGGAGGGCAGTTTGTCCTATCTGAAAACATTTAAGCGCGCAAAACGATAATGGTCAATTCGAAGTAGCAATATCAGCGAAACTTACGTTATTCTCGACCGAAACGTCCAGGTCGTCCTCGTCGACCAAAGATTCGGCCGATTTCTCGTCAACGTCTTCCAGCGATTTCAGTAACGACATGGTTCCCAGGTGTTAATCGCCGGCAGTTGTGACGCCTACGTTATATCCATTCGGTTACCGGTGCGCAGGAATAACATACCGCAAACAGTGAAACGTTTTATAAATAAATGACGAAAATTACATCGATAACATGCATGGAAAATTGTGGCCCACGACAACAACAATAACAACAAACGAAACAATAATAATAATAATGATAATAAAATATACGAGAACTCTGAACTTTACCACTGTGAACAAGGCCAAATCACTATCAATTTGTTATCATCGAAGTCATTGAACTGTCCGCGTTCAATGATAACGTCACCGTCGCGCCGGACGATCAAAAATTTGGGGTGCTTTCTGGGTTTATTGATTCCGGCACGCTTTCGGAATTAATTATTCAATATAAACCGTTTTGTGGACGGCGATCGAGTTGAGTGTACACGGTCGAACTTGCGAGCGAGACTACGTTACTCGTTGAAAACATTATAATAACCAATTATCACGAACGTCATTCATGTATGGCTTCCTCTTTTCTTTTTGTCGTTCAGCCGTAATAATTACTAGGACATGTGGTTAGGGTCGAATGTCGCTCGAGCCGTGTACAAAGAGAGAGTATTATGTGCCATGCATGCAGTAAAATCGAGGTCTCAGTGGTACATTGTTTCATAACAAAACAAAAAAAAAACATACAATTGTCTTGTCACATTAGACTTTTACTCGTTAGTTGGATTTAATTTGAAATGTTAATTATTAAACAACAGTCATTTTGTTAATAGGACTATGAATCATCATTCTAAATATTAGCACATTTCAGTCATAAAATGCCTTTAATCTAGGCACCAATGCTAATAAAACAAATCATTGGATGAGGATATCAAATGGGTTACATTATGGATTTAATAACCAAAAACAGTAAAATGTAAATCAATATTTTATTAGAGGTAAACAATCATAATATTAATATAATCAATAACAAAAATATATATCAGGTAACTCGATATGATTACTTTGCTCGATATAACAAAAATAGGCAGTAGTCAAAAAAAAAAAAAAAAAAGAAATAAATAAATAATAATACTAATAATTAGCTACAAATGTATTATGAAAGGGTGAGGTGACATGAAACATTAAGTTTTATGAATTATTAATACAGAAATGGTAAAATCCCAGTCTTTTAAAAGTATACTAATAGTTTTTTGTTATGGATTGTATACAATTGTGCAAAAACTGCCAGCTGCATTCATTAATACAATTATCAAGGTAATATGTAATAAGCTATAGGTATTATTGGTGTAAGTAAAAATAAAATAATATTAAAAAAAAAAAAAAAAAAAAAAAAAAAACAATAACAAATATTAGTTAAATAAAAATAAAACTTAAATAATCTACCTATGTACTAGTAGGAGATAAAAGTTAACAAATGACAAAAAAAAAATTAATAATAATATTTTAAACACCGTATTACACAACGAGATCTATGCACATAAACAAAAATAAAATAAATGCAAAAAAAAGTATCACATTTTCATTTGTTAATAATAATTGTGATGTTAAATTATTTACAATCACAGAGAACAGACTTCATGTTTAGCAATTTGCTTCTTTTCATTTTAAAATGATAGATTTTCAGATTCTAACAGAAAAGCACTTTTATTTCAAATTAAATGTACATTGTTTTCCGTACTAGCCATGATCCATGAGATATTAAAACTTTAATGGAAATATCCCATGTATTTAAAAACAAAAAAAGTACAGTTTGTAATTAGGTGTAATTCAATGAGTGTAATTAAGTTTGGAAAACATTAGCTGCACATGTCAATAATGAGTTGTTAGAAAAAAAAACAAAATTATGAGCTGAATCATTATCTAATAATTGTTAAACATATACAATAAATAATAAAGGAAACGAGTATATTAGTTATAAAACAAGAAAGGATCAGCATTAAATGTATTTACAGAAGGCATCATAACCAATTTTCTCCAGTACAATTATTTACAATTTGATAAGAAAAAAATATATATATACTTAATGAATAAATTTAGAAACTGAATCAATCGTGAAAAGAAATCGTGAGTAACCAAATTAAAATTAATAACATATGGTGAATAATTTATATTTTAATATATACGTATGTAAGTATAAGGAACAAAAATACAGAAAAAGGACGGTCAAATTAGTTTGTTTAGTAAAATATAATAATTTAATAAAACCACATCTTCTAAATTAAAATTCATTGATAATTTACTACATTTTAAAATGTACTATTCATATTTTTAATAAAAAATTATATTATGATTATTTAAAATCTCAAACTTCAGTAAAAACAGTTTTAAATTTTTATGCATGAATAATAAATGATTTAAATTAAAATTAAGAATTAGTGTAAACATAAAAAGAAAAACTAACTGTACGGGATAAACTATCAAATATTTTATGATAAATATGAAGGTTAGGACAACAAAATAAATCTATTTAAAGCAGCCGATCATTTACTTTTTTAGTGCAATAAGATGCTTAATAAGGTCATGATTTTAAGAATAATTTAATGTCATTAAATACATTATTAAAAAAATACTTAAATTGAGTAATTAAATTATTGTTTGTACATTGTGAAGTTTTAAGCTATAATATGCAATATGTAGACTTCAATAAAATTGATAAATTGCCTTATTTTTTTAGTGTTAAAGAATAGTGATGTAAGAAAAATTAGAATAAAATAGCCTATAATATTACTAGGTTAAACTAGCACATTAATAAGCATTCCAGTTGCGAGTCGACCAAAGAATCGCAAAGGTTGTACCTGTTACATCAGCCATATCGTTACAATGAGATAGATACCGTTTCAATAAACTCCTGTACCCATGGCCAATACTTATAACTGCATTCCCTTCACTAGCAGCAGTCATACATGTTACCTCTTGTTCATATGGTCTAAACACTGTGATAGGCCTAGCAGTGTCCTGCTCAACTACAACAATGCAGCCCCAAGCTGTACCTAAATACAGTTCGTCACCAACTGCACAAACGCTAGTTATCTGAAATGTCAAGAACTTCATAAAGGCCTGATCTCGATTAAATCAAATTTCTATACACAATACCTGACATTTTCCTGGACTTAAAGATTCTTCTATACTAATAGATTTAAGACTTTCTGAACAGGGTATTAGTTTTGAACAGTCTAACTTGTTCATTATTTGTCTGGTAACTACATTCCATTGATAGACAATACAACCTGCAAAAATATAACAATATAAAGATAAAATGTTATGATCATATTTTTAATAGTATCATTGACATGTTCATCGTAAATTGTTGCTTTTTGCATTCTTACTAACCTGGATGTACATAAGACCATACTAAATTATGACCTTGTGAAGTGCTTAGAGACATTACTCGTGTTTCTAAGCCTGTGTAGTCAAGATGAGTAAGAATTTCATAGTTGATTGCTACATTTTGTTTAATCGTATACACAGATATACGGCTTTGATCTTCTCCACACCATAGTTCACAAGTCCTTAAAGTTTATCAAACATATATATTATACAATAGTTTATGTGTCAACATAAAAAAAAAATAAGTGTTTATATAACATACTTATTACTATCAACAACTACAAAATCAAACAGAACAGTGGAACTTCCAAGTTCACTCATCACAAAACTGCCTTCTCCCATGGTTGGAGCAAGGGGTGACATATCACTACGTACAAGAAATATTCTTCCGTTATCCAAACCTACAGCAACTCTATGTCTGTCTTTTAATGATACTACACATTTCACTCCAATTTTATCATCCGTTGTCAATTTGTAGCTAAACATGTGTTTGCTATCATTACTCCTAAAAATATATTATAATATTGTAAATAACTAATAAAAAATTGTAACCAATTTAATTTACGAGTAGGCATGAATTTGTCCTTCAGCATCTCCTAACCAAACACTATGATCATCTACTGAGCAAATTGCTGTGATTTTATGAGTGACATTTGTACTTCTGTAATGAAACCAATTTGTACCATTAAATGCTAATCTATCAAGTTTTCCATTGGAACAAGGTAACCATATTTCATCACCACTATTTTCATCATCTTCACCTATAAAATACACACAATGTTAACTTTAAGACAAGTACAATGAAATATATAAGCTATGTTAACTGTGTGTTTATGTGAAATGAAAAAACACTCAAAGTGACAGCATTTTGATTTTTTTTTATTAAGTTATTATTTTTTAGTTGATATAATTATTAGCTACAATATGCAGTGAAATATTGGTTTCAATAAAATACATAAAACTGATTTTGTTGTAATAATAAAATCAATTATACATACTAAGTGGTAATGGTACTCGAGTACAAGAAACTACATCAGCTGAATGACTCAGTGATACTACATCGTATAAATGAGTAAACTCTGGAGCTGATACAATGGAAACAATTTGGCTAGCCGAAGGACGATCTTTCGGACTTTGTGCCCAGCATACAGCCATTAAATCAAGTAAATAACTTGGATATGCTGTTTCCTTTAGTAAAAATGGTAAACAATTATATAGAAAAAAGGGGAAAAAATAATATGATAGTTGATTACAAATTTCTTTTCTTACTCGATAAGTTAATGCTGGTCGATGACCCTCTAATATACTTTCTTTTACTGATTCATGATTTTCGAAAGGCTGATGCATAGTTAACAATTCATAAACAAACATACCAAATGAAAAACAATCAACTTTTTCAGTATATTCTTCTTCACCATTATATTTTATTATTTCTGGAGCCATAAATCCCTCTGTACCTCCAAAGCCTTTGGTGCCTGATGGTAAAGTTAAACGACTAATTCCTATAACACATTTTTGATGATTATTTAATAACTGTTAATAAACATTTTCATAATGTATTCTATACTAAAATTATTATAGTACACATACAAAAGGTCTTAGTAAAGACTTTCTGGTCATAATGTCAATTAAATATGAAAATGAATTTAAATAAAATAACTAAAATTCTAACTCAGGATCCAGTTTGACTTAGATTTTAACCTAGACATTTGACAATAAATATAAGCTAATTTAAGTTAACAAGAAAACATTTTAAGTAAATTAATTTTAAAGTTTAGTAAATAATTTATGTAGTTAATACCTAATTAACCTAATTATGACAATTTATTTCAGCTTTAGGTAATTCGGTTCTATATCAATTTTATACAAAAAATGTTACATAACACAATTTTAACCACAATAAAATAAAAAATATGTATACAAACAAAATTGTACTAACCATAATCTGCCATTTTAACATGTGTGTTAATTGCATAAGGATCTTGAAGTGGCACTGGAATAGACCAAACAAGAACATTTTCACTTTTTAAATCTCTATATATAATCCGTTGTTGATGTAAATATTCTAGAGCTTTTGCTATTTGAAATATAATTTGTTGCAAAATATGTGGATCAAATTTTGAACCAGATCGTCGGTAATTTCTTAAAATTTGATCCAATGCCCCCATCGGTGCAAGGTCAAGAATAAGTGCAAGTGGTTTAGTACAAACACCAATTAATGGAACTATATTGGGATGTTTTAAATTTAACATTATGTTTAATTCTTGTCTAGCACTACAATAAGATTTGCATGTATATTGTAGAGGGTCTCGGTCCCATTTTGCTTGTGCTCCCTAAAATACATCAAATTATTATAGTTATTAAAAAACAAAAAAAGTTAACACACTAACTTTATAAGCTATGATAGCAGATTGAGTAGCATTAGGTCCTGGAGGTACAGGTTGGAGCATTTTAATAGCAATTTGTATGCTATTTCCCGGTTTTTTACCTTTACATACTCCTTTAAAAACAAACCCAAATGCTCCACGGCCTAATAATTTACCCCGAATAATATCTTCATCATTAATTACTAATTCTTCGCCCAAATCTAAAAATACCTAGAATATTTTTTGGTGTAAATAAAATTGATTTTATAGATTTTTAACGTATACAAAAAAATCTTTACAGTATCAGGCGCCACTTGTGCCAAGGGCAAATCTCCATGTTTGGGACATATAACACAAAGTTTATCTATAGAAGATGCGGCAAGAATACAATCTTCCACTACCCATCCATAGTGTATGTCACCTTCAACTTGATCATCTGATGCAAGGGGATGACCATCAACAGAAACTTTCCTACTTGATTGCGGACTCACATCGTGTCCAACACCACTGTCATCACCATCAGAACCGTTGTAACTTTCTTGTGATTTACGTATGATATTTTTATTGTCCAGATCTCTCTTTAAAAGCTCTTTTGAAATATGATCAATTTTATTTGTACTATCATCGTCTTTCATGTCGATTGAAATATTATCAGTTTCTACACTTCCTGCTAAACACCTTGGACACGGAACTAATCTTGTCACCAAACATTTTCCTTCAGATGTATGAACAAACCGAGTACCTAATGTTGGGTACCAGTCTTCCAATAATACATCAATATGGTCTACCACTAAAGCCAATAATTTTGCTGCTTGTACAGGAGATGGATCCAACACAATGGCTCTGAATCCTATGTCTTCTTCATCTTTATTTTTTATTGGTCTTTTTATGATAACTGTATCAAGGGGTAAATAAGTTTCAAGAATGGAAGAAGTTTTAATAGGTACATCATACCAAGAGTTTTCCTGATACAGTTGAAATCTAAGATGTCTATAATTTATAGGAGAATTACGATGTAAAACTTCTTTCATGCGAAACAATGTGATTTTATTAGCAAATTTCAATTCAATTCCAGTTTGCCATAATACCCAATCAAAGTGAGTTTGGAAATCTGAGCACATAAAATCATCACCATTTACCTCAGTTGGCATAAAGAAATGTCTTATTACGCCAACGATTGTATCATCACCAAGTATCCGAGTAATGAGTCGAGACCAAAAGCCTGATGGAAAATATGACATAAGTAATAAACGACGAACAGATACTTCAGGATCTGATCGACTACTTATATGTTCTGCAGTATCAATTAAATCTAACATAGGTTGACTTGAAGTTCTAGTTCGTAACTTGCGAATTTTTGACTTGACAGGAACTTTAATAGATACTGGTTGAGTTTTTTGACCATACATGTCCTCTTCAGATGGTAAAAGGGATGGTATTAATAAAGATCTACTATCCCAAGTTAATGCTACTTCAAATTTGTTGAGCAAATTAACAATATATTCTCTAGTACAAGTTGATGATTTTAGTACAATTTGTAAGTCATCTAGTTTCATAACACCTGAACGAGCAAAAGGATTGATTTCCCTAATAGTAACTACATGTGCCAACATATCACATAGCCATTGCGGATCTAAAAAGTAAAGATCTTTTAATGTTGCATCATCATAATGTAATAATACACCTGAAAAAAAAATTAAAAAATTAATTTAATACAGTTTTTAATATCAGTTTATTTACAACAAACCATTTTCGTGTAAAAATAAAATAGCTTGGTTAAGTTCAGCCATATCACGAAAAGATTTATGATATCTTTGTACCATTTCTGCATTAACTGCAGTTCTAAATTGATCCAAATTTAATACAGGATCCAAGCCTGATTGCCGTCTTTCAGATCCAATATGACTAACAATATCTTCTAACGCTAAGTATGTTGATGGAACTCTTTGTTCTAATAAAAGTTCTTTACTTCCTATGACAAAATAATAATCATATATATATATATATATATATATATATATATATATATATATATGTATATATATTTATATATGTATATATATATAGAAATTAGAGAAAAATAAATAACTATAATGTGATATATAGAGCAATAAGATTTGACTAAATTGACATTGATAATAACAATATTTGACTTAAACGCAGATAAAAATATTAAGTTTAATGTTAAACTTAATCCAAATGTTGTTAAACATTTTATAAATATATTAAATAATTCACTTTAAAACACTAGGTGTATGACTATTGCCTTGTTAATTTTTAATAAAATATTTTCAAAGCATAGTTCAGTAATATTCATAAATAAAAACTAAAAATATTCAAGTCTCAATAACAACCACTCAAGACATATTTTTGAATAAAGAATAAAATTCACTAAGTAAATAAATTTAACTTAAAAGACTGAAAAATCTATAAAATATGTCAAATATATATTTATTTACCTGGAGGTCTAAGACTGAACACAGTATCATAAATAATATTACACAGAATCTTAATATTATGTTTTGTTTTACAACTAATTTCAATTGTATCCAAAACTCTAGGCAAACCGTATTTTTCTGCGTCAACTATATTGATGAATCGATCTCTAATTAGTTGTTGTAATTGTTCTGAATGATATTCAGGAGACTTAGTTTGTACGACATCATAGTGTGTGCCGACAATTATTACAGGAGAATTTGGTGCCCGAGCCTGTTGAAAATAATACTTAACAGTTAATATATGTCATTTTAAGTAATAGCTTATTGTTTTAGTTACCTGTATGTTAACAAGCCATTGTAAGATTTCTGCAATACCACGATGACCGTCAGTAATTTTCCAAACAACAATATACAAGCTTCTCTTCGATAAAAAGTATTGATGTGTTGCATAATATTCATTTTGACCACCAAAATCCCAGGTTCTAAACATTACTGGGCCATATTGAGAATTGCCTCTGACTTTTTTTTCATATACCCAATCACCAATGTCAACACCGACTGTTGAAATATTCGTCCCTTTACTAGTCTTTTGGTTTATGTTTTTATTTCCCATACGTTTTGCCCAATGCTATAAAACGAAGTGTTATTAGTTAAATATTAAATTGATAATTTTAATACCATACATCCACTGGTTTCTTTTTGTAATTTCCAGTGCCTTCTTGTCTAAGTTGGTCTAATAAGGATGTTTTACCAATTCCCTGAACACCAACAATCATTAATTTCATTCGAGCATATGGTTTGGCATCCTCAAGAACTGATTTTAAGTAACCAATAACATCCATAGTTTTATACTTATTAGAATCAATCATGGATTTGAGCGGTTCTTGTAGACTACATCCTCTAGTATTAAGATTCCATAATCGTGATAATAACCCCATTTGTGGAGGTAGTTCTGTTACATCTGTAAAAATTAAAATTAAAATACAATCAAATATTGTTATGATTGATTTAAATTTTATAGGGTCGTTATTGTATTTTACACCAGCAGTTCATTTTCATATTTATTATCATAATTATAAATTAGATAATAATACTTATAATTAGTCATAAGTTATTATTTTTGTTAAAGTATACAAAACTATGTGCACTCTAAACAACAAAGTATAAAATACGATTTTTTTTTTAAATGCGTAAATGCATAAAATATGAAGGTTGAAGTTATTATTAATCATATTTGTTATTGAAAATAAAATGCTTACCTTTATTCCCACTTATGTTTAAAACAGACAAATTAACAAGTTCATTAATATTGGTTGGGATTTCTTTCAATTGATTATTACTTAAATCCAACATGCTTAAATTAGGAAAAATCAATTTTGATTTTGATTGCCCTAAAACTGTGCTTCCTGTATCCTATACAAATGCATGCCTTGGGTTAATACAAATATTAAAGTGATTGTAAAATATAATGTATATAAATTGTAAATACCCAGTCATCCAACTCATCAGCTGAATCATTGGATACCATAGAGAACCCATCATCATCAGTTGATAATTGAATTCTATTCATACAGTTATCAGCTAACATTAGAGTTCTCAAATTTTCAAGTCTTAAATGATGTCTATGTGAACATACGCGATTTAAAATGCTTGCTCGTAATGACATTCTTCTACCTATTTATTTAAAATCCATTCTTTTTTAAATTTACTATCACATTTACGAGTAGTATTAATTAGCTCACTAGTTCGTATTTTTGAAGGAACAGTTGATTTAGGAACTTGTCCAGTTTCTAATCGATAGCATAATAGATTTTCTTGATCAGGAGTAGCTTCTTCTAAATTAATTTGAGGTAAACTAGGCCAAACACATATTTTATTGTGACTTAGATCTAACTGTTTAAGTGAACTGGGATATGATGTTATATAGCTCATTGTTCTTAAACTAAAACAAATACAAAATGTAAGATTAAAGGGAAAAATAAAATAAAAGTATATATTTACCAATTATAAGACATATTGAGTCGTGTTAAGTTTACAGCCAAACATGATAGTATTGGAGGTATTGAGCTGAATCTGTTATGAGATAAATTTAATGATGATAATTGTGAACTATTAGATTTAATTTCTGAAGTATCATCAACTCTAGCAATCTGCTCCATTATTTCAATAGTATGATTCCAAACATTATGATGAATTAATGGAATACTTCTAAAATAATAAATTGCACTTAAAACAATATAAAAGTTAATAATTGTTTTCAAACATACTCATCAACGTCATTGACATTTATTTCTTTAATTTCATAAGATTTATCCAATATGGGAATTCGTCCAACTGATCTTTCACGTAAACTCCTAGCTTCATCTTCTGATTGAGCATAAGGAAGTTCTTTTATTAAATTGAATGACATATTAAGGTCTTTTAGTTTAGGAGCTCGCCACATTTGAAAAGGCACAGAATGAAGTTTGTTGTTGGATAAGTCAAGTGTTGTCAATGAAGGTAATCTAAATAGTTCCTCAGGAATTTTGTCAAGGCGATTATCCTATTGAATAAATAAATAAGTAATGGATAAAGTTAAATAAATACAATCAAATGTTTGTCATAATATATACCTGTAGGTAAAGTTCTTCGAGCACATTAGCTGTGTAGATGGATTTATACAGTTTAGACATTTTTTTACTAGTAGGAGAGGTTACTTGTTGAGAGTCTTTTGGATCAGGTAGTTTTTCAATTTTGTTTTGAGCCAAATTTAAATACTTAAGACTTTGCAATTGAAAAATGATGGCAGGCACTTGAGTTAGTGAATTATTCGATATATCTAGTCTAGTTATGGCAAATAAAACAATTTCTCTACTACGAGGATTCATTTTCAGTTTTGGGTTGATATGAAGAGCAGCATCAATCTAAAAATTATTCAGATTAATACATGTTTTTCATAATCACAACATTCAGTATTTTTACCAGCCATTGAGATTTAATTGATTCAAGTTTACATCTCTGACTGTGCCAATTTATCATAACTGGAGTATTAGGAAATATGTTACCATACGTTAAACTTGATAGACCGCCAAATTGTGAAACAATATTGTCTGTCATAGCTTTTTTATTAATTTTATGTTCTGGATCAGCAAACGCTTTGGTTCCAAGCAATGTTGTAATTAAATGTTGGTTTTTAGATATCATTGCAGCAGCAAGAGCTTTACAGTCATCATCTCTAGCACCATGGTTTAACAATAATTCTACAAT
Source organism: Therioaphis trifolii (assembly GCA_027580255.1). NCBI lineage: Eukaryota > Metazoa > Arthropoda > Insecta > Hemiptera > Aphididae > Therioaphis > Therioaphis trifolii. The sequence goes on along the minus strand of CM050404.1, from coordinate 111,136,645 downwards.
GGCTGTATCTCCTTTATTACAAGCAAGAGTCAACGGAGAAGAACCAGGTTCTCTAACATCATCGTCTTTTTGCTATTTTAAAAGAAATGTATTAATAAATTAAATAAATTTTCTTAAAAAAAACATACTTTGTAATCAGCACTTGGTTGTAAAGTGAGTAAATTAGGATCGGCACCGTTTTCAAGTAATGCAGCAACCATATCTTTAAATCCGTTTCGTACGGCAGCATGAAGAGCAGTCTCAGGAGCTTCTTCATTACAATATACATTTACTTCAACAGGTTTCAAGTTTTTCTCATTTGAGTCAATGTCTTTAATCTGGTTTCCCCTGAGCCGAGAAACGATTGACTGAATTCCCTCTGAAATACGGCTACGTTTAGACACATCATTATTATCATCTTTTGCAGAAGTTCCATCAGTACCACAAATCTGAAACACAACCAACAATTACAGATAAGTAAAATACAATATTACATAAAAAAATATACAGCATTAATTTAATACATACCTGAGTTGCTTTGACTTGGTACTTTAACAATATGTCTACAATTTTTGTATTGCCTAAAAGACATGCCAAGTATAATATTGTTTGACCATTGACATCTTTTGTATTAATATCAAATGCGACTTCAAATTCCCAATTGTCTTTTCTGTAATAATTTTTTTTTTTTAATTATAGACATTGATTCAAACATTTTTAATGTATACCTAAGTTTTATTAACACGTTCGGAGGGTAAGGATATTTTAATAAAAGTTCTAAGACTTGAGTATTTCCATTTATACATGCTGCATGAGCTGGCAACCATTTTTCTACTGTAGTTTGTCGAATGAGTTCAGGAAATTTCTGAAATGTCAATAGAGTCGATTACTTTGAAAGTGAATATAATCATTTCTTCATTCGTACCTTGAGAAGAATTTCAACAATATCTTTTTTTCCTTTGAAAGCTACAATGTAAAGAGGAGAATACCTAGTGATTGGATGTATTCTTCCATCAGCTTTATGATCAAGCAACAATTTCACTATATCTTTTCTTCCCACTTCGCAAGCACTATATATAACACACATATAATATAAAACATATATTTTAAATAATACAGAATAAAAAAAACATGTTAAATAAATACCAATATAACAATGTAGTGCTACCATTAGGTGCCATGTTAACAATGAACTCTTCTTTCGACCCAAGTTCTGACAAGATTAACCTGGTTGTATTAATATCACCTCTGCATATGGCATCTCGTAAAGCCATATGAATCGTAATCTGTGATTCTTCCCAGGAATCTAAAAATAAAATAATAACAATATATACACAAAAGCTTTTTTTTATGTATTGTTTATAACCTTGCATACCCTAAACTTACATCACCTTAACAAGAGGTGTGTTAGAGGGAATACGGTCAATTACTTCATTTTTTATTTTAGTGCATATTTGCAGAAAAAAAACAAATATAATTATGTGCAGGTATACGGCCATTGTATAGCTCCATATACCTATTAAAATGTTGGTATTATTAGCAACATATTCTAATAGAATAAAATTAAATATTCAGTATAAGTATTATGTATAACCTTATTATAAGTTTTATAAATAATTCAACAGTTAAAATGTTACAAAATGTATAAAATTATGATTTAAAGTAATCTTAATTAAATTTAACTTAGATAGAATAACTGATTATAAAAAATTAATCAAACTTTAAATGTATGTGTTAAGTTATAAAGTCTCAGTTATTGCAACAAAAAGCATAAGCATTTTTACCCATCAAATAATTTAAATTATTATTTATTAATCAAATGCCAGTATATGTAATGTAAAATGGTCAGTTTTTTCATGGATGTTTTTGCAAAAATTAATGGAAATATCCAAACATGTTTTTTCCTGAACTATACCAACATGCAATAATCCAGATTTAGCACTTGCTTTACTGGAAAATAGGTTTATAGATATTAATTAAATAGATAGTTATAAAATTAATAACATAATAATATTTCCTCTGTTGGAATGATAACTTAATTAAACTGTTTATAATGTAAAAACATAGAATTAACAAAAACTTAAGTTATTTTATTACGTATTGAATGTTTAATTATTATTTTGAGCAAAGCAAGAAAAAAAATGTTGACTTAATGATGGAATCTAGATTTTTTCACTCACGTGAAAAGGCTTAGGTATACTTACTATTGTTTAGCTATACATCACTGTTCATAAATAATTATTAATAATTATAATCATTATTACTAATTGAATAAGGAAATTAAAAAAAAAAATATTTTTACAGTAAAAAAAAAGTTATATCTATCACGAAATTCACTAGCAACCCATATAAAATCTTACCATATTGACGTATTTCATTAATAAAGTAAGTACATGCATCAATGCCAGTTTCTGCTTTTAAACATTTGTTTGTAAATAGATCACTTGGGATCAACCAATTGAACATTTTCGTATCATTGCAAACATGCGATACTCCAGTTAAATAACAAATGACATTATTATATTTTTCATTTTAGTATTGAAGGAAAATGTTTTGAACTATAATAGCCAAAGAAAGGAAGTAGGTAATATGGCAATGGAAATTTCTACATTACAGTGTACAAATGTGCCGTGACTGATTTAGCATGGCTACAGAGAACCTTGTATAATGAATCAAAACATAAATTCCAATTATTATTAGGTATCTACTATTGTAGTATGACTTGATGATACCTAATATTTCTATGGGAAAATTGTCAAACATTCATTCACTACAAAATAGATCGCGTATTGTGACTTTTTAAAAGTATTATTACCTATACATAATTTACAACAACAACGACGAAGAAAAATAAGGCGAACGTGTTAGAAATTAAAAAAACATTTTAAAAGTGTCAACCGTGTTTTGAACAAATACGAGTATAAATTCATAATTGAACTATTGGAAAAAATAAAGTAGGTATACTTTTGAAGTGATTATTTTAGAGAGTATCGATGCATTTTTTCATCATGTTTCCAAAAGAACTAAAATAATAAACTATGTAAAAACACTTAATGGCATAGCATTTCAACAATATCCCGTTTCTCGGCATTGTTTAAATTACATAACAAAAACTACTTAACAGATATTATAACTTTTAAGGCTACTGAATTCCATGTAGAATTACATAAAATGGATAAATTTAAGGAGACATTTAAAATACCTAATCTACATACCAACGAGGTACTTAAGGTAATTGAATTATTTACATTTGAATAAACATGGGAGCACCTAGCCACAAACATCCAAGTGATAGGTATATCCATAGTCTCCGACTTGAATGAAATGTAATATAAACTCAAATGCGTTTTTAAACGAAAAATAATTTCTGAATATTATATTGAAATTTATTTAAAATAAATAAATATTTATAAGTTTAATTTGAATAACATTTTCAAAAATATACTTAGTTTTTTTTTTTATACCTATAAAATATGAAATAGTCAAGTCAACAGATACAATAAAAAAATTAGTATAATTAAAAAAAAATCAATGTCACTATCATATTTTCCCGAATAATTAGAAAATTAAATATTCTTAAAGTGATAAGTAAAAACATAATTTGAGTTTACATTAAAAAAAAAAAAAAAAAACGAAGATGTATGGGATTTAAGAATATTTTTTAACTCTTACGTAACCTAATTCGAACATGTTTGCCACACATTAATATTGTATAAGATATTAAAAATGTAAAACCAACAATTTGGGATAGTCGCCAAGAATCCAAAATCATGACGGAAATATATTTTGGACGTGTTATTAGAAAAAAATTATCTTAAAATCAATTTTGATAAAAATTCTTGAAGAATTGTGCGTCACTAAAATTATTATAATTATACACAAATGCCAAACAAACATCATCCATAACAAAACTATTGTCATTAATTTATTGGTATACTATAATTACAATTCTGACAGTTTTTGCTACTAGTATTTACAATATAAAATAGATATGTTTTTATATACTGTACATTCTATTAATAAAATAAACATGATTGTAGCTTGAGATCTAGAATCATGCAAATCAAAGAAGCGTAAGTGTGAGAGTATAGAATGGGAGAGATAATGAGCCTATGGCATGTGTAGTTGTGTGCCACAGTTGGTCAAACATCTGCGCATGAAAAATAATTTTGTTACGTAAAATAAAATTAGCATAATAAAAATAAAAGACGAAATTATTGTGATAATTTATCATTAAATTTTTGATAATTTTAAATAAAATTAAGATGTTGAAATTATTAAAGAAATGTAATTTGTAAATAGTGATAATATACCAACATAAAAGTATTTAAAATTTAAAAATCACTATAATTAAGAACCATGTTACACCCATTGGCCATTATTGATTAACTAATTTAAATATTACTTTTCATTTTTTTTATTATTAGAGGCGATTGAAGGGATTAAAAATATATTGAATACCTATAGATATTGTACATACTTAAAAAAAATTTTTTTTTTTTACTGAACACTGATTATTAAGAGGAGATTTGTAACCAAAAACTTGAAATTATCACCATATATTATTGACGTATTACTACATACTATCAAACAGTTTCAATAAAAATGTAACAAATACTGGAATAAAAATAGAACTTTGAAGATATCGCATTTATTTTAAGTATATTTCTAATAAAGTTTTTAATATTTGATGAAAACTCCTGTAAATTTAATATGAATTTATTCATACAATTCTTTAACGATATTCAAAGGATGATAAAAATGTTTTTACGTCAATTATCAACTTCAAATATTTATTTGAAGAAATTGGTCAATCCAATCATTATGAAATATTAAATATATATAAAACAACAAGTTTTGAATCTTTTTGCTATAAACAAAATTACTTCTGTGTTAAATAAAAAAACGAGATCATTTTGAAAAAATACCCACCGATAATCAGACGAAAAATTGTGAAGTATATGAACGATATATTTTAATTCTGAAGTTTTGCTTAGACTCATTTAACTGAAGAAACGGCTTATCATTTCTATAAAATTCATTACACCTATACCCATAAACTTGTCCAATTAGCGAAGAATAATACCCCATGGAGTGAAGTACGTACTTTTTTTTCTTGACACTTTTTGTTACACTTGACTTCATCCAAAAATTTCACACAGCTACTCTATAGATCGGAAATTGTATTAACATGGTACTTTGAGGGTTCATTTTTCTATCCTCTCGATATTTTTTCTAGTCGGTGGAAAACTGCCGAAAAACCGAGTAAAAACACTTACTAAATCGATTTTTAATTATTTAATCATAACTCGGAAAGTGATCTTGCTAGCAACTTGAAATTTTCACCCAATATTAAGAGCATATTGCTACATACTTTAAGAAAATTTTAAAACAATTTGACAACTTTTGAGCTAAAAATAGAACTTTGGAAATACCTTGTTTTTTAAGTTTATCTCAAATAAAATTTTTAATATTTGACAAAAAGTTCTGAAAATTGAATATAACCTTGCTCATAAACTTCACCAATGATAATGAAACTTTCTCAAAAATTGTTATTCAGGAATTTTTTTATAAAAGCCTAAGTAAATTATTGTACATTTTTTACGTAGTTGACTGTTTTTACATTAATTTTCAACTTTTTTTCAGTTTAGTTAAGTGTATAAGTATGATATATTACATTTTTCAAAACTTTCTGTCAAATATTACATTTTTTATTAAAAATAAACATAAAAACAAGATATTTTTAATGTTCTATTTTTAGGACAAAAGTAGTCAATTTTTTTTGAAATTTTTATTTAGTATGTAATATTACCAGTGGCGTAACAAAAAAATTTTGGCCCCCTCGCAAAAATAAGAAATGGGCCCCTAAAATATTGTTTAGGTTGGGTATATTAGTTTAAAAACATTAATCTGATCTAGGTAAATTAATTATTTTAATTAAAATTTTGTTATGATATGATAAAATATGATAATATTTAAATAATAGGTAGTACACAATTATTACTTAATAACTAAATTGTATTGAATTATTTTATTTAAATTTCTGCGATTTTCTAGCATTTTTTTGGGCAAACTTGTCAACTAAAATGTTTATATCTAAACTGCGCATCCTCTCGTTTTCAATACTCAATACACTTAAATCTGATAAATGTTGTTGTCCCATAGTACTTCTTACATAACTCTTAATTAGTTTTAATTTAGAAAACGAACGTTCTGCTGTAGCTGATGTGACTGGTATAGTTAGAAATAATTTTAAAACGGTGGCTACTTCCGAAACACTTGGTAACATGCAATTATTTTGAATAATCAATAATTCAGCTCATTCATTGACGCTAGAAACTTCTTTTATATTTTTAAATAGCACCCTCCTGAATGAAAGTATTTGTTGTACAAATGATAAAGACAAATCATTTGAATACTGCTCCACTAAATTTTTAGCAAAATGGGTCAGTTCTGTATCTGAATATAATACTAAATTTTTGGGAAAAATAAATTTAAACTTATTCACAATATTATTCATACCCATAAAACGTGTACGAAGTTGTGAAATTATAATGTCTGTATTTGTGTAAAATACATTGATTTTGAAATTATTTTCAGAAGGTTTTTTTTATCAAAACTGATTCAACATTTATTAAGAACAAAAGAGACTTTTTTTTACTAAAAGATTCAAAACATTTGTTTTATATGTACATAAAAAGTTATAATGATTAGATAGTCTAATTATTTTTTAATCATATTTAAAGTTGAAAATAGATGTAAAACAGTAGATTTCATAAATATAATTAAAAATAATTGTATGATAATTTACTTAAATGTTTGAGAAAAAATTTCAAGTTACAAATTTTGTAATTGTTTCAATATTGTTAATGAAGTATATGGAGTAAGGTCACCTTAAATTTTCAGAATTTTTTTTCGTAAAATATTAAAAATGTTATCAAAGATAAACTTTCAAAAAATGAGGTATTTTCAAAATTCTATTTCTAGCCCAAAAACGGTCAAAATTTTTTTAAACTTGTCAGGTATGTAATTATATGCCATTAATATATGGTGAAAATTTAAAGTTTTTAGCAACATTACTTTTGGAGTCATAACTAAATGGCTAAAATCAATTTGGTGAAAATGTCCTTTATAGTAAATTGACCATATTTCTTCAATTTTTCAGCAGTATATCATCACAACTAAAAAAATACTGAAAGGAGAGAAAAATGAACCCACAAAGTACTATCTACATTCAATTTCTGATCCATGATGTTATAGTATGAAACTTTTGGACAAAGTATATAATATATACTATATCCTTATATGTTATATATATATATATATATATATATATATATATATATATATATTATATCCTTTTTTCAGTCAGAATCTAAATTTAGATTAATGTTTCAGAGTTTGATTAGGTTGTATTTTTCTCATCTGTTATTAATTATTTGGTTTATGAAGCATTCAAAAATTTTATACAGCAGTACATAAATTCCAAACATTGGAAATTCGTCACAGATTAGCTTGAAATCACATAGATTATAAGAAAGGTCATTTACTAGATTTCTCAATAGGTTTCAAGGAAATTGTGAAAAATAGTGGCAAAGAATTATTAAAAAGTATATTTTTAAATGAACCATGACTATACTCATACATACTTACTCATAGTAAATCAAGCACAGCAGAAATGATTTTGCAAGTGATGAATTGTTTTTAGTTATAAAATAATAATACATATATATTTTGTATAGGTATGAGTGAAATGATGTAAAAACTGATACAAATTTTAACTGAGAAGCTTTTTTACATTAAATTTTTAAATAAGATTAATTTAAACACAAAAATTAAGATTAACTCATATTATAATTTTAATTAATAAACTCAGAAAACTAAATGATGCAAATAATTTTTTTTTTAATAAAACGCTTATTTCAAAATATACAATTAAAACATTTAACATATTTTTATACATAATAATTATTATCGGTTATAATAAGTATTATCAGTAATTGTAACTGTTAGAGTATAACAATTTCGAACTGAAGTGTACTGCTCAGACAAGTAAGCACGGCATCAAATGTAAATACAGTAAACTTTTGTTATGTCATATCTTAAAGGGAACAGAAAGAACTTATAGGTATTGAAAAATACAAGATGTTTAGTTTTATTGATAATATGGAAAAAATTACTAATTTGGATACTAAAAATTCTAAAACCTATAAAATACAATATTTTTACATTTAAATGTATATCTTCTTAAATTATATATTTATAGGTATATATATTTTTTTAGGAAATATATATATATATATTGATTATATCTTGAATGTTTTCAACATTTCTTAATACATAGCAAGTATTATATGCATTCTATAAACCTGTAGTGGCCTCAACAATATTTTATGGTGTTTTTTAAGCGTTTTTTTTTTTGCATTATTTAGATTTTACCGTAGTAAAAATGTTGTTTGTGGACTTGAAATAAAAAATTTGGATAAAGTTATCAACTGTAAGCTGCTATTGAGTGTAATGATAGTTTCAAGAGGATTTCAATGTAGTTAAAAATGACACAAAATTTGAGATAGCAAAATTCCACATATTGAGAATCTACTGTAAATCACTAATTGTTAGGGGTAAAGTATTTATTCATCATTTAGGATAAGGGTTTTTTATGAATATGATTATGATTATCAACATGCTACACTATTTGAAATCAAACATCACAATGATTGTATTTTTTCAGTATAATTTAGTATCAATTCAGTAAAACTTAACATATTTTCAAATAATGATTCAGATATTTTCAATTAGAATAATTTTTTAGTCAAATTTTTTTCTGTATTTGAGATTTCTAATTTTTGGCAAAATCTACAGGATAAAGTAAATATTTTAGAAGAAAAATAATTATTTAGAACAATTTTTTTTTTTTTATTTCTCCAAAATGTAACTTAAGTTTATTGTTTAGTTTTAATCCGGAAATAAATTTGTTTGGCCACTAGTATAATGTTGTTTAAGTCATAACAACAAAACTATGTTCAAATTTTGCTGATTAAATATCGGTGTCATAAATTGTAAATCAAAACTACAAACAGATACATCAATAGTTACAACTATAAAGCATGATTTTAAAGAATTAATTTCTAAGAAATTATTCAAGTCATAAAATGTTTTATAAACATTACCTAAAGCATCTTTCAGCAATTTATGACATTCAGTATTTTCTGAATGTATAGCTATATCAAGGGCTGTCAATCCATTAGAGTCTTGTAACATTAAATTTGCATTATGATTAATAAGTGTTTGAATGTTTTTGGGACATCCGGTTTGTGCGCTTATATGCAGTGCTGTCTGTTAACATAAAACAATTCATTTAATTTAATTATAAATATGTGCAATCACATAAAAAAATTTTAAAAAAATATTCATATGATTATAAATAAAAAATATGTGAATTATAACGTACCCTAGAATCGCCACGAGGTCCACATGGTGTATCTACAAGAGCTAGAATTAAAAGAAATTTAATATACTTTTGTCAAGAAATCAGCGTTTTGTATCAAATTAAAAATAATTACCACCAGCATTGAGTAATATTTCCAGACAACCAGAACCTTCGTTGGTACATGCTGCATGAAGAGCAGTACGTCCCCATGAGTCGCGACTGTTAATGAATTTTTTATGTTCATCGTCCTTAAGGAGGTCTGTTAAGAAGTCTACGTTGTCCCAAAGGGCGACCTATTTAACCAAGATAATGTTTAAAAAACAGACAGCATAAAAAAGTCAGAGTGGCTCTATGGAATGATTTAGAGCGGACCGATTGCTCTCATTTACCTGATGTAACAGTCGACCCGGGAAGTCCTCGTCTTCGGCCATGATTTCTCGAGAAAATTGTGCAAAATATGGAACTTTTCACAGTGAACATTTCACGACCGGCATTTGTCGAGTGATTTACCTCGAAAATGAGGCATATTGTTTGCATTCACATCACCGATTTTCGACGGCGCATACACCTGTGCCAACAAAAGCCGTCAAACAGCCGCTGAGACTAAACACCTCGAAACAGCAAGAGTCTAGGACTCTGGGTGATTGGGGGAAAATTGAGTTTTCCTTTTTATCAATATCCTTATCACGTTATCAATAATTCACACAAATGAAGTTAGAATCGACATTAGCGGAACTCTGGTAACACGGTGGTACAACCGTAACCGGCAGAAGGGATTCGTATGATTTATGCATTTATCGAATGATAACAAAAATCCTATTGCCATTCGCTGATATTTTATATAGGACGTCGGGGTATACTGAGCCACTGCCCTTGGGCTTGAACTCTCATCGTTTCTCTCTCGTTTCGTTCGATTATTTCAATACATTCCGTTTCTTCGGCACGCCAGCGATTTTGGTGTCCGTTCGAATAGTCAGACCGTTTTTCACATGAGCCGCTGAACACTTGAGAGATAAATTGGTGAAAAAAAACCACTGCATAATGAACGGCTCTTCGGTTTTTAGAAAACACAATCTTAAGGTAATTCGTTTTATGGCAATCTACATGGAAAAAAAAACAATTGCCTAAATTCATATAAATTATGTTTAACCTACAGAAGGTCAAATCTCACGTCTTTCAAATGATTATTCATTATTGTTTAGTCGAATGATTTTTATGATTACCTATTATTATTACTTTCCTTTTTTTGGCTTAATTATTCATTTTCAGCTTGTTAACAATGCTTACCAATGTTTCATGAAGAAATAACTTGTCACGAACATTTAATTAAGATTAAAATTGATATCAATTTAAATAACTAGCGCTCTATTCCTCTCATATGAAGTCAAATTTAAAATATAGTTCATTATATTAATTTTCAAAAAAATTTAAAAAAAAAGTTCATTAGATTTTCTTTCACAAAATTTTGTTTTAACTTTAAAACATAGTTTTAATAAGTATTTTTTATCACCTATATTAGCATTTGAGCTATACATTTTGAATCAGAAAATTTCGAAAAAAATTTCAAGGATAAGAGAAAAAAATATTACCTACTAATTAAAGACCACTAATAATGTTTGTTGAAAAATATTTAATTTTTTTATAGCAATTTTTATGTCTATGTTCTTCTTTTTAATATCTATATATTACATTTGGATTATTAAATCTATTCATATTATAAAATTGTTGTTGGTTAGTACTTTAAATTAATAACTTGTAGTATGAATATCCACTTGAAATAATAATATTTTTGAAAATAAAAAATGTAATAACTTGTCATTAATGTAGGTATATGTGTCCAAGTAGTTCATAGGCAGGTATAGTTATTTAGCTATAGTTTTCTAGATTTTGATAGAATTTTAAATTTTAGTTTGATTATAGAACAGTAGATACTTACAAAATACTTATAGGTAATGCATTTTATTTCTAATATTGTTTTAATTTTACTGCATTCTGAATATTAGTCCCGTTTTTATTTGTTACAGAGTACATCAACTGCTACCTAAACATTATAAACTTATGGTTCTTTACTTACCTAATTTTTTCTACTCTCTATTCAATTTTTATAACTGATGGTTTGAGTTATTTATTTCTTGTGAGATACCAAAGATCATGTAATAAATAAAAAAATTATTGGCTCATAGTTATTGCTTATTGTTAGTAGCGTATTTAATATTTATAATATCATTTATATTCTATGATATTTCCTTGAATTTTTTTTTTTTAGTTATTTTTTAATTTATTATGTTTAGCAACTTAAATATATATTATTATTTGAGCATTTCATTTCTTAATATATTCATTTATAACTTACAGAATGTGTCAATCCAGTTTTTTGTACAATTTATACATTTATCTGGCCATATTTTATTATTAGCCAGTGCGTTTAATACCATAGTAATGTTCTTGGATTCTACTATTAAGTTGTACATTTTGAACGTTTCTTTACTGACCATTTGAAAAGTATTATAAAATTTACACTACATATTTTATCTTATGTTTCATCCATATCCTTACACCTTAATATTAAATTTTAATAATTAAGGATGAATATTTTTTGTTTGTATGGATTAAGTTGTTTAATACTAATATGTTCTTTGTATAATGTGTGTGTGTGTAATGGTAATTTGCCTGTTAAAACTCTACAAGGGTAAGCCCTACTTTAAGCAAAAGATTATTAAAGAATTTATGAATTGTAAAGAACTTTGAGTCACAAGGCTTTTACTAGATTGTTGAACTGAACTGAAACAAGTACATTTGTTGCCCTTGTCTTTTCTTGGGTTTGTGCATGAAAATAAAAATACATATTGGTGTTTATGTTTATAGATTTTAAAGAAAGATGTCGTTTGATTAATTCAGTATTCATATTGTATCTTATTTAAACTCAAAAAACAACCTTAGAAGCAAATTGTCTAAAATATTGATTACTTTATTAAAACAGATAGAATCTTGAATCAAATTGAGACAATTTTTATAATTACCATTATGGAAATAGTAACTACAAGTTCCTTAAGTTATTTTGTCAAATAAATATTCATATATGTATTTATATTTATAATTAGTTACTCTATAAATTATTACCAATAATTACTTACTAAGTTTTTTTTGTTGCTCTTCTTTTGTTTTTAATAATCTTTATTGTTTGACCATTTGAATTGTTCAAAAGTACTTGTTAGTTTATTTTAAATTAATTTTAAAACTGCATTTTCATTGATCTTAATAAACTATAGTTTGACTAAGTAATCATCACATTTATCGTCTTCAACAAGTTAAATAAGACTGTAGATAATTATTTATTGTAACTTTATGGTATATGAGCAAGCATTGCATAAATTAGTTTCTGTTAATTTTGTTGTTATTATTATTTTGAAGTTTCATAATTATAACATTATTTGCAGTGAATGTATTGTATGACCTGATTAACCTAGTTATTTAACATGTTTTTTTTTGTATAATTACATTTTTACATTAATTTTTTGTTGTTTACAGAATGTTTTGTCTGTCTTAGAAAACCGTTTGTTTTCAAGTTCATCAGAAGCAACATTTGAAACTAGGGTACTAATTAATTTTTTTTTGTAATTGAAATTTATTTTACTATTCATATTTTGCATAATGTTATAGCCATTCAAACTTCATAAGCTTGAAGATGGTCCAAGTACACAAGTCACAGTGTCCTCTGAAGATGCCATCAAATATTATACACAAATGCAAACTATTCGTCGTATAGAAACTGCTGCTGGTAATTTGTATAAGGAAAAAATTGTTCGAGGTTTTTGCCATCTTTACTCTGGGCAGGTAGTAAAATTATAATTATTTTTTTATAATATGAAATTTTAACAAAGCTATTTGAAATTATTAGTGTTTATATAATTTATTACGTTTTTGTGTTATAATCAGGGTCCGATTTTAAAGCATTTGTTAATTATTATGGAATACAGATAAAAATAGCAGGGTGGGCTATAAGTTTGTTTTATACACCAGGGACTCTTAATATGAAATTTTATTTGGGTATTTTTTGCATATTTGATGCATTTTAGATTTTTAGTGCTATTTTTAAAGTGTTGGTACTATTTTTCTTATATAATGCTTTATTTAGTAGTTTTCATAAATATCGTAAAATTATTATTGATTTATGTGAATTTATAAGAAAAATTACCACATTTTTGTTTCATAATTAATTTATACATAATATATTAGTTGTAGGTGCACAATATTAAACATGTTAGTCTATTTTTAAGAAGCTCGGAAGAATATAAATTGTATGCTATCTAATCTGTTTTATTTATATATATATTTTAATATTATTTAGATTTTACAGTTTTCTTTAAATAATACATATTAATTCAAAAGATAAATATTTAAACCACCAGTAAAAGATGATAATTTCAAAAAAAAAATTTTTTTTTTGTTGCTATTTTTGATATTTTTAGGGCATATTATAGCGCATATTTTAATGATTTTTTAGGGCATATTATAGCACATATTTTAGTACTTTTTGGTGCTGTAAAATCCGAACCCTGATTATAATAATTTAATATTATATTTTATCATTATCATTGCATTTTTATTTTTCCTAGGAAGCTTGTGCTGTTGGAATGAAAGCTATGTTTCGTGATACCGATTCAATTATAACTGCCTATCGTGCTCACGGTTGGACATACCTTATGGGAATATCTCCATTTGGTGTACTAGCTGAATTAACTGGACGTAAAGGTGGAAATGCTCGCGGTAAAGGTGGTTCCATGCATATGTATGCGAAAAACTTCTATGGAGGCAATGGTATTGTTGGTGCACAGGTTAATACTTTTATTTTATTTTTATCAAAGCTAAAATAAAATTGATATTATTTGAGCTAAAATACTTTTACTGTTTTGTTTTAAAATCCTAATTAATTTTTAATTAATAATTAACTATTCAATTTGTAGGTACCACTTGGTGCTGGCATAGCTTTTGCTGCCAAATATTCAGGTACTGGTGGTGTTTGTTTTTCCTTATATGGTGATGGAGCCTCTAATCAAGGACAAGTATTTGAGGCTTACAATATGGCAAAATTATGGGATCTACCTTGTATATTTGTCTGTGAAAATAATGGCTATGGTATGGGAACTAGCGCCGAACGATCATCCGCTAGTGTAGCATACTATTCACGAGGAGATTACATTCCTGGTATCTGGGTGGATGGTATGGATGTTTTAGCGGTCAGAGAAGCTGCTCGTTTTGCCATTGATTATTGTACTAGTGGTAAAGGTCCACTAGTGTTAGAAACAGCAACTTACCGTTATTCTGGCCATTCTATGTCCGACCCAGGAACATCTTATAGAACTCGTGATGAAATTCAAGAAGTACGACAAACTAGAGATCCTATTACATCTTTCAAAGAAAAAATCATCGGAGCTAATTTAGTGGATATTGATACATTGAAAGTATGTATTATCATGTTAATTGAAAGTTAATTAAAAAGTGCAAAATTCTTCTGTGGTAGAGTTTTCATTATCTGGTTTAAATGAAATCAGCTCTTTTATTTAAAATATCTGTAAAATAAGTTTTAGATTGATAAAGATATTATGATTAATGTTTTTATCATTTATATTGACTTATGATTTTATTACTGCAATATAGTCCTATTTTTTTCATAAAAATTTAGTAAGGAAAAAAAAAGACAAACTTAGTTAAAAAACTGAATGCTTGTATTACTTAAGTGTATAGTGTTTATATTAGTAAAATTAACTGAACATATTTTAGTTGTATGAACTAACTATAGTACAACTTGATTCATTATTATTATAATTTTTTTTTTTTTTGTACTTAACAGTTAAATTTCAATACTTAATTTTTACAATTGTGATATATTATAATAATCACAAAACTAATATTAAATTTCAAAAAAACTCAAGTTTTATTGATTTTATAAAAACATTAATTAAGTTTTCCTATTTTATCATCATTTCATCATTAATAATTATTTTGTAATTGCATATACAAGTATCTAGTAAGAAAAGCATGTAAACCAATTATTTTTACAAAATTATGAATTGAACACATTTTGTGAAATCAATGTATTAATTAAATTAATAAACACTTAAACTTTATATCATCTAGTAAATTTTGGTATTGGAATAATGATCATTATTCAAAATGTTTAACGGAAATCGATGATTAGTTTTTTCAGTAGAATCTAAGTTGTATAATTTGTATCAACTATTAACTGTTAAAAAAATATTTGTCAATTTTTTTGATTATTATTAGTTTTATATTGTTGATGGTGGATGGTTATTATTTTAAATAATTAACATGTATCATTATTATGGTTTAATTTTAAATTTTGTAAATTTATATTGATTATTTTTTTAGGAAATTGACAAAAAAGTAAAAGCTGAAATCGATGATGCTGTTAAGAAAGCAAAATCAGATACAGAAGTACCACTATCTGAACTTGCAGGAGATATCTATTCAAAACCACTTGAGACAACTGTTAGAGGAGTGAGTCCGTTTAAGAATTTGGAACATATCCGAATTGGACCAGCTGTAAATTTGAATTAAATTTCTAAAAATGATTGACATATTATGTATAATAATTATTAAAGTTCAAATTACACATTTATTGAAATATTAAGTCCAGTTATTGTATTCATAATTATTTGTTAGTTAAATTTGTATAATGAATATCTCTTAAATACTATATTGTTCAGTTTTGCAGTTTCACATTTAGTACACGGAAAAAAAATATATTTTTGTTAGACAACTGGAAATTGTTATGTTTATTTATACTATTAACATTTCTGATGACCCCAAATAATCAAAATGTATGTTGAAGCAATAAATTGTTGTATTTGTTCACAAATAAACACAATAATAACTTCTTTTCAATAATATTTCATGTGCTGTATCAAGTTAGTTTGAAAAGTTAAAAATTGTATTAATTTTATAAATGTTTTGTTTACCGATTAATTATTTAATGTTTTAATAAAATGGTCGAGTATTGATGTTATTTATTAATTAAATGCATCTTCAAATGCCTTCACCTCATGATAATTGTTTAATGATTTTTGGATAAATTATTTAAATTATAAAATAAAAAAACTAATGTAGAATTGCCTCACATACAAGTAAGATTGCATTATTTTGTGCTTAATTATATATTATGTTTGATTATTTAATTGATTTATAGTTTAATTTTCTAAATATTTGACATTAATATTCTGTCAAAGGTAACATATTTTATTCGTTACTAGTTTATTTAATCGATATATCGAATTGATTTTAATAGTTGTTTTATTGTTTTCTGTCCATTCCTACATCATTTAGTGAAATGAAAAAAAAAAACACAAAATTATGTTTATTTGGTGGTATTCGCGCGCATGCTTATGAATTAAATTGATTAATTAGATACCAACACTTAGAATACTTCCTACTGTGTGCATTGTATATATTATACATGTTTATTTTATATATACATATTGATTTTGCTTGTACACACTTTGAATTGTAAAAATAGCACAGTCCTAAGAAAATATATAATTTTGTTTCTTGTTTATTTCTTGAGAAAAGTTGACTTATAAATTTTGATGTAATCTATTCCTTGTTTCTATTCTGATAAAATTGTTTAAAATTTAAGCTGACATAGTGTAGGTTAGGAGTAGAATGTTGTATATAGTTACACTATTATTAATCTTTCGGATATATAAAACTGTTAAATGACAAATAGTTACGAAATGAAAAAATGTATTGATATTTATACAAATACATTTTTTAAGTTCTCATAAACTAATAATTTTTCTATTTATCTTTTTTGGACTCATTAATGTCTTAAATTTTGTATTGACGTTTTGAAACTTTAAATCTTTAAAGTATGTGATTTCTATGTTGCTAGATATTTAGCTGAAAACCTTAAAATAAGGTTGATACTTTTGTAATTTCTATCGTTTTAACTAGGTGCCCCGTATCTATTTGATTAATATATTAACTATTTATTATTTCAAACTTTTAAAGTAAATGTTTTAATAGTATGCAACAATTTTGTTTTTTTTTTTTTTTTTATTGCATATGGAAAACAATTTTATGAAAAATATTTATTTAAATATTTTATTGAATTAGGTAGCTTTGTGAATTTTTTCAAATTTTATTTTTTTTTTTCTGTTAACCATCATAACATTTTTCAAGTTTCAATGCCTATATTTCTTGCATTGTTGGTCCAGTAATGCAAATTTTAATTTCAATATTTCTCAAACTCTATTCTCTTTTATAACCTATTTATAATTTCATAGTATAAAAGAGAATAGATTTTGAGAAATATTGAAATTAAAATTTGCATTAATGGACCAACAATACAAGAAATATAGGCATTGAAACTTGAAAAATTGTATGATGGTTAACAGAAAAAAAAACTAAACTATGAAATTATAAATAGTGGTTACTATTTAAGGTGACTAAAAACCTTAAACATTTTGTGGACAAAAAATAGTTAAAAAGTATTTTTTTTTTTTCAAAAAATAACATGATGTTATTTAAGTATTTATTTAAAAAAAAAATAAATAATAAATAATATTGAATTAAATAAATATTATTGTATTATTTAATTTGTCACATAGATTGACACACTGTATATTTTCCACGGGCTAAAGTATGTTAAAGACAATCATGAGAATTTTTTTGCATTTTAGTCACAGACTTAGTTTGTGATTTTGATTGAATATATTTAACTCATATTTGTTTGCAAATTACTACTCTCTAATATAATGAACAAAATGTCTTAGTCCCATATGCAACAAATGCCAAGCAGACCTCACCATCCAACACATCATTCAAGACTGCCCTTTCTTTCAAAACATTCAGAACCAAATAGCCTAGATGAAGCTCTAAATGAAGATAACTCCACTAAAATCTTAAATTTCTTTAAAAAAATTAACATTGTAAACAATCTTTAACCTCATATACACACAACCTATATATTATGTACAAATGTTAATGTAACTCACTCATTTGTAATATGCTCACAAGGCTAATAACCATTAGATGTTGAAGCCTTTTTTGTTTTTTTTCAATCAATAATAATAATTAAATGTCTTAGTGATGGACTGCAGATAGATCACAGTATTCAACAGTGTATGTGTTGTATAGGTAATATTTCCACAGATACATGTATACTACGGATTTTGGCACTGACCACATATTGAGTACCTACCTACCTACCTACCTGTTTCATACTACTGACACTGTTTATCTATACATTACTTGTTCAAAATTGTTATTAAGTTATTTAATTTTGAACAACACTATGTAGTAAATTAGTGACCTCTAGTAATTAGCTTAATAGGTTTGTTGTAGGTACAAAGTATTTTATTTTAGAGACACTATAACTTGACAAGAACATTTGACATTTTATTTTAAATATATTGGTTACTGTAATGATAATAAAGTAATAATAAATAATAAAGTAGATAGGTAATAAAATAATTAAGTAGATTGATAACTACAAATACAAATGATTATAGACATTTTACACGCCTATAATTATTAATGGTTAAATGATACAAATAATAAAATGTAGATTTCTTTATAGTATGCAAATTAATATAAAATTATCGGGTTTAGATTACTTAGAATTAGAATATAAGTTTTAATATAGCTTATTTATGAATAGACAATAAAATAAAGTATTTTTATAATAGGTTACTGTATTTAATGTGTGACTAATCTTTATAAGTAACATCTAACAGATAAAACATATTGATTGCAATTTGATATAGGTACCTAGTAAAACCATTAGATGAATCATATTAGACAAGTGATCATATTAATTGGTACCTACCTTGGTTAGTGGAAACCAATTTTTAATTTAGTGTCTGAAATTTTTTTATGTCTAAGAAAGTAAAACAATTTTATTACTCAGATTTTGGTGTGATGCTATAGGTACTAACACATAAATTGAAAATTTTTTTTTGGTCCTATAATCTATATTGTATAGGCATGTTTGTATTTTATTCAATGAATAAAAACTGTGTTAATTAAAATTGTATCTAAGAATATTCATAATTATTTTGAAAAAAAAATATCAGACATCAATTTTAAATTTTGATGTAATTTTTTTTTAACAGACTCTACATTATTTTAGTTAAGTATTAAAATAATGGTTTATTTAGTTTCAGTATCTAAAAGTAATTAATATAATAATATACATACATTTCTTATAAGTATAACAGTATTTAGTAAATCTGCAATCGCATATACAAGTACTACCATTTTCCAGAAGCAATTTTGTTGGATTGAAGTTATACAGAAAGTAAAAACAAAAATGTTTTGAAATATAATATTTAATGTATTATTTCATTTTTACTTACTAACTTGATATTGAATTAAAGGACTACACAACCAAAAAATTGTATTTTTTTTAATTGTATGAATATATAGTATATTAAAAAATACAAATTTTGGTGGTCTCAAAATTTTTGTCGGACATATGGTTCCGTGTTTAAATATAAATCACGTTTTACGCGTGACGTCATAAAATCACACCGTCCGACGAGTCCAATGAGTAGTATCTAGAATACACGCGTTGTATTTATTAAAATAAGCATAGAGAAAAATTGATTTAATGTATAAGTAATTGTAAAACATTTATAAAAAGGTTATAATTTTTTTTAAATGATAATATTAATTTTACAGCATTTAAATTTGTTTTAGGGTAGTTTTTAGGAATGACAAAAAATAAAAATACATAAAATACCAAACAAATATTAAATAATATATTATACACTGTTAAAAGTTTAAGCAAATGTGTTATTATAATTCATAGTTTAAGAACTAAAATAAATTTGTAAAAAAAATCCTCACAATAAAATATCTTATTAATTATATATTAAATATATATATATATATATATAATTCAAATAAAAATACATATATCATACACAATTGTGTTATAACGTATAATGTATCAAAACATTATGTTATATTTTTAGGTAAATCTTGAATATCTTTTTGATTTCAATTCTTCATAAGAAGGGCGAAGTGTTGGGTAAATTTTTTTTGGAATGTTGGAATTACATTCTTTTTGTTCATCAAATTGTTGTGGTGAAATTTCTTTTTCGGCTTCTTCAATAATTTTTGACATTATACCATATTTCCAGTTATTTTGAGTTTTATTATAAGAATTTTTTAATGTAAATCGTCTTAGTGGCTTAGAAAATACAGCTTTTTCTCCTATTAATGTTTTTTCAGTGTTATTGTTATGGTCAAGTATTACTAATATTTTTTTAAAATACTATATATTTATACAATAAAAAAAAAAATAGAATTTTTTTGGTTGTGTAGTCTTTTAAGAAAATCTTGTATCTTTAAATCAAGTCATTACGTTATATAGGTGTACACATAAATTCTTAATATACGAAAATAGGTGATTCCAAAAACTTAAATTTGTGTAATTTTATTTACAAGTATATGATATCTACCTACTATCTAGTTAAAATTTGATATTTTTTTTAAATTCAAAAAAATTTGGCCAGTTTTTGTTGGAGTGATTTGTATCTATTGGGTGACTGAAAACATAATTTGAAAAAGTAAAAAGTACCTAACTAGGTACCTATTCTGGGTCTCATTGTAGTTATAGGTTTTACCTAAGTAATCTAATAAAATGTTATTCAAAAAACTTACATTCACCTACCAGTAAAGGTTATATCCAAGTTTTCATGGGGGAGGAGTGCTAATATAAAATCAATGAGGGTTTATGGTTTTTATCTCTCCCCCTTTTCTTATCCTTGTTGGAAAATTATTACTTTAATCAGTACGGAAAATATGTAATTTTCTCATTGAACATTTCTAAGCATACTCCAGATCGAATCCTTATAACTGCCACTGGTACCTACTATAATGATCGGGCAAAGGCATATCACATCAAATTGTTTCGAAATATACGACATAAGTTGCGTTTCTTAGTTATTAAAAAAAAAAAACTATATTGATACATAGGTACCTAGTGATTTATAACTTGAAAAACACAATTGATATTTTTTCCGATGAAGTCAGACTGTCAGAGAAAAAGACATGGACAGCAAAAAACAAGTGTTGTGACACATTGTACGGTACAATAATTATATCTTGTACTATTAGAGCTGTGACGAGTCGCCCTTGAAAATCATTCAAACTATATACAAATGAAACTCGCTACTTGGTCACCCCCCAACCACGAGTACCTATAAAGTAGATAGGCACCACGAGTGACTACACGCGTCAAAAATGTTAATGATTGCGAATACCAAACATCACTGAACATAACAACGTACACCTATAATATATATATATATATGTTACGCAAGTATACCGACACGAGAGATGAGATGATAACGAATCTTGGCTGTGTGATGACATATTTTGTGAGTGTGAAACCGAATTTTAAACCGAGCGTGACACACGGGGAAAAACTCGTGAGTTATTCGTTTTATTGATCTTTATGTTCGTTATACATACACACATTCGCAATATTGCCTAACCTAACCAACGAAATCGTGTTTATGTTACACGATTTTCTGGTGTACCTATATACACAGCCACATGAGTGCCAACGAACAGGATTGCAGATTTGATTTCGAGCAGGGGGTTTCGGAGCCAGTGGCGTCATTTCAGTTTTTTCTAGACTAGGGCGACCATTTACTGATAAGCCGACAGAACTTTTTTTTATGCCGACTAAAATGTATTATATAACTAACTATCTATTCAATCATGTTCATAAAGGGTGAAAAAGTATTATTTATAATCGTCATTCGTATTCGTCATAATATGACGACTCCGATTATTCGGCTGCTCTAAAATAGATTGAATAATATTTATTATTTAATCAATGTTTGTATACAAATTGATAATAATATGAAAATTTCTTTTCTTATGGGTGGAATTGTAACGACTATAATATTTATAGACTAAAAATAACGACGTTTTGTACTTAGTACAGTGTACCGATTTAGCATGTGGTTATGTTAATATGTGAGCGCCCGTCTCCCGTTATCTCAATTGTATCATTGAAATATAGACAATAATAATATAGTCAATAATTGTATTCATAATTTATTTTCTACAGGTTTTATGGTTTTATTATTATTATTATTATTATTATTATATTTTTTGTACATTTTATGTTTTTTCATATGTACCAACTTGAGAGACTGAGCAGCTAAACACTAGACTGTGGCAAATGTATGAGTTGCCCCCCCCCAAATGACGCCACTGTTTGGAGCCCCTCCACCGAAATGTGTTTTCATTTAGATATTGAGTGTGTGTTGTACCTTGTACCTATATGCGTTTAATTTTGAAAAGCTAGACAGTGAAAACCATTTACTTCAATGAATTTCAACTATAATTGTGTAATTCTCGTTGATTACCAACTTATATTCATAAACAATTTTAAAAATTGAAATTAAATTAAATGAAGGATTACCTACTAATGAAACATCCATCTGATAACCGAAAAAGTTCACTGTTGTGTGAATTTCCATCTGTGCCTCTATTTTTTTTAAATAATTTTTGAAAAATATCGTAGTGAACGTAAAATACATAATTTATAATGTACAATGAGATCACTGGGCACGTGTATTTAGATAGACAAATATGAATGGCAAGATATTTAGTACCACAGCGGAAAAAAACATATTTTGTTATAATTTAAAATAAATATTTAAATATACCATTATTTTTGTAATTTTTGTACGTATTTGTTCGTATTAGTATTTTTAATATAAATACATTTTGCCTTTATTGATTATTATTGAAAAAATAGTGTTGTTATGTATGAGCGAATGGTTAAATACATGGAATTTATGCTGTTTTTGGAATACCTACTCGTGTTGTCCACTTTTACCAGTTATAACCGTTTTGATTTAACAAAAAGTCAGAAGTTAAAGTTAATTATTTCACAAAGAACATTTTCTATGTTCAAAGTCAATTATAAACTGAACTACAGAATTTTTTTTTAAAGAAGCCATAACAAAAAGATTTTTCCTAATTAAAACATCCGCCATCGGTCAAAATAAACTGGACAGATTATACATAACAAATTATCGTGCCGCAACACTATGGTTATAAAATTAGAACTGTCAAAGAAACAAACGTGATTTGCCCACAATATTCGTTCTTAAAATTTGAGTAGATAGGTAACCTATCTACCTACTAATTTTATGTAGGTACCTATAGTATTGTAGATCATATTATAAAACATATTTTTGGTAATTCAATCGTTCGATAAATTAACGGTATTATTTTATGAAATGGATCAGTTATGTATCAAATCTTTTCAATAATATATCAGTACCTCAGTGTTTTATACAGTTTTATCAGCCTTATTATGTTTTTTTTTATTAAAGGCGTCAGCGTTAAGGGTCGCGTAGGAATTAGTAAGGGCCTATAAAGGCACCAGCACTAAATCCGGCTCTGTGTAGTACAATGTATGCTTTGTTATAGAATGAGATATACCGGTGTAAAATAATGTGGCTTTACGGTAAAAATAGGGTGTAAAAATAATAGTGATCTTATATACACATCTAATATAGTGCGTGCTACACACAATGTGTTTTATAAAAGTGATGTTGACTCGGGTCGTGTCAAATGCCGAACGGAGTAGCTAAGCTTGTGGTACGTCGGAGTCCTCAGAATGTACCTACACGTTTTTTCCTTTTTTTCATGTGTGTCTAGATATGAGTATATCATCACTTAACAATAATATTATTACTATATCTAGATTATGTTGAATGTTTTGTGATCAATTCCTATTCATAAAAACATTCACATCCTTATATAAGTGTAAGTGATTATTTTGGTATCGATATATTTAACTATTTAAGACTGAAATTACCATAAACCTAAATTTGTACTTGGTATAATATACAGGGTTGCAACAAAAAAAAAAAAAAAACACTTAAAAAATAGTTTTAAACGTATAAAACGTTAAAAACTATGTTTTTTTTGTTTTAAAAGTTGTTGTTTGTTTGAAACGTTTTATTTGTTACATAGTTTAGATAATTATAAATAGATTTTTTTAAATAGGAAATCATTTTTTTACTTTAGGTAAATATATATATATATATTTGGATAGATACATAGATATATTTATAGTTAGTATTTTAAATTTGTAACATAATGAATTTTAAATTTTAGATGAAAAATAGTTTTAACTTTTAATCAAAGAAAAATAAAAAAAAAATTTAATTACATTAATTTCACAAAATTATTTTACGAACAATTAATATTCATATCAATTCATACAAATCATCTCATAATTTACAAAAACATTACCAAGATAAAATGCTTTTTTGTTAATCTTAAATAAAACGAATTTTCGTTCTTAACGAAAATTTAAAAAATACCTTGTTGTGTCAAGGTTTATTTTACCATTTTTAATATTATTATATAATAATTATATAGTAAAAAAAATAATTGGACCATCCAATCATTATGAACATTTGGATATAGATTTAACAACATGTTTTGAATCTTTTGGCGACACAAATGTCTCCTTTGTCTAACAAAAAAACTTTAAAGAGGTTTGATACAAAAAAACCTACTGAGAGTTTATACTAAAAATGACAAAATATCAATTGTACATTTTTGTACTGAAGAATTTCTCAGAATCGTTAAACTGTAAAAATGATTTGTCGTTTCTTTAAAATTCAATACATCTATAACCATTATCTTGTCTGAGGAGCAAAAAATATCCCATGGTGCAAATTAAGTCCTTTTTATAGTAATACTTTTATTTTTTTTTTTTTTATCCATTCATTAATTTTATTGTTTTCATATGTAGCTCCATGGACAATATTCACTTTTGGAAAAATGTTCCGTGTATATTTTGAATTTTCATAAAGATAATATTAGTTAGGGGTCTATTTATTATTTATTAGCCCCTCGACCATCTACGCCATTGATTGTTATATACGAGGGGCAAATGATAAGTAATGCACAATCGCCAATAACTCTCAATCGTAAGAAGATAAAGACTTAACAATTAGGTCCAAATATAGCTATTTTCATCGTTTATAACTGACAAATACCATTTGAACATGACTCGATTCGTTTCTAATCAGTGATTGTTAGAATGGAGCCTATTACAGACGTATTGTCAACGAAATTAAAACAACGAGCTGTAATTGAATTTTTAACCGCCGAAATTGTTGATCCGACAGACATTCATCGTCGCTTAAAAGCTGTTTATGGTAATAAAACTGTAGACCAAAGCACAGTATCTCGTTTGGTATCAAAATGTAAATTATCTGACCCTGGTAAAATTAATACTCTGTATAAACATCGCGATGGACGACCTGTAACTCTTACGGATGAAAAACATCGAATTCAAGTGGGTGAGCTAATCAAAAATGATCGCCGAATAACTCAAAACCGTATAGCTGATATTGTTGGGATGTCGCAAGAAAGAGTCGGGTTCGTTATTCAGCAACTTGACTATCGAAAAATTTGCGCTCGTTGAGTACCGAAAATGTTGACACAGGATAACCTGCAGCACCGCTCTAAAACTGCAGTTGAAATTCGAGGTCATTCAACCCACCATGTTCACCAGATCTGGCACCCTGTGATTTCCACTTCTTCCCAGACCTCAAAGGCACCCATTTCACGTCAGACGAAGAAGTCAAGGAAGCAGTGAAGTCTTGGATAAAAGAGGGACCAGCTTCATGTTTCAGTGACGGTATGAAGAAACTTGTGACTCGTTGGGAGAAGTGTTTATCTGTAAATGGTGATTATATTGAAAAATAAAGGTATTAATTTGTAGCTAAAGAAGTGTATTTTTATATATTTTTTTTCATTTCAATTTTCTCTCTCCATTTTCGAAAAATTCACGATTGTGCATTACTTATCATTTGCCCCTCGTAGTACCCCCGCTAACAATCGACATCGAATGTTATGCAATTATATTTATTTATAAATTATAATATTGAAATTAAACTATATAAACGCATTTATTTATATTCATGATTTACTATTACTCAATATTATAACACGTATGTAACGTAAAGTCCTTTGAGTCACAGCATTTGTGTGTATCGGGGACGGGGGTTCGTAAAACACTATAGGCTATTGGGAGGGGGCGAGCAGCCACGATTCACGTCGGACACGTTTTTCCGTGATTTATCTTCCCCTCCTCCTGCGCCCCACAAATTAGCGTTGTAAATGGAGTGCTAAAATCCGTACCTAATGCTGCTTATACGATTCTATCCGCGTACACATTTTACAATATGGCTACGGTAAATGCGTTTTTGTACATACGATTGGTATTTTTCAGGTTTTTACAGCTGAACTAAACTAGGTGACATTCGATTGAGAATTCTAAGTGAAATGGCTCGATGGCAAAAACATGACATAGATTTATGGATATACATATTATTAAGTATTCACCAGCCGCACTAGGTGTAAAACTATATAGTCTGACTCTTCCTGAATTTCACGCTCTGAGTCCGTGTCTGTATTACTTTCACGACGTATCCGAGTTCAGATAAGTAGCTATATTACATCAAATGTGCCCAAAGTTAAAGATGACAGTTAATATTTTTATGAAAAGACCTTCAATTTGATTTTTTTTTTTTTTTGGAAACATTCAAATTTGTACCAATGATTCTCGTTTAAACGCACACAAAGACATTTTTATGCATGGTAATTTAGAACCGAATATTTTTTGTTGTAGACAGTGCAGTATTTAAGGGTTTTTCACACGAGGGCAACAATATTTAGCCACCCCCTTGGCACTTTCCCAATGAACCATCAAAATATGTAGGTACGACAGAAAGAAATATTCCAAAGATAGCTAAACACATATTTTTAACTATACAATAATAAGTCGCTCACTTCACTGACGAATAACTTTTCCCCATTTAATTACACCTTTACAGTTTATACAATATGTACTATTCATGAGAAATCAAAAAAGATTCCAGTCGATTTCATGGTTTGTATGATCCACCATGTATTTATTACTATCTTAATGAGTCAATATAACAGTGCTCATTTGAATCTCATAAGTTCATTAGGGTTTTTGAAAACAATGCACTTATCTTAATGCATACGTAACGGTGGAATATAATATTAAGAAATTCAATTAATGTTTTTTTTAGTTACCTTAAAATATTGCTGTTCCAGATGTCAGAGGGCCTATTGACTCATCGTCTGGCTTAAATACGGCCCTGGTTTTAGATTTGAGTAGAATTAAATGTTTGCATTAATTTTTACTTTGATGTATATTGATGAATGATGAATAAAATATAACTGATAAAAAATTAAAAAGTAATTTGAAAATTGCCCAAATATAAAAAGTTGAAGTGTTGATTTTCTTCATGAATTTTTATCGTAATGAGTGTACTTATATTTTTTTTTAAAAATAATGTATTCCGGACATTTTTATTTTTTAACTCTTGAAATTTAATTGTGAAAAAAAATAACATGATAAACCATTAGAATTGTTTGACAATCAACATCAATTCACCATGAAATTTACATTTTTATAAATGAGACGAATGTTAGTAACAGTCTGTTACAACTGAATAAAATTTAGAATTCATTAAAATATACAACATGACTAATTTTTCTACCTTTAAAGTCTGTGCGTATAAATATTAAATAGTAAATAATAAAATACACTGATGCGATTTTATTGTAATTTACTTAAATAAATAAAAAATAATTTGAACTAGATTAAAATATTGAATTAATAATATTATTTCATCTTAATGTTTTTATGAATAATTTTGCCATTTATAAATTTAAATTCATAAAATACTTAACAGATACAAAACTTTGGTCTTTTTAAAAATAAAGTACATCATGAAAATTATAATAAAAATGTTGAAAATAAATTTATTATTTATATAAATATTTAAGTTTATAAATACAGGTAGAATTCTTAGGTAAATCTAATATCTACAAGTCTACAAAAATTACTCGCAATAAAATATTTTTTGGTTATATGCATGAGTATGTCAAATTCGTAAACCAAATATGTATTTTTTTATTAGTATACACTTTTTGTTCTAGTTCAAGCTCTTCCAATAAGTTCTAATTTTCACAATAAGAGTTTTTCTGTCTTAGAAACTGAGATCTGGGAAGAACATAAACTTGTTTGTGAACGTCTATGATAAACTACTGATAAAATCAACTTTCGATTTTGTCATCGAAAAGTATGTAACCAAAGAAAAAAAACAAATTCATTAAATTTGAAAAAACTTATAAACAGAGTTTATTACAAATTAAATATTGAGTACCTACTCGAAAAGGTATCATTGAGCTTGATTAATCATTAAAAAATAATATCTCAATATATTATAATCGACTCGATTACATTATGCAAGTTAGAGTAATTTAACAATTTAAGAGATATTTTTTGCACGTTATAAATATAGAATCACACACGAGTTGTTGAATTTATAGGACTAGGAGTCAGGTGTGTGCGGATTCATATATGGATGGAGCCGGTTTAACCGAAATGTTACAGATTTAATGATTGATCTCAGGAAAAGTAAAAGTTGTAGACGTTTACAACTGTCGACCTTGGTAAATTCCAAATCAAGCTTTATCATAACATGCTGGGTTATACAATGCGGCCGGTAGATATATAGATCACACACGTATTATAATACATGGACCGGATTAAACGGTGGTTAAAGAGAGGACTTCATTTTTGAAAATATTTTGAGAAAAGTAAACTATCAGAAATTATGATGTTCAATTTATTTAAAACAATTAAACCATAGTGGTAGTGTGGTTGAAAAAAGAAGACTAGAAAATGAAGAGCGTTAGAATAAAATTGTTTAAAAAAAAAAAAAAAAATACAAAAACTGGACAAATTTTTTTTAGTTAAGCCACTTTTATAGTTTAACCCACTAACCTCCATTAATGAATAAAATTATTAAACACCAGACTGTAGTAAAACAGTTTCATGTTTACAAAATAATGCCTTGAATCTTAAA
This sequence comes from Therioaphis trifolii, assembly GCA_027580255.1. Lineage (NCBI taxonomy): Eukaryota > Metazoa > Arthropoda > Insecta > Hemiptera > Aphididae > Therioaphis > Therioaphis trifolii. Next base: position 111,107,251 of record CM050404.1, on the reverse strand, counting down.
ACGGGTTGAATTCCTGCACCACCTTTATCTACGTCGGTGGGTATTGAATATACCTATGCCCCGGACGCCAAATGTCTTTTATAACGTTGTTTAACTTTGGATGGTTCTATATAGTGATGACTGATGTATATTATTCGAAAGATGATAAATATTTATAATAATAAAAAAAAATCAATGGAACAGGTGAAACAGTGGCTCGGACATATTAACATGTTACGGATACTCAAAAAACCGTTTTAAAATAATAATAGACTATCGAAAAGGTTATAAAAGTTTACACTTGATTAATTTCTATACGGCAAAAACGAACGTTTATGTGCATGGCAGATACTTCCTGAAACTATTATTGCGTATTCTTTGTCACTGATTTTGAATTCGGAATAAGAGGGAAAATATGCTTAACAGGTTAAAGTGTATTCAACCGATTTATCACATACATACACAATTCTATGAATGCACAAACGTCGCAAACCAAACCGATTCCCGCAACAAGAACAAACGATGAAATCAATCAGGATATTGGGTGATCGATGATGTATGAATCAAACAAACGTTGATGAATAACTTAACAATATTGGTAATGCAATTATTTCACTCTCGCCACGCAATAAGAAGGCGAAAGCGATGTCGATAATATCGACTCGATATCAAACCGAAGTCTGCAGGAAGTAAAATATTAAAATTGTTTTTGTTTTAGAACCCGCTGCGGAATAAGCTGAGAAGAAAATATATCGTGCCACGCAGCAATTTTTTCCCGTTCCATAATAGTACCCTAATGTATTTCGCTATAAACATTTAAAATAACATTTTTATAGGTATGCCCAAAAACATTGGTCGAAAGAATAGTCCATCCTGAGGCATGCTGTCCTTGGAATATTTACTGTTTAGTTAATCATTTTGTGGACGTTATATTAATGTATTATACCATTTTGAAACGCTGTAACTTATTTTGGGTCCAATAAAGACGAGTTAAAATTAGGTCCGTCGTCCTGGCACCCGCAGGTTAAAATTTTGAATGAAAAACTATACCGAATTTTAGTAATTAATTCGTAATTTTTTGTAACCCCAATTTTGGAATTTGTAACCTCAACAATTTAACGTAATACAACATTTTGGTTTCGGGTGCTGGAACGACGCCTTCCTGGAACCCGCAAACAGAAATAATGATCGGATCGACTTCGGATCTTTTTTAACTTTTAGTAATTATTTCATGATTTTTGTAACCCCAATTTTGGATTTTATAACCTTAACAATTTAACATAATACAACTTTTTGGTTTCGGGTGCTGGAACGACGCCTTACTGGAACCCGCAAACAGAAATAATGATCGGATCGACTTCGGATCTCTTTTAACTTTTAGTAATTAATTCGTAATTTTTTGTAACTTCAATTTTGAAATTTGTAACCTTAACAATTTAACGTAATACAAGTTTTTGGTTTCGGGTGCTGGAACGACGCCTTCCTAGAACCCGCAAACAGAAATAATGATCGGATCGGCTTCGATAAGAAGACAAATCAATCCGTTTACAAGCAAAGAGCATTATTATTACTAAAACATTTTAGTATGAATAGTAAAAAACACTCATAGGAGGATTGAAGTTAGTGAACACAATGACAACAATAACTGCTATAACTCAAAAATGGTTAAAGGGATTTCCTTCATTTATAACTTTATAAGGAAAAGTAAATGCTTAAATAAAATATGTAGTGATAACACAGACACCCAAGAAGAGTCTACACTTCTACAGTTATTTCTTTTAACGTGTTTGATGGTATTATAAATCTACAAATGGAAATATACAATTTCTTTTTACCGAGCAATGATTTATGTTTTGTATGCAACCACCAAAAAAATGTAACTGTGGAACTATCTCAACATTTATTTATTGAACTGATAGCTGTACCACAAGGTAAATTAAGTACATATATAAATAATGTTTGAGTTATTTCATTTTTATCCTGTCGATCCGATCATTATTTCTGTTTGCGGGTTCCAGTAAGGCGTCGTTCCAGCACCCGAAACCAAAAAGTTGTATTATGTTAAATTGTTAAGGTTATAAAATCCAAAATTGGGGTTACAAAAATCACGAAATAATTACTAAAAGTTAAAAAAGATCCGAAGTCGATCCGATCATTATTTCTGTTTGCGGGTTCCAGGAAGGCGTCGTTCCAGCACCCGAAACCAAAATGTTGTATTACGTTAAATTGTTGAGGTTACAAATTCCAAAATTGGGGTTACAAAAATCACGAAATAATTACTAAAAGTTAAAAAAGATCCGAAGTCGATCCGATCATTATTTCTGTTTGCGGGTTCCAGGAAGGCGTCGTTCCAGCACCCGAAACCAAAATGTTGTATTACGTTAAATTGTTGAGGTTACAAATTCCAAAATTGGGGTTACAAAAAATTACGAATTAATTACTAAAATTCGGTATAGTTTTTCATTCAAAATTTTAACCTGCGGGTGCCAGGACGACGATCCTGTTAAAATTGATTAATTAATTTAGTATAGTATTTTATTTTTGACTTGCTCTAGTAAAAGTTTTATTATAATAAGATTAAAATCGTTTAACTCTTTCAGTCAAATTTAATAAATCACGTTTCGATTTAATTTAATTTATTTCACAAATCTTGGTTTATGAATTTTGTTTGAAGAACATTTATAGAGTATTATAACTAACTTTAACATTATAAATACAAGCTTCAATAGGAATCGTTTTTCACATATTTTAATTCATACATTTTATATTTGCATTTAAAACTGTGAATTTTGTTATTTATTGTATTGCTCTAAAGTCTAAATCTAATAAGTTGAAACAGTAAGTACAGCAATAGCGGCTCAATCCGATCTTTGTATATTCTACACACATTTTAAAGTTGTTCGTTTTAAGCGTTGGAAATTAAACATTTTGTTTTCGATCATATTTAGATTTAAATCATACAATAATATTGGGAAAACCTGGTTACATCCAGGTTTCACCGATATTCGTATAAATGTCTGAGGTAACAATGGTAATTGGTAACATATACCTGTTCGATATTTTAATGACAAACTACAGCTTGACGAGTGTTGAAATAATATAGTCTTATTTGGTTTGTGTACGTAAATCAAGTCATAAAACAATATAACAGGTAATTAATTAAGTTACTCCCAGAATTCAATTTTCTTTCAGTGATGTTAGTTTTACATAATCATTACAGATGATACATACGCATTACGCACACGATGTCACGATCTATAGATTATTTATATTATGAATGACAATTATGCTTACATTGATGCATAATATTTATTGTGTTATGATACATATTTTAGTAAATGTTTGAATTATTAGAGTTTTATGACGCACAATTATATCATCTAAAATACAGAAAATAGAGTTTTAAATCAATTATTAGGTAATAGAAACACTAATATAATTGAAGCGACCAAGCTTTAAAATATGTAGGTTTCCATCCACGGCAAACTTTAATAATATTTTTTCGACAAATTCCAAACTTGTGTAAATATGCAAGGTAAAACACTATAAAATATACAAAATGATGAAAAGAAATTTTAATATTGGACTATATGTGCTATTTTCCATTTTTATTTGTAATTAAAAGTACACCCATATCGAGTAAAATAAATCTATAAAATAATATCGAATCACACGGTTGTGAATTAAATAATTTATTTATAAAATGGTTGGAACTTATCTTAAAATTACTTTAAATTTTGCCATAATCAATAGAATTTTGATGTTTACTTTTTGTGACTTAGCTTTTTTTTAAAATAATTTAGTATGATAATAATCTCGTTATACGGTGTTTAGAATATAAATTAAACAAAGCTTGTTGTGGTTCAAAGATCACGGTATTTTATTTCTTTTATGTGGTTTGAATTTTTCTATGAAAAATATAGATAAAAATTTAAATTAAAATTATGTTGTTATAGTAACAAATACTTGAAACTTAATATTATTTAATAAAATGTTGTACTTGAATCATTTATATAACATGGATGTACAGGTACACGACTGCTGTATTTATGATTCAGGTACGTTGTATTTACTTCAGATACATAACATATACCTACTCAATAATTTATTTAATTTAGTTAGGTATTTATTTTTCACTTCTATAATTTCGAATAACAATACAAATATTACAATACTTATATTTATCTAAAACTATTTTGTTTAAGCTTCACATAGTGATAATTTTAAAAATAAACAGAAATGCCAATGACGCATTTATTTTATGTCAAACTGAACATATTTTTAAGCCAAGTGTTAAATATAAGCGTACCTACATAAAAGTTTTTTCAATGATAAGTTCGCTTTGAAACTAATTTCTCAAACTTGGTAAAACATATTTTAAAGTAATTGCCTTACTGTTATTAAAACATCTGTTCGGTTTCAAAGTTATTTAATTTAAAAACTTGTAAATTAGTCACTACTCATTGAACTATACACACATTTAAACTTATCGAATAAAGTAATTAGGTATATTTTTTAATTTAACAAGTCTTAATTATACATGTACATTAATGATTCCGACAAATGAGCTACTTACATCGGTGAAAAAATTATTAAATTCATAAAATGTGTTACATAAATATTTAAACAACATTAAAAATCAAAAACTGCTTAAATGTAACTTACTCTAATATACATTTTACGTAATTCTTATTACAATGATTACTATTTATAAACATAAATAAAACCTGTTACGCCACTGATATTACAGCGTAAAAACCGAGTTAGTTTTTTTGATCGAATAAAAGAGTATTAACCTTTATCTTGTACTAAAATTATTAATTTTCTTATTGTTTATATGCAATACAAATTTTATTGACATAGAATTATCAAGAATAAATTATTAAGTTCTTTGGATAAAATGCTCAAAAGTTTCAAATAACCATTCAACAGTACTAAAATCAGAGTGATTTTAAGGAAGTATGTATTTATTTTTTTAAGAAGACAAGTTCTTCTTCCCACAAGAGAGG